>CM037788.1:37173923-37223923 GCA_021229015.1 Solen grandis | reverse complement strand
CAGTTTACAAAATCGGCTTTTATCATAGTTTGCAAAAATATGTATTTACGTGATTTATCTTATTAAAATGGACGAAATAGGAAGGGTTTGGAAAAAGTAAAATTTTCTTTGTCGTTCACATGTACGACAAGCACTGTGACATTAGAATGACCTTGACTCTCACATGTTGTGTATCAAACGGATCGATTAAAATTTGTTCGCTGTAAAGTAAAGATATGAATCACTTTTGTTGAATGCTCTTTAATTGTTATCATTTAGGTTTTGATAAAAAAATGTTATTAAAGCTTTCTGAATGTCAAAGGCCCTAGTATATCTTAATGTTAACGCCTGTATATCCAGAAATGTTTTGCAAAAATAGAAAAGGTATGATAGAGAAAACAAAAGTTGTCGAAAGCTATCCGAATATCAAACGCATTTTTATTCTTTCAATACCATAAATATAAATTATATTCAAAAATGTTTACAGTCAGGCGTGTCAAACAATATCGGATAAGGACAACATATGGGTCCCTTAACCAAAACTGATTTTAAGCAAAGCTAATATGCATCCCTAGACCCGGCGTGTATCGTATCAAATCGTTTAGTTCAATAACAGCTTGAACAGAAATGATCCGTTTGCCACAGAAGGTGTTTGTTGCAACACAAATGCTACATGCTATTAAAGGTATTGGGTGATTAAAGACAATGGTTTTGGATGTTGCTGTTAACTGCGGCGAACGAAACATATGTTTTTAGACTTTTCCATTGAATACAACAAAACATTTTGTAATAATCATTTTTAGACCTTTCATATGAGCACAGCTAATACCTTTCGCTCTTACATACCTTCATACTGTATACATTCTTTATTCGAATTATGCAGACAAAACCCCCAAATTACTGAAATACTGGTGGTGGCACCTTAAATCTAACAAAAAGTTGTTTCAGTATATATAAGATATGTGTCGTTTATCAGCTGAGTGGACATTTTTCAGTCATGAATAATGGCATGTAATTGAGTTCATTATTTATTGAAATATTAAAACGAAGCCCAGCTCAAAGAAATAAAAAATCATTAACATTAGTTTGATATTAATTGTAACCTTATGATTACTCGTCAAAGTTGTTTTACAAGAAACTGTAATGTTTACGTGTCTGTTGACTAATCCACTTATCAAATAGATTTATTAGTATGATCTTTCGAGAGGGAACTATTAAGTTGTATGTACCTATCTTTTACCATTAAGCGTATTATCGGCACAAATATTTAGCTGAAATAGTTTGATGAAAGGGAACCGTAAAATGATCTTGTTTGTGATGGGGAGAATATACGTATGATTCATTGGCATAAGAACCGCAGAATTACGATTTTTGTTCCTCTGTACTGTATCATGAACGTGGTAAAGAACGGAATCTGACATCACTCGATTACGGAGGTCGTAACATTGTATAAATTTATGATTTCATTATATAATATGCACGGTTCGATCAGCCTGGCATTCATTTAACACATGGTATAACGACGAATCATTGACAGAAGCCAACCTTAACGAAATTAATAACGCGAAATGTCAAAATTTGTACATATTTTTGAATCTGCTCTACTCTAAACTTCCGGTGTGTTTCTACTGGATGACGTAATACATCTACTCAAGCAATTCCCACAATGTGACATCGTCTCAGAATGTCTGAAATACTGTCGGTGGGACGTTAAACCCAATTTACAAACAAACAACAGTCTGATGATGTCAATTTCACATCGTCCAATCATATCGATCGGTTCAAAAATCGACCAAACCTAAACGGAAGTTGATAGTGGAGCAGACTTAAAACTAAAAGATGCACAAACTGATGGCATTCCTCTTTATTAGTTCGTTATTGTTGCCATTTGGCAATGATTCGTTACACCATGTATTAATTGAATACCAGACTGATCGAACCGTGCATAGAATATGATGCTAGAATACATTTATACAAAGTACGACCATATCAGATTCCGTTTCTCACCGTGTTTACAGTGAAGGAGAACGAAACCTTTTTGTTTTTAATCGTACATATTTTGATATTAATCAAGATTCCAATGCCTGTGGTAATTCTGCGGTTCTGTTGCCAGTGGTACGCCCAGACGCTCAGTCTCCCCTAGGTTACATCTCGTCCCTCTTAGCTTGATATTCATACCCAAGGGTAACTTTGAACATTTCTCTGAAGGTTAATTAGGATTGTAGCTTAGATTGACCGGGACAGGATCTCTGTAACGTAAAGTAGAAAAATAGCATTGATAGCTTTATCATACATGTATATTTTCAGTCAAGTGGAAATACGGAGGTATAAACCGCTTTCAATTATAAATCTAGTCATTAAAAGATACAAAAAATACTAGTGCAATGTATTCTGAATAAATCTTTCATGTGTTCAGAAATATATTAAATCAATACCATCCCTGATATTATTTAGTGTATTATATATTTTATATATTAACACCTCAATTCCTGATAAACATAAGAATATGACGTAAGTTGGATGTTTAAATTGCTTTTATTCAAAGTAGTTATCAAAAGTTAAACTTCTTTTGGAAAAATATATCCGTCAAAAATCTGGAGATACATTCACCCTACTGAATCAAGCTTAGCACAAAACAACAATATTTTGCATATTATGAATATAATCTATACGTCAATTCAATTGGCTCCTGGTTTTGATGGGAGGGCTTTTTTGCTCATGTGACTAGAAGCCACGTGCAGAATGCCTTTATATAAGGCATTCCTGATAGAAACGAGTTGTGGCATTTTCCTTACATCTGGTTACCAAGGAACATTTAAATTGACACCTAAGGAGAAAATGAAGATATCACTCTGTGTTTTAGCCTTAGCGCTGTGCTGCTTGGAAGCCGATGCGAAGCCGCTGAAGAAACAAAACAAAGGTACGTTCAAATAACATTGCATTTCATTTGCTGTAATACAGGCCGAGTATATTTTCATAATGATTCAATTGTCATGCTAAAGAAAACATAAAATAACATTTGAATATTGTAGATTAACACAGAGTGTACATAATGTGCAAATATCTGCTGAAAATAATAGCTTTACGTATTGAAATGTTAATCAATTGACGTCGCATCTGCTACGTCATCGATTTATGCAATCAAGATCTTAAGTAAAAAAATGTTTCTCATTTATTTAGTGTAGTTAACGTTGTCAGATTGTTTCTCGTAGCAAATCTGTAGCACACATTTGCTTTTCTGTCCGAAGAATATACACTAAATTTGGAAGAATAAAGGGCCTTTAAAGAAGATGCTGAACTTATTACGAGAATAGTATCATCTTTCGATACAGCGATAATACTATCTTAACTTAAAGCTAAATAATACTTCAGTACGGAAGACCGTAGGTTTTCACTATGGTTCTCTATGTTTCTATACCATATATTGTTAGTAAGTTTAATAGTCATGTTGACTTTCTTTTAAATAAATTTCAACCATATTTAAGAACGTAAGTCTGGAATCTTAAATGGGAGTGGATCTTGAGCTTCGATAACTTTTCTAATACGTCTAATACAAAATCTTCGGAATTTTCAAAAAAAAAAAAAGTCCGGCATGGATGATGTAGTGGCAATGCGCTAATGTGTCTAAAATTCGACTATCAAGATACGTGAGTTTTCTCCTGGTGCTCTGATTTCCCCAACAACAATGACCACACACGCCACCAAGCGAGCTATCTAGAATAATTTATGTTGTAATAACCACGATATGAAATCGGTGTAAATTTAAACTTCGTGCAAATACCAAACACCAAACATTTCAAAAAAATATTTCAGTAAAGGCTAGTATATTGCATTCAGATAATTTGCTGTTGAATAATTTTCAAAAAAACTTTCGTTAATTTAAATGTATTCATTGATGATTGGTATAAAACATTCTGTGTCGTGTATGCTTAATATTATTTGCATTTAAAATACTGATATAAACAATACCCTTTAAATATCAGAACATACTTTCTTTTGCAACTGAGCATATATACAGTAAAACCAGCGATGCCATAGGACTGATGGGGAAAATGAAATGCTCGAATAATCGCAAGTCTTGAAACCCCAAGAGCATATTCCATCTTTCCCCATTTGTTTCTCCTGCGGGCCCCTGAAATATTGCTTCAAGGACTTTTTTTAATTACCTTTTGCATCACTATGTAGAAACATTAACACATCGCTTTCTTTTCTTCGCCCACGCAAGTGCGTACATAATAAAACTTGCAAAAATCGTTATTTTATTTTTATGTTTTTTGTTTGTTTTTTAGTATTTGTCTTACCATCATAGTGGCTCATCCTCTGTATATACTGTATAAAATGGTGATAATGTGACTGGGTGTGGTATCATGCCACTTGTTTACGGCGTGATATCACATTGGGGCAACGCTATATCCGTCTCGTGTAGACAAATGTTTCCCAAAAACAGTGGGACGTTAAACCCTTAACTAACATTTTAGTAACGATAACGTAAATGTTTTATTTCTTTAGGTCAATTGATAAAAGCTGAGATGCGCACTAAAAAAGAGTCAGAGGATGTGGAAGAAGTTACATTCAGTTTAGGTACCATTGTCAAGCAAACCAAGCTGAAGAAGATCAACATACATTCTGGGAAACAGGGCGCTCGGTTGAAAAACGTCAAGGTAGTCAAAATGTTAAATGTTACATTTTCAAAGAAATATTTATTATTATTATTAGTACAGTCAACTCTTTTTACAACGGCAGTGTTTGTTTCAGTGAATTTTGCTGTAAAAAGAAATTGCCGTTGTAAAGAATAGAGACATAGTACTAGGATTATGCACTTCAGTTATCATGGCTACTGCTGTTACAAAGAGGATGCTGTTATAATGAATGCCTTTGTAAAGAGGTTTCACTGTATTACTATTATTATTATTTAAAAATGCAGAATATTTTACCTGTTTAAGGTAGTTGAACCCTTATGCTTGAATGTCTATAGTTTTGTTTCTTTGTTGATTTTTCTTTTGTTATTCTTTTCATTTAAAGAAATTTCTGATCTTAGATTTAAAAAAAGGTATTTCTTTACAGTCTATAATTGTAAGCTTCTTTTGTTGAGTATAAAAACTACTTTAAAATCAATAGACTTCTATTTTTCTCGTGAATAGATTTATGAAATACCTGAGGTATTATGTTGAAGTGAAACTATTTTAGAAAAAAAAAATAGATGATAAAGTTCATATTTTAACATTTATGTGGAAAATCTTTTTATTAAAGTTTAATATTTTGTTTCCATTTGTAAAATAGCAATACTACAGTTTCTGGTAAAATACGTCATTTTTATATTTAGTACGAAAGAATCATCATCCGCTATATTCTTCTGATACAGAATATTCTTAAATTCACGGAAGCGCTACTCTTCACGTTGCTTGCGATAAATTACTAATATTTATTTTTTTTCTCTTCAATTTTTGAAAGAAATACTTTAGACGATGTACGTTTATATAGCACACTTTTAGACCATTTCACCGTTTTTACAAGTAATTGATTCATAAAATATTTTTATTAAACATATCATATGTTTTTATTTTTCAATAATAACATTGGTCGCTCCCTTTTTCGATAATGCGGCTCCGTGGCCAAATTTAAAACCTATTCCATATCTGTTAATAACTATTCATCTTTAACACTTTTATTACAAAATCAATTTATTTATCAAATATTTTTACCTAAATGCCATCACAAAAAAAAAAAAAATAAAAAAAAATCAACTTAGTCGCGCTTTTAACATAGGTCCGTGTGGAAATATCAAGAATAATCAACATCACGCTAAAGATTACCGGCAAAGATGCCTGGTACTCTTGTTTAATGATGGTGATAAGGATCTGAGTTATGATTTTTTTCAATAATTAATGTTTATGATAATTACAATCCAGGATTCTGCTGTATTTGCTAACCTTGACGATGGAACTGTATGCCAAGTCGAAAAAGTGAAAGGGGCAAAAGAGAAAGGATCAAACTGCAAACGCGTGAGTACAAGGCTAGATATTCACCAATATTATTTTAACCTTGAAACAAAATTGCGGTATTAATTCAATAACTAACCCTACTCAAACAAAAATTTCTGAACATTTGATAAAAATAGATTGACTGGTACAAATTTACACGATAAACTTTCATGTAGACTTCCTCTTTGTAGTAGGAGCTATTTTATCATAATTCATGTTATATGCATTATATGTGATTGTGTTTATATATATATGTCTGTGTCTTATTCCAAAAGCATACTCAATGACTTTAAAGACGTCTCATATTGAAAAAAAATGTTGAAGAGTTTGGTGCATGGTTTTTGTCCTCCTTTTATTTCAAGATTAAAGGTGGGGTGAACCCATAAAAAAACGTGCAACGTAAATTACCGATGTTTTATACATATGGCGTTTTTAAAGTCACGGAGTATATTTAAGGTATACGCCTTAAAGTAGCCATCAATTCCATCAAAGCCATGGGTATAACTTCACAACTTTATAAGTTTTTAAAATGTCAAACAGTGGATATCTAAGGGACAAAATGACATGTCATGACATGTAACATAAGATCTTTCATTAACTCCCCTTGATAATTCTGTTGTCATGAGTTATCTCCCAAGAAAAGTAAAAAAAAAAATAAAAAAAATAGTGAGTCCTTCAATTTTCCTACGGTAAAGATTAGATTTTATTCATGAAATTTGAAATAGAATCATATAATGCATATACTTCAATGTAAACTTAAATACAAATTATCTTCCCCATCTATAATAAAACTTGGAGATATTCTCGGTGAAACATTTTTATATTTGGATGTCTTCGAAGTGACAGATTTTCATAGAAATATTACCATCCAGTGACAAGATATGGAATATGGTTTTGGGGTAAATACCTAAAAGTTTGTCTATTACAAACATGGAAAATAAACAGATGACACAAAGAAGAAGTAAGTAATCGCGTGGCCCATTCTGTTCGGGCATGAATAATGATTAAATCTCCACGTCTTGATAAAATACTTGATCGTTGTTTGATCATTGAAATAAAATCTTATTTAAAGATCATCTCAATATTGAATCCACTCAGTCATCAATACTCCGATTTCAAATAAGAAATATATTTTAGAAAAGGTATTCGACGGCATGCTTAGTCACAAGATGTAAAATCGTATTTAATTCCGTCACCGTTTCAATTTTCATGTCCAGTTATATTGGTGAAATGTAAATAAATCAGCCAGGGGCATTAGCCAAGGAGAACACTGCCTTTAAAAAACTTATCAGTTTTGTTTGGTCGAATTTCGTTGAAAATCTGGTCCCAAATCAAAAGCATACAGCAGCCGCCATAAAACCTTTTCTTTATCAATTTGTCTTCGTAAGTCAACTTGATCATTATATATAATACTAATTAATCCCGATACTAAAATTATGTTGTCTTGTCCCATTTTAATTAACCATACTTAGCGCTAAGTAATATTTGCATACTTTTGAACATATTGCATCACACTTCGTCCCCTAATAGTTCATTTATCAGGAAATACTGTTAGGCAGTAAGGTTACTCATCATTTAATTATTTCGTAAGACGAGACTGTCGGAATATCTTATTAAAGATCTTGAGTATTACTGTGCGTTCAGTATCCTTGATGAAACTAAAGTCTGACCTATAAAGTGTTTCATACTATTATCATTTTGAAATGTAATACATGCATAAGTAAAACAATATGAATTTCAGACATGTATCGTTGCGGCAGAGGAACAGACATTTTTATTCCACGGCGGATATGCATTTCCCATGGATGACGATGACGTTGGATTATCGAAGTATGACACTTTAGACCCTCATACAGGTAATTCTCAGTGTCTTCATTACTTGTTATTACATTATCCAGGAATAGATATATAGGTGCTTACGAGAGAGCAACACACTGAGGTTATCTTTCTTTGATCTTTCTTTTATCTTTTATTACACCATATTGCATAAAAACAACCTAAACATGCATTTTTGAAACAAAGGCCACTACAAAACAGCATGAGCAGCAGTCAACTAAGGCAACCCTAACCAAAACCATTACTCTGTAATGACGTTTTTGTTTGTGCGTGGGGACGGGAGGGTACATTGATGTGAAAAGGTCAACTATGGGGATCTACAACGTACTAAATAGATGGACATGTTTTTCACAAAGGACCTAAAAGTCAGTCAGCTGGTAGGCGCAATACCTACAGTGTAATGAATGTTCTTTAGAAGAGACCGTAACTCTGACATAAGCATTGTTTGTTGGAGTTGCAAAAGAAATACATACTCTGGAAATTAATTATTCATTGGAAGCTTTATAGCAAAGATATATGCGATTGAAAACAGTTTGATTACAAAATGTGCGAGCGTGTATTTTGCTGTTTGCAATGTATTTGATATGTGATGTATACAACGGCATGGAATGGTAAGTTTGGTCATATTTTATAGGAGATATAGTTGACGGAGGCAGTAAAGAAAAGGGTAGTTCGGAAGATGAGGAACCTCGCAATCTGGTGTCTGATGATGGGCGATACCGACGCTCGCTACAACCAGACATGGATGAAATTGGTATCATCAGATTGGTTTACTTTCCAGACCACACATTTATGATGCCGTAAGTATCGTTCCACTTCAACAAACTAATTTTTTATGCCTACAGTCTCCAAACTTCACAGGTGCATGCAGCCTGATGAGATCTACCCACCAAGTGACTTCGACCTTCAAATGACCTTGACGTTTATTCGAATGTAACGCTTGTTTTCATTTT
This sequence comes from Solen grandis, assembly GCA_021229015.1. Taxonomy (NCBI): domain Eukaryota; kingdom Metazoa; phylum Mollusca; class Bivalvia; order Adapedonta; family Solenidae; genus Solen; species Solen grandis. Next base: position 37,215,174 of record CM037788.1, on the reverse strand, counting down.
AAAGGCATGCGTATGTGATTAGAATAATATACACAAATACTAACATATGTTCACAAACAAAGGGTAAACAGTCAAACGCTTCAATATGAAACAACATTGAGAGAATACTCAATTCTGAGGCAGGTGTAATGATGTTGATGATGATTTTGATGATACTTAACCTACATCTAAGAAAAAACTTATTTTAAACAAGAAATATCTTTAAAAAATATACTCGGCCGTGGTAACCAGCTTGATGATTAGTGTCTAAATGGTTTAACATGTAATAGATTTTATTGTTGGTTTAATAGTTGTATAATTCCTGTGTCAGTGCAGCTCTTTGAAATACCACGGATCCAAATAATTTGTACAATCTTTGTAGACACTTACAGCGTTAAAACATCTGCGCATTATCGCGGGCTACAAAACTAAACCGGATGTTACGTTTTTCTTGAATATAGGATACGTCAGGGTCGAACAATCAATTCCGAAATCTATGTGTTTCCTATTTTGTAGCGTTTTTCTCTTTCAGTTTACTTTAAAAAGGTGCGGCGTCTTACTACTCGGGACAAATTGTTCGCAACTTCTTTCTTTTCTTTGACTAATTTTACAATGACCAATGAGAATTTACCAAAGTATATAATAACCAATGAAAAGCCTAATTTTATTCCGCTTCATTCCTGGAAGTTTCACTGGAAGTCAGGGTGAAAATTAACGGCCTAACGGCCGATTTTTTTTTTAAGAAATACATTCTTCATTGGATTTAATTTTGCCAGTTAGTTGGATTGCTGAAAACGTGTTTGAGCGTGTCCGCGCACGCGCTTGTGTGTCATGTGATTAATACGCATGCCCATGAACTAATCCTATTTTTTTTCCATCACATTTCTCATCATTCTGATTTAGAATGTATATAATTGAAATATTATACTCAATATATATATTTTTCCTTCAAATGAAACAAACATAATTATGTAGACTGGACAATATTTCATTTACGGTAGTAAATATATAGTAAGACATACGTTATAAAATGTCATGAATCATGTCATAAAAGCTATCTAGAAGATTCGTTAAGCATTAAGAAAACATTATCATACTATGCAAAGAAACCTATGCATGGACATTGATTGATCCACTGAGGAAAGAAAGGGGAAAAAAGAAGAAGCAAAATACTAAATAGTTAAGAAAAAAAAAATATCATTGATTTTCTTTTCTGTAGTGACGTTATTATGCTTCTCCATTTTGTTGTCCAAAATTACATATTTCATCTAATTAATTATATGCAGAATTACAAATTTTTATTTTTATTATTCAAGAACATCTTACAATTTTCTTCAAAAATTACAGATCACTTAATGAGATTAATGCATGTTTAATTATAGCTAAATACATGAAAACCTACTTTGTTACCCTTTTGAAATAAATTGAGTATTTGTGCCTTTTGGGTTGGGTCGGGGTATAATATTAATCGTTCGCGTTCTTAGATAATAAAACATGCTGTGAATATCAGCCAAAATATTTCAGGTTTATCGACCTCGCCAATGGCAGCGTGGCTGAAGCAAAGGAAATCGCTGAGGTGTTCTTCCTCGTGATAACAAACATGGTATGATACATAACTTAAACGTTTTCATCAGTTTTCGTTAAATTTTGATCATTTTTGAAGTTATGAACTTCAATGTTACTACGTCACTTATGTCGTCATTTTGTTTATATACGTTTGCAATTGTGTGCTTCTTAGGTGCAGTGAACATAGCTTGATTACAGTTTTAAAAATTCACCAATACATTCTTATTATGATACGAAACAATTAGCCAATTATTGATTATTCTATTGAGTTATTAATTAATTTATCTCATATAATGATATTAACATAGATCCTTTAAGATCAAAATAACGTAAATCTAAATGTGAGCTTATATCAGATCGCAAATTTCGAAAATGTATATTATGGAACTATCGTTTACTTTAATTTCAGTTGACGATTTCGTTACAAAGTCTAAATGAATACAACCTGAGTATGAACATATCGAGTCAACAGAGACCACTTAACCTTGCCGCATACTATGTCGGAGCTACTTTTCCCGAGGTACCGTCTCTAATTTGTTTGTTTTATTTGGGCTTTCCGTCCTAACGAGAGTAGGCCTATTTCAGTTTTGTGGTGTTGTTGGGCTACCCGCTACTAGGGCTACCCTAAATTGCTGAGCGATCAGCACAACCTTGATAAATATATATCAGTACCATTTTAACAACATTGGTATGCTGCTTTGCTTCCTGGGACTCGAAACCACGGAATGTTGGTTATATTATAACTAAACCACACGGTCACCAAGGAGTTCCTTATACATACACATATAGAATCACATCAAAATTGGCAGAGATATTAAAATCAAAAATATAACTATAAAGTATTTAGGTCAAAACTTCCGATAATCTTATTACTTGAATGCAATGAAAGTTTTTTTTTTAGTTTTTTTTTTCAAAATTCAAGGGCCATTACTCGATACCGAAAGGTGTAGTGTTAGTACAAATGGAGTATACTTAAAAGAATATCCCGAAGTCTTAGTAAATACCGATGATAGAAATCCAACAAAAAGAAAATTTGGCGTATACCTTAATTTCTGCTTGACTAGGGAGGCAACTTCCATCATCGAGCTTGTCTGAGTTATTTCTGAAATAAACATCACCTCCTATGATCTGCAAGGCATGCACAATGTATTGCATCTCTGCTTTTTTTTTTTACAAATAAAGTAACTCATTGCATTATGTATGTCTGCAATATATATCTTTATGCAACTAAGTAAAAGCAACATTACCTGTATGCATGTATTGTATTGTGATATAATAATAGGGTTTTATTAAACTAAAGTGTCCAATACAGATGTGTATTTCGACGAGTCGTTTTCCTAGACAAAAGTGGTTTTGCGATTTGTGGACTTCCATAATGCACACTCCAGTGTAAAAAGACCTTTTTATTTGATACCCATTTCTTTATTCAGGGCTTGATATGATAATAAGATTAATTTTTTAACAGCATATAACCATTTTCAAATAAGTACTAAAACGCGTTAAATGACGTCATCTATTTTCATCATTAACGACTCTATGCTGTGCGAAATGTTGCGGTTGTCCCATGGTGTATATATTTGGACAGTGTATTGTCCAATAGCAAAAGCAAGTAGACAGTCACGTTGTACAAAAGTCCATTGATTGGCTGAGAAAATTTGATATATAATAAGTTTTGTATGTATTTATACATTGGTTTGTGTGAATATAAATGTATATATACTATTAAATAACACAATACATAATAAAATTATGTTAATATGTTTATTAAATGAATATATTTTGTGTAAGGGTTGAAGGTCTTATTTTGCAATAAACCTTGAATCTTCAAACTTGAATATGGCCTCATAATAAATTTCCATGTCTGTTATGGTTAACCATTCGTTGAAGATACGTGTACTTTTTCAACGATGAGCTAGTCTTAGTTATGAAAACCTGATGAAAAAGTGCGGGCACTCTAACCGTTTGTGGTAAAACTGTAAGTAAGATAGTGAAAGCCAGATATGCATTCCCTCCTGGCATGTTCTTTCTTTTTTTCCATACAGATAAACAACAACAGTTTCAGTCCGGTGACCTGGTTAAGTAATACCACTAACGAAGCAGTTTATAGCGGTTTGCCTGATTTCAAAGAACATATTGCTGTCCTAAATCAGAATGCAACTTTTTCCAACTCTTATGACCTTGCCGTGGGCTGCACTCGGTAAGTATTAAACGTTGTTGATAAATTATGCACAAAATCATAGCCCCGCATCACAAGAAGGGTGGCTATATATACTACTCAAAATTTGCTAAAGATCACTTAGTGAAATCCCATTTAATTGTGTATTTGATAGATTTGCTTTTGACGATCACCATTTTGAATGATACCTCTTAGCTGGTTTATTTGATTATTTGAGGCAATAATAATAATCATTACAAGTTGCCTTTCCAAATATTATATTAAATAATTCAAGTGTTCTGATATGCAATGAACAATGAGTGATCCTTAGCAAATTTTGAGTAGTATAGAAACCACGCCCACCACGCCCCTTCCTACATTGTTTTTACGTAATAACAATGTGGGATGTGGGGATATTGATCATTTTAGTTCTATGCTATATATTAATTTGTATGTAAATTGTATGTCAGCATACGTGAGCCTACAACTGAAATATGTTTTGCTGGAAATATATCTTTTACAAACGCATTAGTAACAAACGCCCTTCTTGGTTTTAACTATTTTTAAAATTTCTGCTGAATTTAATTTAGAATTTTCTTACCACTAAATCCGAATGGTATAATCTGGGTCAGGTTAGAAAGGCAGCTCTAGAATTTCGTATATACGAGGTTTCGTCAAAAGCATGCCGTATTCTGTACCAAAGGGTCTTCGGCTTGAGACTAGCCGAGCCTTTTCAGATATTTAAAGACACAACCCCTTCCGATTTAAGTAAAAAAAAGTTGTCATTCTTTCTATATCTAGACCCAGGCACCTTTCGAATCTGACGTTTCAAAGCAATGCTTTACTTGAGTTACAAACATGTCAATGACTGGAATTATATTTCTTGATAAATTTGGGTTATAAGTAACAGACTCATTGTGCAAGTACATTAATAATAATCAAGATATTGACTTATTAGAATATCAAAAATACTGAATGTAAGTCTAAAATAGATTCTTTATATTGATTCAATAGGGCTCTTTACCTAAAATTCTTATAATCTTCAATGGGATTTCTAAATAATAGTAAACTTTCGATTTTCCGAAGTATTAAAAAGAAATAAAATATTCGAAATAACGTGTTGTTTGGAAAACTGAGAGTATTTGAGTTTACCATATCTCCGTCGTCTTCTTAAACACAAAACAATTATCCGCAGTGGGACTAAAAATTCCATCGAATTAAGCACAGTGCTCGGATTTTTGTCATGAATTTTGTCATGAATTTAAAACACTCATCATATAACAAAAAATAAGACATCATACTTGTTCTCCATCTCTCTCACCCCCCCCCCCCCCACCTCTCTCTCTCTCTCTCTCTCTCTCACACACACACACACGAAAAATGATAAAAGTCAATGATGTATCTATAAATTCAGTGAAACATAATTATGAATGAATGAGCCGTATTATTTTTATGTCTGAAATGTAGACTCAAGAGTATGGTGTCGAAAGACCAATTGTTGGCAGATTTTACATGTATTTGGATGATTATATGCCATTGAATGACACGTTGTTGGTGTAAGTCGCATATTAAACCACAATATTGCTAAATTTCAGTGTATTTAAGAAATAAAAACATAAATTTTATGTTGTTATTGTAGGCTAAAGATATACGCTGGGACATCTCGGGTCGCTGGTAAGTTAAACGCTTGCTTCTTATTTCCATTCATACATATGTCTGTAGCAACGATAATGTCGCACCAACGCTAAATGCTATCGCTAAATGTCGCAAAACCTCCTGAAGTTATGTGTCGCATCTGTAACGCCAAATGTCGCAAAATATTGTACTGCCGCTATATGTCGCAACATCAACGCTAAAAGTCGCACTCCTCTATAAGCGGGGATTAATACTCCATTTGATTTTTTTTTGTTGTTTTAAGCGTTTCACAACTGTAAAGTTAAAAAATGATAGAAGTATTTTGCGTGGTAATAAATGAGGGACGCCTGAACTTGTAGGCCGTCAATCAAATGTTCGTAAAGGAATGCATACAATGCATGAAATATAAATACTTCTTCGTTGTTGAGTTTAATGTTTTGGTATTTTCTCTGCGAAAGTATTTCAGTTATGTAGAGTGCAAAGGGTCATCCAGGTAAAATTCTTACTGGGTCTTAAATCCACAGCTGGGGATGTGGGTTGGGAAAGCAAATTATCGTCATTCCGAGAACTTAGAGAGGGATTTAAAATACTCGGAGAAATCGTAAGGCTGCTTATCATTCAATGGTTTGATACGATATAGTCAGTAACGGAGGTAAATCTCGAATTAGGAGCCATGCTCGAAATAAAATCGCTTCTTGAAAAATCGCGGTTTCACAATTTAGATCAACTGCAGCACTGTTCATATTTTATTCAATAACGTACTAACATTTTGAAGGAACATCGCAGTTTTAATGTATAACAAAATGACATATACATGTAATAACAAGTGTGATCGAACGTTGACAGGGTATGCTTATATGGGATCTCTGTGCGAGAAGTCTAGCAAGATACAAGGCTATAACACTGCCTTTCTGGGGTTACTGACCACCTCAGGGAATCGAGTGCTCACTCACGAGATCGGCCACAAGTAAGTTGGACAATATCTACCTATTTTCTTCTGTTCGGCATTGATAGGGTCGTGATAAGGCATGTTGTTTCTCATTAATGCGTTCCACGTATGTTTGTAACGTCCTTAATAAAATAGCATGTATACATCATGCTGTGTTACCTATTGGAATCACATATTCCACCTCACTAATGAGTCACCTGTTCTTGGTCACATATAAGAATGGGTACTGTGGTTGCCTGTCCAGAAACGTGGATATTGTCCGGGTACTTCTGTATTCTCCCACAATAATGACCACATACGCCATCAGAACTTTTTGTGATAGATTTAAAATCGGTGAAGTAGCTAGTAGACTTAAAAAATCTTGGCAATCATTCAGTCTCCATGTTTATGACATTGGAGTGTTTAAAGGGAAGATTATATCATGTTTTGAAGATAATTGAGCGGTATCTTTTAATTTCTTAATCATCTTTAAGATTTAAAAGGGCATAATGCTAAAATCAAATGGCACTTTGTTTGCCTCTACCCAAGAAGACATCAAACCAAATGGGGAACTAGTATTTACAATGCATTAACGAATAAATCTTACGTTGTGAATTGTTATTTTTTTTAAATTTGACATAATCATATCTGCATACCATTTCTGTGAGAATTGTTGGTTGTAATGATATATTCTACATATTTTCACAACCGCAAAATACCGCTGAATTACTAGTAAGAAGAAATATTGTTCTATACATTTTTATATCAAAATATCATTTAACGACTGGTCATAGAAAATGTTATTATTAAATCATATAAAAACCAACATCCTCTGTTTGTATGGTAAACAGCGCTGGATCTCGTCATGATGATAATGGGGGTGCGTGTCCGGAAAATAATCACGTGATGTCTCCGGTGATTTTCAACCCAAACACAACTACCAGAAGCACTTTCTACAGGTTTTCGCACTGTTCTGCCAAAGACATCGTCGGGCATTTGAATGGGTAAGGCAACGTAGAGAAAAAAACAAACTTATATAACTTGGCCTTCAAATGCCTTGTTCGGTGTATGTTGTTATAAGCATGATGTGTGTTGTTGTTGTTAATGTGGCGGGGAGAGAACGGAAGAGAGAGTTAAGTGATTTACTTTGTGGTAGCCCAAATAAATTTTTGTATTGACTTAAGCATTATTGAATCAGTTCACAAATTCATATAGTTCTTTCATAATGTTTCCTTTTATAATGTTTTAATCTTTCAGAAAAAAATGTGTCTATAAATAGTCCAGGAGAATTCATGTCATTTTTCCTGTTGTTGTTTTTAAGTATTCGAATGATTCAATACTAAATAATTCGTTTTCGAAGAAAGTAGAAATTGTCATTCGGATTCCGCCCCCCCCCCCCCAGTAATTCGCTAATGGCTATTCCATTTTTATTATTTCAAGTACTTCAGACAGTCAGTTTATAGAACGGTGTCTCTACGATCCAAACCTGGAGGATGAAGAGTTTCTTGAAAACTTTTGCAACAACGGGCTCATGGGTGACATGCTATCGCTGAAGGATCAGTGTGAATTCAAGTATGGAACCGGAAGTGAACCGTGCCCCTCAGTAAGTTCATCTTCGTTCAGCTAAGATTTCACAGTCTATGTTCGTTATTTCCCCTTTATTTATCAAACTGCGGATTAGGAGCAACCCTTTATTCGAACAAATTATTTGTCCTCCTAGGATGTTCGATGATTCGATGTTTTACTTTATATATGTAATGCTTGATGATGACAATTTGTAAAATTTATAACACAAGAGTTTATTTAAAACTTAATGCATAATATTCACTCAGGTAAAAATCAAACACATGTGAATAAGCACACATATAAACACATATATGTACTCATACATAATTGTACACAGCTAACCACACACACACACACACACATATCCGGTTTCTCATATATACATACATACATACATACATACATACATGCAAATGGTAAACATCATTTAAAAATACTGTAATGGTTAATTATTATATTGATTATTAACGGATTAACAATTAGGTATGAGGTATAAATAATGTACATATTAAATATGTGAAAATGTATTTAATCATTAAGCCAGTCATGCGTGTCTCTAACAAGAAAAATCGCCTCTTGTAAAATCGGAGCAAGATACAATGAGTTTTATATTAACATTTTTGTCGAGCCCGTTTACAGAAGTTCAGAGTCACCACAATATAGGCGTAAAACTGTTAGTGCGTTAGGTCGTCCAGACTTGCTCCTCTGGGCTGTAACTTAGACAAGTATAGCAGGATTCTCATTACTTGGTAGTATAGTTAATATCAATGTGGCAAAGTGTCGCGCACAAGACTTGGGTCCGTATAGCGCCAAGGTTAAGATCACACTTAAAGTTGAAAAGTATTATGATTGCCCATTATGGGGTCGTTCGGCTGGGCTGTAATTTCTCCTCGGATCGCCAGATTTTCATATGTCTTGGCAGTTATATTTTCGTAAGTGAGTCAAAGTGTCGCGCACAAGAGTGAGGCCCCTAACGCCGAGGTCTTTGTCACACTAACAGTTGAAAAGTAATGGTGATTGGGATGCTTGTCTTAGCTTTAATCTCGTGATGGATAGCAGTATTTTCAAATAATTTGGTGTTTTTATCTCACTGAGGCGAAGTGTCGCGCAAGAAAGTCTGGCCCCTAACACAAGGTCAAGGTTACAACTAGAGTTTGAAAGTCATGGTGATAGCTCGGCAAAAATGTTTTCCTCAATGATGCGCACAAGAATTTGATTCCTAGCTCAATGATCAAGGTCACACTTAAAGGTGAAAGGTCTTGTGATATTGTAACTTATCTCTGGATCTAAGGACCCTCAAACGGTTTGGCAGTAAGATTTACCTTAATGAAATGATATGTCTCGCGCATGGGATTATAGGTCCATGGTCATGATCAACCCTAGAGATGAAATGTGCACCTTAGGCCGCAGGCTCGATATCTAGATACTAGAAATAAATTTACTTCAAATCTCTAGAGTGATATGCAAGATATATTTTATATTTTTCGTCAGTATTTTATTTGCAAAAAAAAAAAAAAAACCAAATTATCTTTGCAAAATCCATTTTCTGAACAAAACTCACCTTCAAGTTATATTATCATTCTTATCATGATTATTTGAGTTAAACTCCTTCCTATGACATGGCTAAACCCCCCTCAGACGAGGACAACCTTTAAACTTTTTATCCACATCTTTTTCAGTGGATTAAGCAATGTTGACTTAGTATTTATCGGTATTACCAAATCATCAGAAAACAGAAATATGAGAATGGCATAGATTGTTTAGGTCTACATGTTTTAGCAAGTGTGTGTGTGTGTTTATTTCTTACAATGAAACACGCAAGGAATTTGTGTTATTCTTATCAAATGTTTTGAAAATTAAATTAAAAGATACAAGGACAATATGTATTTGGTTTCGATACCCACAAATTAGATTGACTTCAACTTAAAGATATGATTTTTACCTCTTTTAGACAGAGTTGACAGAAAATGACTACGTCCCTCTTTGTATGAAGAATGACACTCATAAAGTCTTAAAATGCAGAAATCCGACAACAGGACTATGTGCTCACGTCATGCATGGAGTACGGGACGGTACTAAGTGCTCCGTTGATGGGACGGCAACAGGTGACATGGTACGTACAAGCAAATGTCGATTGTCTCCCTTAGCTATTTAACACATATATAGGGCTTTTGAGTCGTGTTTTATCCTGCCGGTGAAGTAAATGTACTAATGATTGTCCGACTGTGACCTAGCATTTAAATTATCATGATTGTGGAGGAACTGCAGCCGCTTGCTAAAACTGAGGCATAAATATGTTTACAGTATATTTAATATACTTACAGTTTTCTTCTTTTTTTTCTTCCTTCTCTGTGGCAATCCATGCATTAATATTACATATAAAATATGTAGTCCGTAAAAAGCCGGCAGTACTAACTAATAATGACGAAATTTAACTATAATTTATAATATTTAAATGTAACATCAAAATATAATGCCAAATATCAACATGCAATTTTGTCAAAAATATATTTTCGTTAACATGTTCGCAAGGAATTCCAAAATAAAGGCAAATCGAAAAAAGGGACGAAATTGGAATGCATCTATATTTTAAGGTAATCCATCCATCATAACAAAATGATCATGGTCCATCAAATGTGGAAATTTAATAGTAAATGCAAGACTTTACATACATTAAGTAAAGAAGCCTTTAACGTCATGTCACTGGAGGCTTGCATCTGCACTGAAGTCTTTTTAAGCATTTGAAAATCCATGAATTTAATTTAATGGTGAATGGATTACCTTAAGAAAGTAAGTAAATAATATTTCGTTCACCCGGCACAGCGTGACACACATACCATGTGACCAGTTTCATATTATCAGCGATTTATCGCCTGATGTGTTATTTGCTGACACACGAATCATGTCAAAGAACCTTGACGTTTTATTACTCTTATAAATGACAAATAGAAAAAGAAAATATCACGTTGTTGAGACAAGGTAATGATAGAAAGAAAATAATAATTAACTAATATATTATATAAACATATAGATAGCTTAATATCCAAACTGCGTATACAAATATAAAGGAATCATCAGGCACAAACGTTAGATAACAAAGAAAACTGTATTGATAATTACTTACTCCTTTTCGTTACAGATTTGTTTCAAAAGGCTATGTGTCTCGCCGATCGAGATATGTCCGATGACGACTACAGTCGCTGAAGAAGCTACGACGACAACAACCGAACCTACTACAACAACACCCGAACCAACAACGACAAAACCCGAACCCACAACGACTACAACATCCGTACCTACTACGACAACACACGAACCTACAACGAGAACAACGGAACCTACTACGACTACAACACCCGAACCTACAACGACTACAACACCCGAACCTACTACGACTACAACACCCGAACCTACTACGACGACAACACCCGAACCTACTACGACTACAACGCCCGAACCTACTACGACTACAACACCCGAACCTACTACGACTACAACACCCGAACCTACGACGACAACAACAGAACCTACTACGACTACAACACCCGAACCTACAACTACAACATCCGAACCTACTACCACAACTCCTTTGGCAACACACGCAATGTCCAGATGTTTCTGCTTCACTAATCAGTGCTGCATGATGTCAAACCCGTGCTGCTACGGCTGTAGAATAAATCCTGCTGGCAAATGCAGGAAAATTTAATGTTTGCTTAACTGCAGACAGTAGGAATACAGAACTAAGGATCAACTTTACGCCAAATAAAGTTTTCACAGGTTTAAAACGCCATGTATCAAAACAGAGGGGTTATTATAGAAAAACAATGTATTTCTTTAAAATAAAATAGATGAATACAAGTAAGTCAGTATTTTGATATTTTTATCGCTTTTTTATTATAAAGTAAGTTTCCTGTAATTTCATAAAATAGTCATAACATAACCGTAGTTCATGTCTGCCAAATTCAAGCTAAAAGCAAATTTGTTCATCCGAGAATATAAAAAAACTTATACGAATAAAATGTATTTATTATGATCAATTTAAAAAAATATCAATTATGATATTTATCTACAGTCTAATTGCGATTATCGACTTAGGAGCAATTACCCGAATACCATATCTTATCCGAAATACACACCTAGTCCCAACACATTCAATACAACGTAAGATACAAACTTGGTATTCTGTATCTCGCGCCATGATTTTCCGCCTGCTGTTGGCAAAATCTTGTGATCCAATGTACTTTGATTAAATACGACATTTATTAGGGATAAGATCAATATAGAAAAGGAATGAGAAAACTAATATACTTGATAAAACATACTTATATTTTACACCGTGAACTGAGGTTATACGAGGATTGACAGGTGAAATGAAATGCCCGGACCACGTACCTAAAGCAATGAAATAAGAAGCCTTAACCTTTCCCGTTCATGCCTAGTCCAACTGCCTACAAACAGTATCAAAAATAAAAATTTTTTTTTTTTGTTTTTTTTTTTTTGTTGTTGTTGTTGTTTTTGTGGAAACCAGGTCAACTTTTGATTATCTATGGTCCTAACGTAGTCCTAACGTAGTCATTGAACAGCAAGTTATTCTACTTGACACCATTTGTAAAACTAATGAAACATTAGGAAACCTTGGTTATCTCCGTGAAAGGCCATGAGGTCCGAAATGTAACGTAACCATTACAGGGACTATACCATAACATGACGTAAACCGCCTCGAAATGAATTTAGCGGTTAAATCAGTGAAAGGCTGTACAAACCTCCGACAGATGCACGTGGTCCTTACGTTCAATAGTCAGCTTTATTCAACAACTTCCGAGAAACATTCGGATAAGGGATATACATGTTTTGTCGTTATGTTAATTGGAATAAACCTCGAAATACAATTAAACCTGCATTAGCGACCACCTTTACTAGGCGGTCAAACTGCATTTAGCAATCAATTTTACAATTACCAAAATGTAGCATTTTGTTATATCATTTAGCGGTCACCTCTGTTAAGCGGCCATTTCTCTTGTTCACTTGACTGACCGTTTAAGATAGGTTTGATTATGTACTCGGAAAATTGCTCTTCGAAATATCGTGATTTTCCTGTATATAAATTTTACTTGAATCATTGTTCTGTATTACTACGACCGAAGCCGACGCCTTATCGACTCTTATTTGTCTTAATTTCTTTACGTACTTAGCAATTACCATGCACGCATCAGGAAAGAATTCTACGGTGATCCAATGCATTTTAACAACAAATGAAATGATAATGATGTAGAATGTTTCTGCATGTGCTCTGTGATTGCAAATAAAAAAAGCATATCATAAGTATTGTTTGTCGTTAATGAATGATTGATTTAAAACACCCATTATTTTACATAGTGTGTGTGTGTGTGTGTGTGTGTACTTAAGGTGCATAAAGTATAACCTCTGTAATAGAGTGTAGCTGATCTTCAAGTATAGATGTGTGCAAACACCGGCGCAAGGGGTTTGTTGCGCATCTAAAACTACCAAACTTGGTAATCACGTGACCATTATGTGTACCCTTTGTTAAAACAACAAACGTCATTATATTGTCTGTAAAGTATTTATATTTGCTTTTCAATTCGCTGTAGCAGAGACCTGTGTGAGACACCCTGTCTTGGAGATTGTACCGAAAGTTAACTAAACAGGTTCAATAATTCTGTATAAATAACAAAGAAAAGTACTTAAAAAGCTGAACATATGGACACACCAATAGATCGATAAATTGACACAATATACATGTACATATGAGATATATCACTAGTAGTTATTTGTGTTGAGGTACATGTTGTGTGCATGTAGATATGTGTGTATGTGGATACGGGCATTGTATGTGCAGTTTTATTTTATTTATATAGAAGTATTGTATAGTGGCAAATGATCCGAGATCGAGTGTTGACTAATATATATGACTGCGCACCCGATGGTTCTGTTGGGAAAAGTTTTTTTAATGTCCTATTCAAGCGCAAAATATTGGTTAAACCCAAGAATCGTTGATAGTTATTTGTATAATAACGTGTTTCCCAAATCAATATAAAATATATAAGTAATGTAATAAGCCAGTCTACTTCATTTGTACAGGGTTATGCAATGTTGAATCTGAAAATTTGAAACGTGCACAGTTAAAGGTTCTGATCATCTAGTATCATATTTTAGTTTAATCCTGTAGCTCCTGAAGAGGTGCTTGAGATGTTTGGATACCAATCTTCTTTCAGATTCAGGGTCTCCGCTTTTTTTTTTCATACCATATGGAAGCTTAGACTTTCAGATTCACAGTCTGCAATTTCGAATATTTTATACACCATTTATAGTTAAGTAAATAAGCGCATGAATATTCATGAGATAAAGGGTTGAGGATTGGTGGTCAGAAAGTCAGTCGTGGTAGTACACTCAGTCTATATAAACCACATACTTATCTCCCTTTGACAAACAAGTTGCATTGTGTTTAAGCAGAAATATGTTTATGCTTTAATGCATTGATGATATGAAAGAACACTTCTCCTTCCACATTTTTGCAAATATGAAATTAAAAAAAGTAAAAAATGAAACTTATTTCATGTGGCGCACCTCTGTAACAAAAACAGTTATTCAGAATGTAAGAGCCCTGGGATATCCATTTGAACCATGACTGCATCATCCTTCAACTAGTTTAAGGGGAGAACAAAATATGCAATACTGACTCCGTTTCAGATATAAATATGTCACACAGTGACATATGCTTTATTTGCTTTAAAAAAGTAGATCTACCATGAATTCATTTACAACAATATTAACTCACTTTTGACGTTATTAATTTTCACATGTAAAAAATAATCAGGATGACAAGTAAGCCCTGTGAAGCTAGGGTATAAAACGTTTACAGATGTATTCAGTAACTGAGTACATTCATGACAAAAATCTGTTTAATTCATGTTGATTATGTCTTAAGGTCGAAAAGACGACGATAACGTTGCTGTGAAAATTATATGTAATTCCATGAGAGGGGATCGGATCTATGTTTTCCCACTAAATTGATAATAAAATGACTTACAATATCATAAATCTGCCCTTGAAAATTAACAAATAAAAACTCTTTTCCGCGACCTTTTTGATCACCACGCGTATATTTCATCAGATCATCTCTCCTTTAAGTTAGGTTACATAAGTTGTCATTTCATGAATTCATACATTTTTTTTTTCATTTAATGAACATTATCATAATTTTATTAAATATTTGTTTGACATATATGACAACTCACGTAAGGTCCTTCATTTGTCCGAAATCAACTTAACTCTTGTTAGAACTAAACATGTAATTGAAACATCATAAAATTCACATCCGGTAACTTACAACATCGAGACGTTTTTAGTTCCGGCTTTGTTTTTCCATCAAGAATGTGTTAAGGATGTATGTAAGTCTTTACAAGTTACAAAGATATAGACCAGATCACAACAGATCAGTAGATAATGTAGAGTTTAGTCATCGTGACTATATCGTGTAGATAAAGGCAACTATGAACTTTTACATAGTCTACGGTGATTAAAAACAAATACCAGTATCAGATTGGACGAGAGGAAAATGCCATGTGCTAAAATTAAAAATGATATACTATTCTTTGCTTCCAAGCAAATAACTGTATTGTCAAATTGTGTAACTATAATTCGTTTGATAATAATTGTAATATTTTAAATTGAGTGTTGAGCAATGTGTTTATAGCTCACCTGAGCCTGTAAGGGGGAAATATGGCTTTGTTTTTAATACTGAATTTATCATTCCATGGTCCGAGCTAAGTCATATTGTAATGCTTCAGTGAGTTGAAGTATCAAAGACATTAAAAAACTACACACACAAACATTGGCGAGGGAGAATAAAAACCCCCTGATAAAACCAGGGCTAAAACTGAACCAGATTTAGGTGTTTGTTGTTTGATCTTGAGCAAATTCTTCTGACACCACATGCATTTGTATCAAGTCTTTATTATAAAAGAAGGCTAAGTTCATTTAACTTTACCATCTATGACTTTGCTGCAACAGATGGGTTTTGTTTCCTATGGAACGAGACTATAGGCACGACTATAGGGGGGCTCGCGAGGTGGCATCATGTTTACATTGATTTGTACACAGAAAGGCAACGCTAGAAGCCAAAGAAATGCTTTTTACAGCGATAATTGCGTTACCCAAAATAAGAACCGATTTTATGTCAGCATGTTATTGTGTTCTCTGTCAAAGTACAAACTCGTAGAATCAATTATCCATTAATTCTTTGAGAGAGGTAACACCAGAATTAAAGGTAATTCTATACACGCATCTTCAGAGACCGAAGATCTCATATCCCTGTATATACTGAACAGTGGGCTACATTAGTACGTACAGCCAGACACAAGCGCCCATATACTGTTACAGGAATGATTCCACACGTTTTCTTAGATATTAAGAGCCTTATCAGTAGATTAAAAATGAAATTAACACCAACAATGAAAAGGTTCAATGGAATTCAATCACAATTTTGAGATTTCATTCCTCTGCACCCAACCATTTCCAGGACTAGACTGATTATGAGGGCCCTGTATTTACAGGTGATCTTTTTTTTTCTTTTATTTTTTTACAGATCTCGTCATCTATATCAAAAACTAGCAAACTAGATCTGTTGTCTCTATGGAATCAGTTCCTTCTTATTTCCAGAGTTAAATACCTGGATCTTTTGTCTCTTTGCCAAACAAATGTTATTCTAAAGGCTTCTGCCACTACCAATGCATGTCATTCACTAGGAAAATTTGTTGACTGTTATATGACTGTTATATTTCCTTTAAAATATTATACTATAAGTTTGTCTTGATTTTGTTATTTTCATCAGTAAGAGGCACTTAAAGATGTTCAAAGCATCTGTTGCAATTTGATGTTTTGTTATTTTCATAATGGCAGCATTTATTTTTTGTAACAGTTTGTCCATTTTCAATTAATACAATTTAAAGCTAATAAAATGTTTCTTTCCTATAATATATAATATTAAATCCCATCAAAAAAAGGACAAAAGTACAAACTACCAAACAATTTACAAAATCGGCTTTTATCATAGTTTGCAAAAATATGTATTTACGTGATTTATCTTATTAAAATGGACGAAATAGGAAGGGTTTGGAAAAAGTAAAATATTCTTTGTCGTTCACTTGTACGACAAGCACTGTGACATTCGAATGACCTTGACTCTAACATGTTGTGTATCAAACGGATCGATTAAAATTTGTTCGCTGTAAAGCAAAGATATGAATCACCTTTATTGAATGCTGTTTATTTGTTATCATTTAGGTTTTGATAAAGAAAAAAAATGTTATTAAAGCTTTCTGAATGTCAAAGACCCTTAGTATATCTTAATGTTAACGCCTGTATATCCAGAAATGTTTTGCAAAAATAGAAAAGGTATGATAAAGAAAACAAAAGGTGTCGAAAGCTATCCGAATATCAAACGCATTTTTATTCTTTCAATGCCATAAATATAAATTATATTCAAAAATGTTTACAGTCAGGCGTGTCAAACAATATCGGATAAGGACAACATATGGGTCCCTGAACCAAAACTGATTTTAAGCATACCTAATATGCATCCCTAGACCCGGCTTGTATCGTATCAAATCGTTTAGTTCAATAACAGCTTGAACAGAAATGATCCGTTTGCCACTGAAGGTGTTTGTTGCAACACAAATGCTACATGCTATTAAAGGTATTGGGTGATTAAAGACAATGGTTTTGGATGTTGCTGTTAACTGCGGCGAACGAAACATATGTTTTTAGACTTTTCCATTGAATACAATAAAACATTTTGTAATAATTATTTTTAGACCTTTCATATGAGCACAGCTAATACCTTTCGCTCTTACATACCTTCATACTGTATACATTCTTTATTCGAATTATGCAGACAAAACCCCCAAATTACTAAAACACTGTTGGTGGCACCTTAAATCTAACAAAAAGTTGTTTTAGTATATATAAGATATGTGTCGTTTATCAGCTGAGTGGACATTTTTCAGTCATGAATAATGGCAGGTAATTGAGATCATTATTTATTGAAATACTAAAACGAAGCCAAGTTCAAAGAAATAAAAATTCATTAACATTAGGTTGATATTAAATGTAAACTTATGATTACTCGTCAAAGTTGTTTTACAAGAAACTGTAATGTTTACGTGTCTGTTGACTAATCCACTTATCACTCGATTACAGAGGTCGTAACATTGTATAAATTTATGGTTTCATTATATAATATGCACGGTTCGATCAGCCTGGCATTCATTTAACACATGGTATAACGACGAATCATTGACAGAAGCCAACCTTAACGACATTAATAACGCGAAATGTCAAAATTTGTACATATTTTTGAATCTGCTCTACTCTAAACTTCCGGTGTGTTTCTACTGGATGACGTAATACATCTACTCAAGCAATTCCCACAATTTGACATTGTCTCAGAATGTCTAAAATACTGTCGGTGGGACGTTAAACCCAATTTACAAACAAACAACAGTCTGATGATGTCAATTTCACATCGTCCAATCATATCGATCGATTCAAAATCGACCAAACCTAAACGGAAGTTGATAGTGGAGCAGACTTAAAATTAAAAGATGCACAAACTGATGGCATTCCTCTTTATTAGTTCGTTATTGTTGCCATTTTGCAATGATTCGTTACACCATGTATTAATTGAATACCAGACTGATCGAACCGTGCATAGAATATGATGCTAGAATACATTTATACAAAGTACGACCATGTCAGATTCCGTTCCTCACCGTGTTTACAGTGAAGGAAAACGAAACTCTTTTGTTTTTAATCGTACATATTTTGATATTAATCAAGATTCCAATACTGTGGCAATTCTGCGGTTCTAGCGCCAGTGGTACGCTTAGACGCTCAGTCTCCCCTAAGTTACGTCTCGTCTGTGTTAGCCTGATATTCATACCCAAGGGTAACTTTGAACATTTCTCTGAAGGTTAATTAGGATTGTAGCTTAGATTGACCGGAACAGGATCTCTGTAACGTAAAGTAGAAAAATAGCATTGATAGCTTTATCATACATGCATATTTTCAGTCAAGTGGAAATACGGAGGTATAAACCGCTTTCAATGATAAATCTAGTCATTAAAAGATACAAAAAATACTAGTGCAATGTATTCTGAATAAATCTTTCATGGGTTCAGAAATATATTAAATCAATACCATCCATGATATTATTTAGTTTATTATATATTTTATATATTAACACCTCAATTCCTGATAAACATAAGAATATGACGTAAGTTGGATGTTTAAATTGCTTACATTCAAAGTAGTTATCAAAAGTTAAATTTCTTTTGGAAAAATATATCCGTCAAAAACCTGGAGATACATTCACCCCACTGAATCAAGCTTAGCACAAAACAACAATATTTTGCATATTATGAATATAAACTATACGTCAATTCAATTGGCTCCTGGTTTTGATGGGAGGGCTTTTTTGCTCATGTGACTGGAAGCCACGTGCAGAATGCCTTTATATAAGGCATTCCTGATAGATACGAGTTGTGGCATTTTCCTTACATCTGGTTACCAAGGAACATTTAAACTGACACCTAAGGAGAAAATGAAGATATCACTCTGTGTTTTAGCCTTAGCGCTGTGCTGCTTGGAAGCCGATGCGAAGCCGCTGAAGAAACAAAACAAAGGTACGTTCAAATAACATTGCATTTCATTTGCTGTATTACAGGCCGAGTATATTTTCATAATGATTCAATTGTCATGCTAAAGAAAACATAAAATAACATTTGAATATTGTAGATTAACACAGAGTGTACATAATGTGCAAATATCTGCTGAAAATAATAGCTTTACGTATTGAAATGTTAATCAATTGACGTCGCATCTGCTACGTCATCGATTTATGCAATCAAGATCTTAAGTAAAACAAAAAGTTTCTTATTTATTTAGTGTAGTTAACGTTGTCAGATTGTATCTCGTAGCAAATCTGTAGCGCACATTTGCTTTTCTGTCCGAAGAATATACACTAAATTTGGAAGAATAAAGGGCCTTTAAAGAAGATGCTGAACTTATTACGAGAATATTTCATCTTTCGATACAGCGATAATACTATCTTAACTTAAAGCTAAATAATACTTTAGTACGGAAGACCGTAGGTTTTCACTATGGTTCTCTATGTTTCTATACCATATATTGTTAGTAAGTTTAATAGTCATGTTGACTTTTTTAAAAAAAATAAATTTCAACCATATTTAAGAAGGTAAGTCTGGTATCTTAAATGGGAGTGGATTTTGAGCTTCGATAACTTTTCTAATACGTCTAATACAAAATCTTCGGAATTTTCAAAAAAAAAAAGTCCGGCATGGATGATGTAGTGGCAATGCGCTAATGTGTCTAAAATTCGACTATCAAGACACGTGAGTTTTCTCCTGGTGCTCTGATTTCCCCAACAACAATGACCACATACGCCACCAAGCGAGCTATCTAGAATAATTTATGTTGTAATAACCTCGATTTTGAAATCGGTGTAAATTTAAACTTCACGCAAATACCAAACACCAAACATTTCAAAAAATTATTTAAGTAAAGGCTAGTATATTGCATTCAGATAATTTGCTGCTGAATAATTTTCAAAAAAACTTTCGTTAATTTAAATGTATTCATTAATGATTGGTATAAAACATTCTGTGTCGTGTATGCCTAATATTATTTGCATTTAAAATACTGATATGAACAATACCCTTTAAATATCAGTACATACTTTCTTTTGCAACTGAGCATATATACAGTAAAACCAGCGATGCCATAGGACTGATGGGGAAAATGAAATGTTCGAATAATCGCAAGTCTTGAAACCCCGAGAGCATATTCCATCTTTCCCCATTTGTTTCTCCTGCGGGCCCCTGAAATATCGCTTCAAGGACTTTTTTAATTACCTTTTGCATCACTATGTAGAAACATAAACACATCGCTTTCTTTTCTTCGCGCACGCAAGTGCGTACATAATAAAACTTGCAAAAATCGTTATTTTATTTTTATGTTTTTTGTTTATTTTTTTAGTATTTTTCTTAACAACATAGTGGCTCATCCTCTGTATATACTGTATAATGCTGATAATGTGACTGGGTGTGGTATCATGACACTTGTTTACGGCGTGATATCACAATGGGGCAACACTATATCCGTCTCGTGTAGACAAATGTTCCCCAAAAACAGTGGGACGTTCAACCCTAAACAAACATTTTAGTAACGATAACGTAAATGTTTTATTTCTTTAGGTCAATTGATAAAAGCTGAGATGCGCACTAAAAAAGAGTCAGAGGATGTGGAAGAAGTTACATTCAGTTTAGGTACCATTGTCAAGAAAACCAAGCTGAAGAAGATCCACATACATTCTGGGAAACAGGGCGCTCGGTTGAAAGACGTCAAGGTATTCAAAATGTTACATTTTCGAAGAAATATTTATTATTATTATTATTACGTCAACTCTTTTTACAACGGCGGTGTTTGTTTCAGTGAATTTTGCTGTAAAAAGAAATTGCCGTTGTAAAGAATAGAGACATAGTACTAGGATTATGCACTTCAGTTATCATGGCTACTGCTGTTACAAAGAGGATGTTGTTATAATGAATGCCTTTGTAAAGAGGTTTCACTGTATTACTATTATTATTATTATTTAAAAATGCAGAATATTTACCTATTAAGGTAGTTGAACCCTAATGCGTGAATGTCTATAGTTTTGTTTCTTTGTTGATTTTTCTTTTGTTATTCTTTTCATTTAAAGAAATTTCTGATCTTAGATTTTAAAAAAAGGTATTTCTTTACAGTCTATAATTGTAAGCTTCTTTTGTTGAGTATAAAAACTACTTTAAAATCAATAGACTTCTATTTTTCTCGTGAATAGATTTAGGAAATACCTGAGGTATTATACTGAAGTGAAAATATTTTAGAAAAAAAATTTGATAAAATTCATATCTTAACATTTATGTAGAAAATCTTTTTATTAAAGTTTAATATTTTGTTTCCATTTGTAAAATAGCAATACTACAGTTTCTGGTAAAATACGTCATTTTTATATTTAGTACGAAAGAATCAACATCCGCTATTTTCTTCTGATACAGAATATTTTTAAATTCACGGAAGCGCTACTCTTCACGTTGCTTGCGATAAATTACTAATATTTAATTTTTTTTCTCTTCAATTTTTGAAAGAAATACTTCAGACGATGTACGTTTATATGGCACACTTTTAGACCATTTCACCAGAGGATCCACAATTCCCTGTATAATTTGCTGATATAAATTAACCAATCAGTGACGGGGGAAATTTCTCAAATGTGGGTTTATTTCCGGTTGAACAATGTGTAGTTGTAAAATGATATATTGACTGTGTTAGAATATGATATAATAAGTGATTAAAACACACGTTATTTCGTTTACTGCTATTTGTAACGTGGAATCGCCTGTTTCAAGGGTTCAAAAACATATTTTAACTTCCCGTGTATGAATTATTATTCGTGCCTCGTAAAATGAAACGTAAGTCTCTGGGGTGTCTATTTAAGGCTAAATAATCATCCTCCTGGTTAATAACCAAAAACATAACAGTTAATGCAACATGAACAACATGAATATTGCTACAAGGGCTCCATAGTCCAGTACATATCTTCAGACACGAATGTAATGGGTTCGAACCGCGTTAGGGACAACCGTTTGCCTTTCCAGGTGAAAAGTCCTGGTTAAACCATTGCACCGCGTTGTTAGAACTTAGTTCTTAACTGCCATAAAAAGAACTAATTTAGCACTTTTCTATTTAGAAAAGACGATGGCAAGATGTACAGTTATCTTATTATGTCTTTGATAAAGAAACATTGTCTATATTAGAACAAGGCTAATTTTGATGCAAAGCATCAAAGACGCCGTTCATGTTTTAGAAGCATAAAACAAAGCCATTCAGAATATTTTGATAACACGTGCATGCATCATTTAAAATAAAGATACTAATTATTTCAGTATAATATCTATAGATAAATAAAGATACAATTTACAACAGGTATTTCCTTTCTATATAATTATTGGAAGAACTAATGTCTGCAAAGTGCATGAAATTTCCAGGCAGTAAGTAGTACTAAGGCGGTGTTAATGTCAATGTACAAAGTTCCATCATTAGCAACAACAAGAACAATGATAACGAAACATTACTTTATTTGGCACGGGATTTAGGTACAGGTCCCGGTATTTACAATCTTCCCGATTGTTATATCTTCCCTTGATAACGTAGCGTGACGTAGGAGTATGGCATTCTTTTTTGCATTGATGATATATACAATATTAGATATATATTCAGTTAAAGCATATACGGCCATATGTATAGTGTTTGTGTGTTTTTACACGTTCTACATTATGCTGTAATATATATTATTTAACTTATTTTTCAAGCTGACGGTGTGTATCTAAAATCTGAATATTTTAAGACTCAAAACAGTTCAGCAGTTAATACAAGTAATTGATTCATAAAATATTTTTATAAAAATATATTACATTTCTTTATTCTACAATAATAACAGTGGTCTCTCCCCTTTTCGATAATGCGGATCCGTGGCCAAATTGAAAACCTATTCCATATCTGCTAATAACTATTCATCTTTAACAGTTTTGTGTATGGATAATACAATAAATTATACATACATTTATTACAAAAGCAATTAATTTATCAAATATTTTTACTTAGATGCCATCACAAAAAAAAAGACTATTTCAAATTAGTCGCGCTTTTAACGTAGGTTCATGTAGAAATGTTAAGAATCATCAGTTATGGCACAGATGCCTGGTACTCTTGTTTAATGATGGTGATAAGGATTTGAGTTATGAATTTTATCAATAATTAATGTTGATGAAAATTACAATCCAGGATTCTGCTGTATTTGCTAACCTTGACGATGGAACTGTATGCCAAGTCGAAAAACTGAAAGGGGCAAAAGAGAAAGGATCAAACGGCAAACGCGTGAGTACAAAACTAGATATTCTCAAATTTTATATTAACCTTGAAACAAAATTGCGGTATTAATTCTATAACTAACCCTACTCAAACAAATAAATTCTGAACATTTGATAAACATAGATTGACTGGTACAAATTTACACGATAAACTTTCATGTAGACCTCCTCTTTGGACTAGGAGCGATTTTATCATAATTCAAATTATATGTATCATATTCAGTGACTTTAAAAACGTCTCATCTTGAAGAAAAAAAATGTGTGCGTGTGTGTGTGTTTTATATAATATACATTATAAAGAAATACAATGGAGAGATTGGTGCATGGTTTTTGTCCTCCTTTTATTTCATCACAATTTTTAAACGTAATACAAGATTAAAGGTGGAGTCAACCCATAAAAAAACGTGTAACGTGATATACCGATGTTTTATACATAAGGCGTTTTTAAAGTTACGGGGCATATTTAAGGTATACGCCTAAAAGTAGCCATCAATTCCATCAAAGCCATGAGTATCACTTCACAACTTAATAAGTTTTTAAAATGTCAAACTGTGGAAATCTAAGGGACAAAATGACATGTCATGACATGTAACATAAGATCTTTCATTAACTCCCCTTGATAATTAGATTAGATTTTTTCATGAAATTTGAAACAGAATCATATAATGCATACTTCAATGTTAACTTAAATACAAATTATCTTCCCCATATATAATAAAACTTGGAGATACTATCGCAGCGACGGTAAACCCCCAATACAACAACAACAACTCTCGGTGAAACATTTTTATTTTTGGATGTCTTCGAAGTGACAGTTTCATAGAAATATTACCATCCAGTGACAAGATATGGAATATGGTTTTGGGGTATATACCTTAAAGTTTGTCTTTTACAAACATGGGAAATAAACAGATGACACAAAGAAGAAGTAAGTAATCGCGTGGCCCATTCTGTTCGGGCATGAATAATGATTAAATCTCCACGTCTTGATAAAATACTTGATCGTTGTTTGATCATTGAAATAAAATCTTATTTAAAGATCATCTGAATATAGAATCCACTCAGCCATCAAGACTCCGATTTCAAATAAGAAATATATTTTAGAAAAGGTATTCGACGGCATGCTTAGTCATAAGATGTACCGTAAAATCGTATTTAATTCCGTCACCGTTTCAATTTTCATGTCCAGTTATATTGGTGAAATGTAAATAAATCAGCCATGGCCATTAGCCAAGGAGAACGCTGCCTTTAAAAAAACTTATCAGTTTTGTTTGGTCGGAATTCGTTGAAAATCTGGTCCAAAAGCATACAGCAGACGCCAAAAAACCTTTTCTTTATCAATTTGTCTTCGTAAGTCAAACTTGATCATTATGTATAATACTAATTAATCCCGATACTAAAACTATGTTGTCTTGTCCCATTTTAATTAACCATACTTAGCGCTAAGTAATATTTGCATACTTTTGGAACATATTGCATCACACTTCGTCCCCTAATAGTTCATTTATCAGGAAATACTGTTAGGCAGTAAGGTTACTCATCATTTAATTATTTCGTAAGACGAGACTGTCGGAATATCTTATTAAAGATCTTGAGTATTACTGTGCGTTCAGTATCCTTGATGAAACTAAAGTCTGACCTATAAAGTGTTTCATACTATTATCATTTTGAAATGTAATACATGCATAAGTAAAACAATATGAATTTCAGACATGTATCGTTGCGGCAGAGGAACAGACATTTTTATTCCACGGCGGATATGCATTTCCCATGGATGAGGATGACGTTGGATTATCGAAGTATGACACTTTAGACCCTCATACAGGTAATTCTCAATGTCTTCATTACTTGTTATTACATTATCCAGGAATAGATATATAGGTGCTTACCAGAGAGCAACACTCTGAGGTTATCTTTCTTTGATCTTTCTTTTATCTTTTATTACACCATATTGCATAAAAACAACCCAAACATGCATTTTTGAAACAAAGGCCACTACAAAACAGAATGAGCAGCAGTCAACTGAAGCAACCCTAACCAAAACCATTACTCTGTAATGACGTTTTTGTTTGTGCGTGGGGACGGGAGGGTACATTGATGTGAAAAGGTCAACTATGGGGATCTACAACGTACTAAATAGATGGACATGTTTTTCACAAAGGACCTAAAAGTCAGTCAGCTGGTAGACGCAATACCTACAGTGTAATGAATGTTCTTTAGAAGAGACCGTTACTCTGACATAAGCATTGTTTGTTGGAGTTGCAAAAGAAATACATACTCTGGAAATGAGATTAATGAAATTATTTATTCATTGGAAGCTTTATAGCAAAGATATATGCGATTGAAAACAGTTTGATTACAAAATGTGCGAGCGTGTATTTTGCTGTTTGCAATGTATTTGATATGTGATGTATACAACGGCATGGAATGGTAAGTTTGGTCATATTTTATAGGAGATATAGTTGACGGAGGCAGTAAAGAAAAGGGTAGTTCGGAAGAAGAGGAACCTCGCAATCTGGTGTCTGATGATGGGCGATACCGACGCTCGCTACAACCAGACATGGATGAAATTGGTATCATCAGATTGGTTTACTTTCCAGACCACACATTTATGATGCCGTAAGTATCGTTCCACTTCTACAAACTAATTTTTTATGCCTACAGTCTCCAAACTTCACAGGTGCATGCAGCCTGATGAGATCTACCCACCAAGTGACCTCGACCTTCAAATGACCATGCGTTTATTCGAATGTAACGCTTGTTTTCATTTTAAAGGCACGGGTATGTGATTAGAATGATAAACACAAAACAAACATATGTTCACAAACAAAGGGTAAACAGTCAAACGCTTCAATATGAAACAACATTGAGAGAATACTCAATTCTGAGGCAGGTGTAATGATGTTGATGATGATTTTGATGAAACTTAACCTAATACATCTAAGAAAAAAACTTATTTTAAACAAGAAATATCTTTAAAAAATATACTCGGCCGTGGTAACCAGCTTGATGATTAGTGTCTAAATGGTTTAACATGTAATAGATTTTATTGTTGGTTTAATAGTTGTATAATTCCTGTGTCAGTGCAGCTCTTTGAAATACCACGGATCCAAATAATTTGTACAATCTTTGTAGACACTTACAGCGTTAAAACATCTGCGCATTATCGCGGGCTACAAAACTAAACCGGATGTTACGTTTTTCTTGAATATAGGATACGTCAGGGTCGAACAATCAATTCCGAAATCTATGTGTTTCCTATTTTTTAGCGTTTTTCTCTTTCAGTTTACTTTAAAAAGGTGCGGCGTCTTACTTCTCGGGACAAATTGTTCGCAACTTCTTTCTTTTCTTTGACTAATTTTACAATGACCAATGAGAATTTAGCAAAGTATATAATAACCAATGAAAAGCCTAATTTTATTCCGCTTCATTCCTGGAAGTTTCACTGGAAGTCAGGGTGACAATTAACGGCCTAACGGCCGAATTGTTTTTTAAAGAAATACATTCTTCATTGGATTTAATTTGCCAGTTAGTTGGATTGCTGAAAACGTGTTTGAGCGTGTCCGCGCACGCGCTTGTGTGTCATGTGATTAATACGCATGCCCATGAACTAATCCTATTTTTTTTCCATCACATTTCTCATCATTCTGATTTAGAATGTATATAATTGAAATATTATACTCAATATATATATTTTTACCTTCAAATGAAACAAACATAATTATGTAGACTGGACAATATTTCATTTACGGTAATAAATATATAGTAAGACATACGTTATAAAATGTCATGAATCATGTCATAAAAGCTATCTAGAAGATTCGTTAAGCATTAAGAAAACATTATCATATTATGCAAAGAAACCTATGCATGGACATTGATTGATCCACTGAGGAAAGAAAGGGGAAAAAAGAAGAAGCAAAATACTAAATAGTTAAGAAAAAAAAATTACCATTGATATTCTTTTCTGTAGTGACGTTATTATGCTTCTCCATTTTGTTGTCCAAAATTACATATTTCATCTAATTAATTATATGCAGAATTACAAATGTAATTATTATTTTTATTATTCAAGAACATCATGGTATAATTTACAAATTTTCTTCAAAAATTACAGATCACTTAATGAGATTAATGCATGTTTAATTATAGCTAAATACATGAAAACCTACTTTGTTACCCTTTTGAAATAAATTGAGTATTTGTGCCTTTTGGGTTGGGTCGGGGTATAATATTAATCGTTGGCGTTCTTAGATAATAAAACATGCTGTGAATATCAGCCAAAATATTTCAGGTTTATCGACCTCGCCAATGGCAGCGTGGCCGAAGCAAAGGAAATCGCTGAGGTGTTCTTCCTCGTGATAACAAACATGGTATGATACATTCCTTAAACGTTTTCATCAGTTTTCGAAAGAGAGAAGTGATCACACATCACGTCACGCCTTCGTCTTACACTTATATTATGGATACGGGAATATTAATCACTTTTAGTAATAGCTACTGTGTAACATATACTCTTTTTAATTATTTGAAATTGAATCGACTAATTTGTGCATTAAATATTGTTCAACCGTTAAATTTTGATCATTTTTGAAGTTATGAACTTCAATGTTACTACGTCACTTATGTCGTCATTTTGTTTATATACGTTTGCAATTGTGTGCTTCTTAGGTGCAGTGAACATAGTTTGATTACAGTTTTAAAAATTCACCAATACATTCTTATTATGATACGAAACAATTAGCCAATTATTGATTATTCTATTGAGTTATTAATTAATTTATCTCATA
The DNA here is from genome assembly GCA_021229015.1 of Solen grandis. Lineage (NCBI taxonomy): Eukaryota > Metazoa > Mollusca > Bivalvia > Adapedonta > Solenidae > Solen > Solen grandis. The sequence goes on along the minus strand of CM037788.1, from coordinate 37,186,548 downwards.
TAATGATATTAACATAGATCCTTTAAGATCAAAATAACGTAAATCTAAATGTGAGCTTATATCAGATCGCAAATTTCGAAAATGTATATTATGGAACTATCGTTTACTTTAATTTCAGTTGACGATTTCGTTACAAAGTCTAAATGAATACAACCTGAGTATGAACATATCGAGTCAACAGAGACCACTTAACCTTGCCGCATACTATGTCGGAGCTACTTTTCCCGAGGTACCGTCTCTAATTTGTTTGTTTTATTTGGGTTTTCCGTCCTAACGAGAGTAGGCCTATTTCAGTTTTGTGGTGTTGTTGGGCTACCCGCTACTAGGGCTACCCTAAATTGCTGAGCGATCAGTACAACCTTGATAAATATATATCAGTACCATTTTAACAACATTGGTATGCTGCTTTGCTTCCTGTGACTCGAAACCACGGAATGTTGGTTATATTATAACTAAACCACACGGTCACCAAGGAGTTCCTTATACATACAAATATAAAATAACATCAAAATTGGCAGAGATATTAAAATCAAAAATATAAATATATAGTATTTAGGTCAAAACATCCGATAAATCATTATCTTATTACTTGAATGCAATGAACGTTTTTTTAATTTATTTTTTTTCAAAATTCAAGGGCCATTACTCGATACCGAAAGGTGTAGTGTTAGTACAAATGGAGTAAACTTAAAAGAATATCCCGAAGTCTTAGTAAATACCGATGATAGAAATCCAACAAAAAGAAATTTTGGCGTATACCTTAATTTTTTATATTTTGTGTAAGGGTTGAAGGTCTTATTTTGCAATAAACCTTGAATCTTCAAACTTGAATATGGCCTCATAATAAATTTCCATGTCTGTTATGGTTAACCATTCGTTGAAGATACGTGTACTTTTTCAACGATGAGCTAGTCTTAGTTATGAAAACCTGATGAAAAAGTGCGGGCACTCTAACCGTTTGTGGTAAAACTGTAAGTAAGATAGTGAAAGCCAGATATGCATTCCCTCCTGGCATGTTCTTTCTTTTTTTCCATACAGATAAACAACAACAGTTTCAGTCCGGTGACCTGGTTAAGTAATACCACTAACGAAGCAGTTTATAGCGGTTTGCCTGATTTCAAAGAACATATTGCTGTCCTAAATCAGAATGCAACTTTTTCCAACTCTTATGACCTTGCCGTGGGCTGCACTCGGTAAGTATTAAACGTTGTTGATAAATTATGCACAAAATCATAGCCCCGCATCACTAGAAGGTTGGCTATATATACAACTCAAAATTTGCTAAGGATCACTTAGTGAAATCCCATTTACTTGTGTATTTGATAGATTTGCTTTTGACGATCACCATTTTGAGTGATACCTCTTAGCTGGTTTATTTGATTATTTGAGGCCAAAATAATAATCATTACAAGTTGCCTTTCCAAATATTATACATGTATTAAATAATTCAAGTGTTCTGATATGCAATGAACAATGAGTGATCCTTAGCAAATTTTGAGTAGTATAGAAATCACGCCCACCACGCCCCTTCCTACATTGTTATTACGTAATGACAATGTGGGATGTGGGGATATTGATCATTTTAGTTCTATGCTATATATTAATTTGTATGTAAATTGTATGTCAGCATACGTGAGCATACAACTGAAATATGTTTTGCTGGAAATATATCTTTTACTAACGCATTAGTAACAAACGCCCTTCTTGGTTTTAACTATTTTTAAAATTTCTGCTGAATTTAATTTAGAATTTTCTTACCACTAAATCCGAATGGTATAATCTGGGTCAGGTTAGAAAGGCAGCTCTAGAATTTCGTATATACGAGGTTTCGTCAAAAGCATGCCGTATTCTGTACCAAAGGGTCTTCGGCTTGAGACTAGCCGAGCCTTTTCAGATATTTAAAGACACAACCCCTTCCGATTTAAGTAAAAAAAAAGTTGTCATTCTTTCTATATCTAGACCCAGGCACCTTTCGAATCTGACTTAACATCTTATTAATCTAAAATAGATTCTTTATATTGATTCAATAGGGCTCTTTACCTAAAATCCCTATAATCTTCATTGGGATTTCTAAATAATAGTAAACATTCGATTTTCCGAAGTATTAAAAAGAAATGATATATAACGTGTTGTTCGGAAAACTGAGAGTATTTGAGTTTACCATATCTCCGTCTTCTTCTTAAACACAAAACAATTATCCGCAGTGGGACTAAAAATTCCATCGAATTAAGCACAGTGCTCGGATTTCCATGACTCGGTAAACTGCAATTTATGAAAGTCAGCGTCATCTTTTGTCATGAATTTAGAACACTTATCATACAACAAAAAAAAAGACATCATACTTATTCTCCCCCCCCTCCCGTGTCTCTCTCTCTCTCTCACACACACACACACACGAAAAATAAATGATAAAAGTCAATGATGTATCTATAAATTCAGTGAAACATAATTATGAATGAATGAGCCGTATTATTTTTATGTCTGAAATGTAGACTCAAGAGTTTGGTGTCGAAAGACCAAGTGTTGGCAGATTTTACATGTATTTGGATGGTTATATGCCATTGAATGACACGTTGTTGGTGTAAGTCGCATATAAAACCACAATATTGCTAAATTTTAGTGTATTTAAGAAATAAAAACATAAATTTTATGTTGTTATTGTAGGCTAAAGATATACGCTGGGACATCTCGGGTCGCTGGTAAGTTAAACGCTTGCTTCTTATTTCCATTCATACATATGTCTGTAGCAACGTTAATGTCGCACCAACGCTAAATGCTATCGCTAAATGTCGCAAAACCTCCTGAAGTTATGTGTCGCATCTGTAACGCCAAATGTCGCAAAATATTGTACTGCCGCTATATGTCGCAACATCAACGCTAAAAGTCGCACTCCTCTACAAGCGGGGATTAATACTCCATTTGATTTTTTTTGTTTGTTTTAAGCGTTTCACAACTGTAAAGTTAAAAAATGATATAAGTGTTTTGCGTGGTAATAAATGAGGGACGCCTGAACTTGTAGGCCGTCAATCAAATGTTCGTAAAGGAATGCATACAATGCATAAAATATAAATACTTCTTCGTTGTTGAGTTTAATGTGCTGGTATTTTCTCTGCGAAAGTATTTCAGTCATGTAGAGTGCAAAGGGTCATCCAGGTAAAATTCTTACTGGGTCTTAAATCCACAGCTGGGGATGTGGGTTGGGAAAGCAAATTATCGTCATTCCGAGAACTTAGAGAGGGATTTAAAATACTCGGGGAAATCGTAAGGCTGCTTATCATTCAATGGTTTGATACAATATAGTCAGTAACGGAGGTAAATCTCGAATTAGGAGCCATGCTCGAAATAAAATCGCTTCTTGAAAAATCGCGGTTTCACAATTTAGATCAACTGCAGCACTGTTCATATTTTATTCAATAACGTACTAACATTTTGAAGGAACATCGCAGTTTTAATGTATAACAAAATGACATATACATGTAATAACAAGTGTGATCGAACGTTGACAGGGTATGCTTACATGGGATCTCTGTGCGAGAAGTCTAGCAAGATACAAGGCTATAACACTGCCTTTCTGGGGTTACTGACCACCTCAGGGAATCGAGTGCTCACTCACGAGATCGGCCACAAGTAAGTTGGACAATATCTACCTATTTTCTTCTGTTCGGCATTGATAGGGTCGTGATAAGGCATGTTGTTTCTCATTAATGCGTTCCACGTATGTTTGTAACGTCCTTAATAAAATTGCATGTATACATCATGCTGTGTTACCTATTGGAATCATATTTTCCACCTCACTAATGAGTCACCTGTTCTTGGTCACATATAAGAATGGGTACTGTGGTTGCCTGTCCAGACACGTGGATATTGTCCGGGTACTTCTGTATTCTCCCACAATAATGACCACATACGCCATCAGAACTTTTTGTGATAGATTTAAAATCGGTGAAGCAGCTAGTAGACTTGAAAATCTTGGCAATCATTCAGTCTCCATGTTTATGACGTTGGAGTGTTTAGAGGGAAGATTATATCATGTTTTGAAGATGATTGAGCGGTATCTTTTAATTTTTTAAATCATCTTTGAGATTTAAAAGGGCATAATGCTAAAATCAAATGGCACTTTGTTTGCCTCTACCCAAGAAGACATCAAACCAAATGGGGAACTAGTATTTATAATGCATTAACGAATAAATCTTACGTTGTGAACTGTTATCTTTTTTAATTTGACATAATCATATCTGCATACCATTTCTGTGAGAATTGTTGGTTGTAATGATATATTCTACATATTTTCACAACCGCAAAATACCGCTGAATTACTAGTAAGAAGAAATATTGTTCTATACATTTTTATATCAAAATATCATTTAACGAGTGGTCATAGAAAATGTTATTATTAAATCATATAAAAACCAACATCCTCTGTGTGTATGGTAAACAGCGCTGGATCTCGTCATGATGATAATGGGGGTGCGTGTCCGGAAAATAATCACGTGATGTCTCCGGTGATTTTCAACCCAAACACAACTACCAGAAGCACTTTCTACAGGTTTTCGCACTGTTCTGCCAAAGACATCGTCGGGCATTTGAATGGGTAAGGCAACGTAGAGAAAAAAAAAACTTATATAACTTGGCCTTCAAATGCCTTGTTCGGTGTATGTTGTTATAAGCATGATGTGTGTTGTTGTTGTTGTTAATGTGGCGAGGAGAGAACGGAAGAGAGTGAGAGAGAAGGGGGGGGGGGGGGGGGGGGGGTCTTGACTCTATCCAAATATAATTTTATGTATTGACTTAAGCATTATTGAATCAGTTCACAAATTCATATAGTTCTTTCATAATGTTTCCTTTTATAATGTATTAATCTGTTTCAGAAAAAAATGTGTCTATAAATAGCCTGTTGTTGTTTAAGTATTCGAATGATTCAATACTAAATAATTCGTTTTCGAAGAAAGTAGAAATTGTCATTCGGATCCCCCCCCCCCCCCAGTAATTCGCTAATGGCTATTCCATTTTTATTATTTCAAGTACTTCAGACAGTCAGTTTATAGAACGGTGTCTCTACGATCCAATCCTGGAGGATGAAGAGTTTCTTGAAAACTTTTGCAACAACGGGCTCATGGGTGACATGCTATCTCTGAAGGATCAGTGTGAATTCAAGTATGGAACCGGAAGTGAACCGTGCCCCTCAGTAAGTTAATCTTCAGCTAAGATTTAACAGTCTATGTTCGGTATTTCCCGTTTATTTATCAAACTGCGGATTAGGAGCAACCCTTTATTCGAACAAATTATTTGTCCTCCTAGGGTGTTCGATGATTCGATGTTTTACTTTATATATGTAATGCTTGATGGTGACAATCTGTAAAATTTATAACACAAGAGTTTGTTTAAAACTTAATGCATAATATTCACTCAGGTAAAAATCAAACACATGTGAATAAGCACACATATAAACACATATATGTACTCATACATAATTGTACACAGCTAACCACACACACACACACACATATCCGGTTTCTCATATATACATACATACATACATACAAATGGTAAACATCATTTAAAAATACTGTAATGGTTAATTATTATATTGATTATTAACGGATTAACAATTAGGTATGAGGTATAAATAATGTACATATTAAATATGTGAAAATGTATTTAATCATTAAGCCAGTCATGCGTGTCTCTAACAAGAAAAATCGCCTCTTGTAAAATCGGAGCAAGATACAATGAGTTTTATATTAACATTTTTGTCGAGCCCGTTTACAGAAGTTCAGAGTCACCACAATATAGGCGTAAAACTGTTAGTGCGTCAGGTCGTCCAGACTTGCTCCTCTGGGCTATAACTTAGACAAGTATAGCAGGATTCTCATTACTTGGTATTATAGTTAATATCAATGTGGCAAAGTGTCGCGCACAAGACTTGGGTCCGTATAGCGCCAAGGTTAAGATCACACTTAAAGTTGAAAAGTATTATGATTGCCCATTATGGGGTCGTTCGGCTGGGCTGTAATTTCTCCTCGGATCGCCAGATTTTCATATGTCTTGGCAGTTATATTTTCGTAAGTGAGTCAAAGTGTCGCGCACAAGAGTGAGGCCCCTAACGCCGAGGTCTTTGTCACACTAACAGTTGAAAAGTAATGGTGATTGGGATGCTTGTCTTAGCTTTAATCTCGTGATGGATAGCAGTATTTTCAAATAATTTGGTGTTTTTATCTCACTGAGGCGAAGTGTCGCGCAAGAAAGTCTGGCCCCTAACACAAGGTCAAGGTTACAACTAGAGTTTGAAAGTCATGGTGATGGGATTGCTTGTCTAAGCTGTAACTTCGTCTAAGTCCTAGCTCGGCAAAAATGTTTTCCTCAATGATGCGCACAAGAATTTGATTCCTAGCTCAATGATCAAGGTTACACTTAAAGGTGAAAGGTCTTGTGATATTGTAACTTATCTCTGGATCTAAGGACCCTCAAACGGTTTGGCAGTAAGATTTACCTTAATGAAATGATATATCTCGCGCATGGGATTCTAGTTCCATGGTCATGATCAAACTTAGAGATGAAATGTGCACCTTAGGCCGCAGGCTCGATATCTTGCCCATGGGTATCTAGATACTAGAAATAAATTTACTTCAAATCTCTAGAGTGATATGCAAGATATATTTTATATTTTTCGTCAGTATTTTATTTGCTGTGAAAATAATAATAAAAAAAATCGTACCAAATTATCTTTGCAAAATCCATTTTCTGAACAAAACTCACCTTCAAGTTATATTATCATTCTTATCATGATTATTTGAGTTAAACTCCTTCCTATGACATGGCTAAATCCCCCTCAGACGAGGACAACCTTTAAACTTTTTATCCACATCTTTTTCAGTGGATTAAGCAATGTTGACTTAGTATTTATCGGTATTACCAAATCATTAGAAAACAGAAATATCAGAATGGCATAGATTGTTTAGGTCTACATGTTTTAGCAAGTGTGTGTGTGTGTTTATTTCTTACAATGAAACACGCAAGGAATTTGTGTTATTCTTATCAAATGTTTTGAAAATTAAATTAAAAGATACAAGGACGATATGTATTTGGTTTCGATACCCACAAATTAGATTGACTTCAACTTAAAGATATGATTTTTACCTCTTTTAGACAGAGTTGACAGAAAATGACTACGTCCCTCTTTGTATGAAGAATGACACTCATAAAGTCTTAAAATGCAGAAATCCGACAACAGGACTATGTGCTCACGTCATGCATGGAGTACGGGACGGTACTAAGTGCTCCGTTGATGGGACGGCAACAGGTGACATGGTACGTACAAGCAAATGTCGATTGTCTCCCTTAGCTATTTAACACTCATATAGGGCTTTGGAGTCGTGTTTTATCCTGCCGAGGAAGTAAATGTACTAATGATTGTCCGACTGTGACCTAGCATTTAAATCATCATGATTGTGGAGGAACTGCAGCCGCTTGCTAAAACTGAGGCATAAATCCGTTTAAAATATATTTAATATACTTACAGTTTTCTTCTTTTTTTTTCTTCTCTGTGGCAATCCATGCATTAATATTACAGATAAAATATGTAGTCTGTAAAAAGCCGGCAGTACTAACTAATAATAACGAAATTTAACTATAATTTATAATATTTAAATGTACATAACATCAAAATATAATGCCACATATCAACATGCAATTTTGTCAAAAATATATTTTCATTAAGATGTTCGCAAGGAATTCCAAAATAAAGGCAAATCGAAAAAAGGGACGAAATTGGAATGCATCTATATTTTAAGGTAATCCATCCATCATGACAAAATGATCATGGTCCATCAAATGTGGAAATTTAATAATAAATGCAAGACTTTACATACATTAAGTAAAGAAGCCTTTAACGTCATGTCACTGGAGGCTTGCATCTGCACTGAAGTCTTTTTAAGCATTTGAAAATCCATGAATTTAATTTAATGGTGAATGGATTACCTTAAGAAAGTAAGTAAATAATATTTCGTTCACCCGGCACAGCGTGACACACATACCATGTGACCAGTTTCATATTATCAGCGATTCATCGCCGGATGTGTTATTTGCAGACAAACGAATCATGTTAAAGAACCTTGACGTTTTCATTACTCTTATAAATGACAAATAGAAAAAGAAAATATCACGTTGTTGAGACAAGGTAATGATAGAAAGAAAATAATAATTAACTAATATATTATATAAACATATAGATATCTTAATATCCAAACTGAGTATAAAAATATAAAAGAATCATAAGGCACAAACGTTAGTTAACAAAGAAAACTTTATTGATAATTACTTACTCCTTTTCATTACAGATTTGTTTCAAAAGGCTATGTGTCTCGCCGATCGAGATATGTCCGATGACGACTACAGTCGCTGAAGAAACCATGACGACAACACCCGAACCTACTACAACAATACCCGAACCTACAACGACAACACCCGAACCCACAACGAGAACAACGAAACCTACTACGACTACAACACCCGAACCTACTACGACTACAACATCCGAACCTACGACGACTACAACACCCGAACCTACGACGACTACAACACCCGAACCTACGACGACTACAACAGAACCTACTACGACTACAACACCCGAACCTACGACGACTTCAACACCCGAACCTACTACGACTTCAACAGAACCTACTACGACTTCAACAGAACCTACTACGACTTCAACAGAACCTACTACGACTACAACATCCGAACCTACTACCACAACATCCGTAACTCCTATAGCAACACACGCAATGTCCAGATGTTTCTGCTTCTCTAATCAGTGCTGCAAGATATCAAACCCGTGCTGCTACGGCTGTAGAATAAATCCTGCTGGCAAATGCAGGAAAATTTAATGTTTGCTTAACTGCAGACAGTAGGAATACAGAACTAAGAATCAACTTTACGCCAAATAAAATTTTCACAGGTTTAAAACAGAGGGGTTATTATAGAAAAACAATGTATTTCTTTTAAACAAAATAGATGAATACAAGTAAGTCAGTATTTTGATATTTTTATCGCTTTTTTATTATAAAGTAAGTTTCCTGTAATTTCATAAAATAGTCATAACATAACCGTAGTTCATGTCTGCCAAATTCAAGCAAAAAGCAAATATGTTCATCCGAGAATATAAAAAAACTTATACGAATAAAATGTATTTATTACGATCAAATTAAAAAAATATCAATTATGATATTTATCTACAGTCTAATTACGATTATCGACTTAGGAGCAATTACCCGAATACCATATCTTATCCGAAATACACACCTAGTCCCAACACATTCAATGAAACGTAAGATACAAACTTGGTATTCTGTATCTCGCGCCATGATATTCCGCCTGCTGTTGGCAAAATCTTGTGATCCAATGTACTTTGATTAGATACGACATTTATAAGGGTTAAGTTCAATATAAAAAAGGAATGAGAAAACTAATATACTTGATAAAACATATACTTATATTTTACACCGTGAACTGAGGTTATACGAGGACTGACAGGTGAAATGAAATGCCCGGACCACGTACCTAAAGCAATGAAATAACAAGCCTTAACCTTTCCCGTTTATGCCTAGTCCAACTGCTTACAAACAGTATCAAAAACAAAATTATGTTTTTTTTTGTTTTTGTTTTTTTGTTGTTGTTGTTTTTGTGGAAACCAGGTCAACTTTTGATTATCTATGGTCCTAACGTAGTCATTGAACAGCAAGTTATTCTACTTGACACCATTTGTAAAACTAATGAAACATTAGGAAACCTTGGTTATCTCCGTGAAAGGCCATGAGGTCCGAAATGTAACGTAACCAGTACAGGGACTATACCATAACATGACGTAAACCGCCTCGAAATGAATTTGCATAGCGGTTAAATCAGTGAAAAGCTGTACAAACCTCCGACAGATGCACGTGGTCCTTACGTTCAATAGTCAGCTTTATTCAACAACTTCCGAGAAACATTCGGATAGGGGATATACATGTTTTGTCGTTATGTTAATTGGAATAAACCTCGAAATACAATTAAACCTGCATTAGCGACCACCTTTACTAGGCGGTCAAACTGCATTTAGCAATCAATTTTACAATTACCAAATTGTAGCATTTTGTTATATCATTTAGCGGTCACCTCTGTTAAGCGGCCATTTCTCTCGTTCACTTGACTGACCGTTTAAGATAGGTTTGATTATGTACTCGGAAAATTGCTCCTCGGAATATCGTGATTTTCCTGTATATAAATTTTACTTGAATCATTGTTCTGTATTACTACGACCGAAGCCGACGCCTTATCGACTCTTATTTGTCTTAATTTCTTTACGTACTTAGCAATTACCATGCACGTATCAGGAAAGAATTCTACGGTGATCCAATGCATTTTAACAACAAATGAAATGATATTGATGTAGAATGTTTCTGCATGTGCTCTGTGATTGCAAATAAAAAGCATATAGTAAGTATTGTTTGTTGTTCATGAATAACTGATTTAAAACACCCCTTATTTTACATAGTGCGTGTGTCCTTAAGGTGCATAAAGTATAACCTCTGTAATAGAGTGTAGCTGTTCTTCAAGTATAGATGTGTGCAAACACCGGCGCAAGGGGTTTGCTGCGTATCTAAAACTGCCACACTTGGTAATCACGTGACCATTATTTGTACCTTTTGTTAAAACAACAAACGTCATGATATTGTCTGTCAAGTATTTATATTTGCTTTTCAATTCGCTGTAGCAGAGACCTGTGTGAGACACCCTGTCTTGGAGATTGTACCGAAAGTTAACTAAACAGGTTCAATAATCTTGTATTAAATAACAAAAAAAGTACTTAAAAAAATATTGGTTAAACTGAAGAATACGTCGATGGTTATATGTATAATAACGTGTTTCCCAATCGATATAAAATATATAAGTAATGTAATAAGCCAGTCTACTTCATTTGTACATAATGCAATGTTGAATCTGAAAATTTGAAACGTGCACAGTTAAAGATTCTGATCATCTAGTATCATATTTTAGTTTAATCCTGTAGCTCATAAAGAGGTGCTTGAGGCATTTGGATACCAATCTTCTTTCACATTCAGGGTCTCCGCTTTTTTTTTCATACCATATGGAAGCTTAGACTTTCAGATTTACAGTCTGCAATCGAATGTTCCATACACCGTTTATAGTTAAGTAAATAAGCGCATGAATATTCATGAGATAAAGGGTTGAGGATGGGTGGTTCAGAAAGTCAGTCGTGGTAGTACACTCGGTCTATATAAACCACATAGTTATCTCCCTTTGACAAACAAGTTGCATTGTGTTTAAGCAGAAATATGATTGTACTATAATGCATTGATGATATGAATGAACACTTCTCCTTCCAAATTTTTATGCTCACCGAAGGTGACGCATATAGTCGCCGCTTCGTCCGTCCGTCCACCCGTCCGTCCGTTCGTCCGTCACACTTTCCTTGTCCGGATTATTTCTCAGGAACTAACGGCTTGAATTCAACGAAACTTTATGGGAAGCTTTATTACCAAGAGGAGATGCGCATATCCTCAGCATGACCCGGTTCCTAATTTTTCCAAAGTGTTATGGCCCATTGACTTTTTGGCCTATAGTACATATTGCATGATTCTTGTCCGGGCTATTTCTCAGGAACTAATGGCTTGAATTCAACGAAACTTTATGGGAAGCTTTATTACCAAGAGGAGATGCGCATATCGTCAGCATGACCCGGTTCCTAAATTTTTCAAAGAGTTATGGCCCCTTGACTTTTCGGCCTATAGTACATATTGCATGATTCTGCCCGGGCTATTTCTCAGGAACTAATGGCTTGAGTTCAACGAAACTTTATGTGAAGCTTTATTACCAAGAGTAGATACGCATATCGTCGGCGTGACCTGGTTCCTCAATTTTTCACAGAGTTATGGCCCCTTGACTTTTCGGCCTATAGTACATATTGCATGAATCTTGTCTGGGCTATTTCTCAGAAAATAATGGCTTGAATTCAACGAAACTTAATGGAAAGCTTTATTACCAAGAGAAGATTTGCATACCATGGGGGTAACTTTGTCCCTCAATTTTTCACAGAGTTATGGCCCTTTGACTTTTATGCAAACGGTATATCTAGTATGATTCTTGTCCGGGCTATTTCTCAGGAACTAACAGCTTGATTTCAACAAAACTTTATGTGAAGCTTTATTACAAAGAGGAGATGCGCATATCTTCGGCTTGACCCAGTTCCTACATCCTCCCACCCATTGACCAAGGTCATATTTGTAACAATGACGTTCTTCGGGGAGCATCTGTCAGTTCTACTGACTTTCTTGTTACAAATATGTAATTAAAAAAAGTAAAAAATGAAACTTATTTCATGTGGCGCACCTCTGTAACAAAAACAGTTTTTCAGAAAGTAAGAGCTCTGGGATATCCATTTGAACCATGGCTGCATCATCCTTCAACTAGTTTAAAGGGAGAACAAAATATGCAATACTGACTCCGTTTCACATATAAATGTGACATATGCTTTTTGCTTTGAAAAAGTAGATCTACCATGATTTCAGTTACAAAAACATTTTTGACGTTATTAATTTTCACATGTAATGAGAATAATGAGGATGAC
>CM037788.1:37123823-37173823 GCA_021229015.1 Solen grandis | reverse complement strand
ATTTACCAATTATGCCCCTTTGATGATTTTTGCATTACAAACTTCTGCGGACTACTCCGCCTAAACTACTGGAAGGATTTTAATGATACTTGCTGTCAATGATCCTTAGACATTGTAGCAGCGCGTTATCTATATAGCATTGATTTACCTCCCCTATTTACCAAGTTATGCCCCTTTGATGATTTTTGCATTACAAACTTCTGCGGACTACTCCTTCTAAACTACTGGAAGGATTTTGATGAAACTTACTGGCAATGATCCTTAGACATCTATATAGCATTGAGTTACCTCCCCTATTTACCAAGTTATGCCCCTTTGATGATTTTTGCATTACAAACTTCTGCGGACTACTGCTTCTAAACTACTGGAAGGATTTTGATGAAACTTGCTGGCATGATCCTTAGACAAATCTATATACATTTGGTTACCTCCCCTATTTTCCAAGTTATGCCCCTTTGATGATTTTTGCTTTACAATTTTCTGCAGACTACTCCTCCTAAACTACTGGAGGGATTTCAATGAAACTTGCTGTCATTCAACCTTAGACATTGTAGTAGCGCTTTTTCTATATAACATTGGGTTAGCCCCCCCCCCTCCCCCCTGTTTTAAAGATATGTCCCTTTGATGGTATTTGTTTTACAATTTTCTTCCATTGATAGATTTCAGTGAATCTTAATGATATTTATCCATAGACATAGGTATATCCATAGGTATGTGTTACAAAGGATCACTAGATTTCCATGTAGTTGGCACATATGTCCTCTGTATATTAAGATGGAGTGTTGCATACAAGAATTCTGATTTCATGCTCCAAAGCCATGTTTGACAAAAACACTTGCGGGGGGGTATTAGTAAGCCCTTAGGCGACAGTTCTAGTTTCATCAAGGCGACAGAGTTCAGAATAATCAACAAATGCCCTGTTCTGTTTGCACAAAAAATGAGTATTTCTGAAATTTCAGCTTCAGTTGGTTTATAGTGATTTCATTTAAATGTTGTAGTGTTTTCATAGCAACAGTGGCAGAAGGGTCCTTTTTTACCTTTTCAATATTGACAAATTTCAAATGTGCATCCCACTTTTTGTGACTTTGAAGGCCGAACCCATTACAAATGGCCCGGTATCTTCGTATGTTTAATATACTTTGCAAGTCATACTTCCTTCCTGAAAAGACAACCAGGTAAATTCCTCTAGCCAAGGCATTTGGAAAGCTCTTTTTCTACTTCCCTTTTCATTTTTCAACTTACTTTCTTGTCCAATCACCAGACTTCTTTTTTTTTGGCCGGCAGTGCATAACCTTTCTGAAAGATTGGGAACGTCGACATTTTGTTTCATTTACTTAGGCAATTACCTTAAACAAAATCTGATTGGATCACTCGATTCAGGTGAACCAGTGAAAAAGGCCGTTTTACATTCTTCATGAAATGGCTAGTGGAAAGTGAGAAAAGACTGAGAAATCATTATAACTGATACAAAGTCGGCGTAAAGAGCAGTAATATTTTTTAGGTTGCCCGTCGGACAACTTCATTGACATTTTAACTTGCCCGCCATGAGTTTTAACTTGTCAGGGCAATCAGACAGGTGGCTATTTTCGAACACTGCATTCTACTCAAAATAAAAGAGATATTCTAAAGAAGATTTTTGTACCAAATGCAAAATCAGTGGTAACCCGCTGAAACATAATTTTTAGGAGATTTGAAAAAGTGAGGAAAAAAGTAATTCATGATTATGCAATGTACATGAATATCGATAGCTTGATAATCTCTATACTAGAACAGTTATACTGTGATATTTATAATATCAAATGCACCCTCTGATTTGTGTCTTTGTTGCAGCTTTACACTTGAGGAGTTCATTTCTATTACTGTGAAAGAGTGTGTATCATGATCAAAATACAAAATAATATCATCTTAAGCCATGGTCATTTTATAGAATTTCTGGTATTGAATAGTTGTTTACAATTGATATTAACCTATTTACATGTACATAATTATGGTCAGTGTTGTATTTAAGAAACCATTGCTTGCTATAACCCCATATATGACAAAGACCAATTTGCTGTTGATCCATTGGTGATCCCTTTGGAAAGTTTTGCAATCCACTTGAATTTAAGGGAAATTATTTGGTTTTAAACATTTATTTAAAGAAAAAAAGAAATCATATGATTATAAGCCAGTATAAGTCTTACTAATTTAATAAGAAGATTTAAGATATCAATTTTGATTCTAATAGTTTTGCAAGAACTGATTTTTGCTATCATTAAAAAGATGTGTAAAAGAGAAAATATACTTTGGTTAACTTAAAAGAAATACAAGTTTTGGCCTACTAACTCTTTCTTCCAGTGCATCTCTTAATTTTGGAATAGAAAGGCAATCTTACAAATATTTGCAGAACTAAAAATTTAGTTACCATTAAATTATTGATTGAAGCAGCAACAGATAGTCAGTTTCACAGTGAGCTACTGGAAGTGGCTTGCCTCACCTCTGACATCTAAGTTCTATGTTTTGTTGATTTAAATGGAATTAAAGAAGTAATCTCTGCTAAGGTCATGACTGCATTAAAGTCTTAGTGTTACTGGGTGTGAAGAGTTATGAAACTAATGATTTCACATGTTTTTTGTTGTTTTTTATCCCTCTAATATTGTCATGTGACACGTCTAAAGTTGCAAATTCGACACAATGGATTGGCTCTACATCAATCACTGCCACACTGAGTTACCATGTGATCATGGTGTGTACCAAAAGTCATGCTCTTTATTACCTGTGATTTAGCTTTAACTCAGCTATTTGTCAACTTAATGTGGCAGATATCTGTGCAAGATCTCTGGTGTTGAAGATTACAAAAGCTGTACATTGACCAAAAACTTTTTGATGAATTATCATGTGATAGAAAAAAAAAAATGCTTGTGAATAATCCCTTGATATTGGGTTTCTCCAGTGTAGTTCCACTTTGGTTTCACATAAAACGGTGTTATATTGCTACCTGAAGCTGATTTCCATCTATTCCTTGCCATCTTATATAATATACAAGTCTATATGTGTTCCGTATGATGGGAATAAAATATTTTTTATATCTAGGGTACAAAAAAGAGAAAAAAATAATAATATGAAATGATTAAACAGAGGAATTTCTTACAGCAAAAGGGAAATTTTTTTTTAAAAAAAGGGTAAAAGTAAAATAACCTCTCAAATGTTAATTTTTCTTTACAACAAAAAAGTAAGTTAACATTGATATTAGGTTATTTGTTGTTTTCAGCATTTATGTATGCATTGAATAAGAACTTTCTGTAATTTATGATTTTTTTTTTTTGTCCCTACAGTAACTCCCGGTCCCCCAAGTATCACCAACAGTGAACAGTTACCGGACGGTCGCAGTGTTATACGTGTTACTGAGGACAGCCAGGTCACCCTGGAGTGTGTGTCAAGTGGTGGTATCCCCGCCCCCACAGTAGCCTGGTACAGGGACAGTATCAGCACGTCCCCACTGAAGAGTATCAGTACCGGGGATCTACAGGGGGACGGTACATACAGAGTGACACTGACCCACACAATAACAGTACACCGCAGTGACGACCTGAAGACATTTGTATGCCGCTCCTACTACCCACAGGCCACCAGTCCTGTCACACAGGGATCTCGGGAAACTCCTGTCAAGTTATACCTCAATCGTATGTTACCTATTAAATGGCCATCATATCATAATCAACCATTTATATAAATCTAAAGTTTTTTATGTATGATGTTATTTAATTAGTTTGTTAAACTTTACAATTTCGTTTTTGTGTCTGATTAAAATAACTATCACATAAGCAAAATATTCTTCACACCTACTTGACAGATAACATTAACAAAAAGGAAATATTAATAGCTGTAGCTGAGTTTTATTTTGAAACATGGTAGTACTTTGTATACCTAAAGTAGAATGATATTTTATTGCAGAAGAAAAAGATTTCAAAAGTAAGTACATTAAAGATAGTGAATTAAACTATATTAAAAAACTTATAATTGTCAAGCTTTCTGTTTATTCCACAGTAAAACCCAGTCAGCCCACTGTCACCCAGACCAACACACCCGTCTCCACTGGAACCATGATGTTACAATGTAGAACCAGCGGGGGTAGACCAGCACCCACCGTCACCTGGACATACAGGGGACAGACCTCCAGTCCTCAGGTACAGTCTGATAAGAACGACAGTACAGAGACGTACAGTGTGGTGTCCACGTTACAGAGACCGGTTACAGTGGCAGATAACGGGGAACAAGCAACGTGTCATGTGACTCATATGACTTTGACTTCAGAACGGACAACTAATGTAGATGTATCTGTTAAATGTAAGTAGGATAGATTGATACTATCTAATATATTGGAATGGTTTATAGGAATATTTGCTCTCCCATGTTACCTTTAATAAGCTAGAGGAAGAGGGACAGAAAGTCACACTGCAAGTGTATGAGTGATAGTTCTTTTTGTATATTAAATACATGTTTATGAATTCATTCAGCCAGACATATATCCTGACATCATAATACTTGTACATTCTATGATGCTTTAAGAAATAAAAAAAAAATATCTCTTGATGAAATTGAATACAAAGAGGAGTGTTTTTAGAACAAGTAATGTTCTTAGGTACAGATGGTTTATTCTGCCGCAATTGATGTTTACATTCAGTTGATGTGTGCTTGGTCCTACTGAATGACAGTATTTAAGGAGACATAATTATAAACTGTTGTATAAATTATACAATGCAGTTGCATATTACTCAGCCTTTTAAATGATAACAAGTCTGTTATTTTTCAACATTCCCTCAGAATAATTTCTGTTTGATAAAATCATGTGTAAAAAATCTCATATGGCCAAGTTATACCCAGTGAGAGATTTAAATTCTATGTATAATGGGTTTACATGAGATTTTCTCTAATTAAACAGTGAGTTTAAGCTAACAATTGAGTAAATATCTCAAAATCTTTCCCAGCAATAGTCCTACTCCCTCATATGTGAAGTGCATGAAGCATGCAGTTGCTCACAGAATCTTTTACACACATTATCCACTTTTGAGAAAGATGAGATAAGTTGCTAGCCTAACTCAACTGAACTTAAGGTAGTTTCTACATAATTAATCCAGTACTGACAGTGAAACAGTCCTATCTCCTTTTTAGCTCACCTGAGCACAATGTGCTCATGGTGAGCTTTTGTGATCGCCTTTTGTCCGTCGTCCGTGTGTGCGTCCGTCGTCAACAATTTCTTTAAACAACATTCCCTTCTAAACTACTCACTGGATTTTGATAAAACTTCACAGGAATGTTCATTATGGGGCCCTTTACCAAAGTTGTTAAAATTATTTTGATTGGCCAAAAATTTAGGTCACAGGAGCTAAAAATAGATTTTAAAAACGAAAATTTAAAAAAGCTTCTTCTCCGAAACCAGAAGGCCTAGCCTTTTGATTTTTGGTATGTAGCATGATCTTATGACTCTTTACCAAGATTGTACAAATTATGACTATGGGGTCAAAATTGGCCCCGCCCCAGGGGTCACTTGATTTAACATAGGCTAATATAGGAAAAACTTGAAAAAATCTTCTTCTCCGAAACCACAAGGCCTAGCCTTTTGATTTTTGGTATGTAGCATGATCTTATGACTCTCTACCAAGATTGTTCAAATTATGACTCTGGGGTCAAAATTGGCCCAGACCCAGGGGTCACTTGATTTAACATAGGCTAATATAGGAAAAAACTTGAAAAATCTTCTCAGACACCACAAGGCATGGAGTTTAAATATTTGGTATGTAGCATGATCTTATGACTCTCTACCAAGATTGTTAAAATTATGACCCTGGGGTCAAAATTGGCCCCACCCCAGGGGTCACTTGATTTAACATAGGCCAATAGGAAAAAAACTTGAAAAATCTTCTCAGACACCACAAGCATGAGTTTAATATTTGGTATGTAGCATTGTCTAGTCGATTCTTACCAAGTTTGTTCAAATCATGATGCTGGGGTCAAAATTGGCCCCACTCCAGGGATCACCTGATTTTACATAGACTTATATTGGAAAAAAAAACTAGAAAAATCTTCTTCTCAAAAACCACAAGGTCTATATATTTGGTATGTAACATGGGCTAATAGACCCTTTACCAAGTTTGTTCAAATCATCACCCTCGGTTCAAAATTGGCTCTGCCCCAGGGGTCACTTGAATCTACATAGCCTAATGATACCAGGTGAGCGATCAAGGGCCATCATGGCCCCTATGTTTATGCATTGAGAATGGTTTGTGATCAGCCATTGAAATATCCTTTATGGAAATGCAGTATGTGTAGTAACAGATAGGAAAGGCTCCTGTTTAGAAAAACATAGTCCCACTCATCAATTTGCATGAGGAATGGGTGCGGGGGCTTAACAGGAATCATATCCTGCCCAGTAATATCATGTCCCGTGCTAAGCTCATATTTCATGATGGCAGGGATGCAGGTGTAGTTTTCATCTTAAGTTTAGTTTAGTTTAATGCATTGGTAAACAGAGCAAATCCAGATCACACAGCTCCTATAGAAGCAGGGTCTCCTCTGTTTTTATACCCCCAACAAACGTAGTTTGGGGGGGGGTATATAGGAGTCACCATGTCGGTCGGTCTGTCTGTCCGTCCGTCCGTAGTTTTTTTGTCCACGCTATTTCTCAATAACTACTGGATGGATTTCAATCAAACTTCATAGGAAGCTTCACTGGTGAGCATAGATGTGCATATTATGAAATTGTTACGGTTGATTGACTTTCATTTGAGTTATGGCCCTTTGCTCATTTTCTTGAGTTTTCTTTGTCCAAGCTATTCCTCAATAACTACTGAATAGATTTCAAACAAACGTCATAGGAAGCTTCAATATCAAGCACAGATGTGCATATTATGAAGTGGTTACGGTTAACTGATTTTCTTTTGAATTATGGCCCTTTGCTGATATTCTGGAGTTTTCTTTGTCCATGCTATTTCTCATAAACTACTGGATGGATTTGAATCAAACTTCATAGGAAGCTTCACTGGTGAGCATAGATGTGCATATTATGAAATTGTTACGGTTGACTGACTTTTTAGCTCACCTGAGCACAAAGTGCTCAAGGTTAGCTTTTGTGATCGCCCGTTGTCCGTTGTCCATCGTCCGTGCGTCATTGCGTCAGTGCGTGCATCCTTCGTCAACTTTTCTTTCAAATGACTTCTCCTCCTAAACCACTGGATGGATTTTGACCAAACTTCACAGGAATCATCCTTATCATGACCTCTATCAAAGTTGTTCAAATTATTTTGATTGGGTGAATAAGTAGGTCACAGGAGCTAAAAATAGATTTTTAAAATGCAATCTTAGAAAATCTTCTCCTGCAAAACTGAAAGGCCTAGAGCTTTAATAATTGGTATATAGAATTGTCTTATGAACATCTACAAAAGTTGTTCAGATCATGACCCTGGGGTCAAAATTGGCCCCGCCCCAGGGGTCATTTTATTTTTTATAAGTTTATAATATAGTGAAAAACTTTAAGCATCTTCTTCTATGGAATAATAAGGCCTAGAGCTAAGATATTTGGCGTGTAGCATTGTCTAGTGAATCTCTACAAAAGTTGTTCAAATTATGACCCTTGGGTTAGAATTGGCCCTGCCCCGGGGGTCACTTGTTTTACATAGACTTATATAGGAAAAACTTTAAAAATCTTCTCCTATGAAACCATAAGGCCTAGAGCTAAGATATTTGGTATGTAGCATCATCTAATGGTTCATTACCAAGATTGTTCAAATCATATAGCCCTATGGTGATAAATGACCCCGCACCAGGGGTTACTTGTTTTACATAGAGTTAAATAGGAAAATCTTCTTTTATGAATCCATAAGGCCTAGAGCTTAGATAATTAGCTCACCTGAGCACAACGTGCTCATGGTGAGCTTTTATGATTGCCTTTTGTCCGGCGTCTGTCGTCCGTCCATCTGTCTGTGTGTCTTGCGTCAACTTTTTCCATTAAACAACATCTCCTCCTAATCCACTGAAGGGATTTTGACAAAATTTCACAGGAATCATCCTTATGATGTCCTCTAACAAAATTGTACAAATTATTATGATTGGTTGAAAAAGTAGGTCACAGGAGCTAAAAATAGATTTTAAAATGCAATCTTAGAAAATCTTCTCCTGCAAAACTGTAAGGCCTACAGCGTGTAGAATTGTTTTATAAACCTTTACAAAAATTGTTCATATCATGGCCCTAGGGTGAAAATTGGCCCTGCCCTAGGGGTCACTTGATTTTACATAGGAAAAATAGAAAAATCATCTCCTGAAATACTGCAAGGCTTAGAGCTTGGATATTTGGTATGTAGAATTGTCTTGTGAACTACTACCAAAGTTGTTCAAATCATGGCCCTTGGGTCCAAATTGGGTCTGCCCCAGGTGTCACTTGATTTTACATAGGCTTATATAGAGGAAGAAAGGAAAATCTTCTTCTCAGAAACCACAAGGTCAAGAGTTAAGATATTTAGTGTGTAGCATTATACAGTGCCTTTAGAGCAATAGTACTCAGGTGAGCGATACAGGATACAGGGCCATCATGGCCCTCTTGTTTTTGAGTTATGGCCCTTTGCTGATTTTCTTGAGTTTTTTTTTTTTTTTTTTTTTTTTTAAACTAAAAAAAAAAAAAAAAAAAAAAAAAAAAAAAAGTTTTCTTTGTCCACGCTATTTCTCATAACTACTTGATAGATTTCAAACAAACGCCATAGGAAGCTTCAATATCAAGCACAGATGTGCATATTATGAAATGGTTACCCCTTTTGATTTTCTGGAGTTTTCTTTTCCAGCTATTTCTCAATAACTACTGGATGGATTTCAATCGGTCATAGGAAGCTTCAATATCAAGCACAGATGTGCATATTATGAAATTGTTACGGTTGACTAATTTTCTTTTGAGTTATGGCACTTTGTTGATTTCTTGGAGTTTTCTTTGTCCACGCTATTTTTCAATGACTACTGGATGGAAGAACAATTTTGATTTGGTATAAAAAGATTATTATTGTGAAATAGTTTTGTGTAACATGTCAATTGAAAACATCAATTCATTGTGACTTACCTCCTATAGCTGGGCACTTGATTGTAAACAAAGGCTGTGTGAGGGGTATTCATCACCTTTAGTGATAGCTCTAGTTTCATATGTTATTGGAGCTTAGGTTCTACACAGTCTACATGATAAAGAAAAATCCATTGTTTCATATACCATTCAAAGTCCATCTACTGATATACATCAAGTCATAAATTTGTAAATGAATGTTCATGAGGAATAGTGTTAAAGAGTATTTTGAGATGTTTCTTACATGTAGTAGTTTACTGTGAGTTCCTTTCAGTGATTCAGAATATTATATCAGAGATTGCCAAAGAAGAATTTCTAGCACCCCTAAAATTATGGAGAAATTATTTTGCATAATTATATATGCAAGAAAAAAATTTGCTTTTAGTGATTGTGCAAATCATTGGATACATAATAATTCTAGTTCATGAATGATTTGTGTTGGAAAAAGTGATTAAAAGAAGCAAGTTTGGCTGTAAATATAGATTCATGATGTCATCACTCAAATATATGTTCTTTTCCGGGTTGGAATTCAATAACATTGTTTTTTAGCTCACCTGAGCACAACGTGCTCATGGTGAGCTTTTGTGATTGTCTTTTGTCCGTAGTGCGTGCGTGCGTCTTGCGTCAACTTTTCCTTTAAACAACTTCTTCTCCTAAACCACTGGATGGATTTTGATAAAACTTCACAGGAATGTTCATTATGGGGCCCTTTACTAAAGTTGTTAAAATTATTTTGATTGGTCAAAAATCTAGGTCACAGGCGCTAAAAATAGATTTTCAAAATGAAAATTTAAAAAATCTTCTTCTCAGAAACCACAAGGCCTGGGGTTGAGATATTTGGTGTACAGCATTGTCTAGTAGATCACAACCAAGTTTGTTCAAATCATGGCCCTGGGATCAAATTTGGCCCAACCAAGGGGTTACCTGATTTTAAATAGGCTAATATAGAAAAAACTTGAAAAATCTTCTTCTCAGAAACCACAAGGCCTACCCTTTTGATTTTTAATATGTAGCATGATCATATGACTCTCTACCAAGTTTGTTCAAATCATGACGCTTGGGTCAAAATTGGCCCCGCTCCAGGGATCACTTGATTTTACATAGACTTATATTCGAAAAAAAAACTAGAAAATTCTTCTCAAAAACCACAAGGTCTGGACCCTTTACCAAGTTTGTTCAAATCATCACCCTCGGGTCAAAATTGGCTCTACCCAAGGGGTCACTTGATTTTACATAGCCTAATGATACCAGGTGAGCGATCCAGGGCCATCTTGGCCCTCTTGTTTTTTTAAATGAAAGTAACGGTATTATTGTTTTGAAGGCCAAATGACTGGATGTCGTGGGTTTGATATTTCTGTCAATATATATGACAATTATTAGCTCACCTGAGCACAACGTGCTCAAGGTGAGCTTTTGTTTTCGTCCAGCGTCCGTCATGCGTCGTTCGTCATCAACAATTTGACCTTGTTAACACTCTAGAGGTCATATTTTTTGGCCAATCTTCATGAAACTTGGTCAGAATGTTTGTCTCCATAAAATTTTGGACAAGTTCGAAATTGGGTCATGTGGGGTCAAAAAGTAGGTCACGAGGTCAAATCTTAGTAAAACCTGGAAGTTCGAAATGGGTCATGTGGGGTCAAAAAGTAGGTCAGAGGTCAAATCTTGAAAAACTTGTTAAACTCTAGAGGCCACATTTTGGCCCAATCTTATGAAACTTGTCAGAATGTTTGTTCATAAAATCTTGGACAAGTTCGATGGGTCATGTGGGGTCAAAAAGTAGGTCATGAGGTCAAATCTTAGAAAAACATTGTTAACACTCTAGAGGCCACATTTTTGGCCCAATCTTTATGAAACTTGGTCAAAATGTTTGTTTTCATAAAATCTTGGACAAGTTGGTATTTGGGTCATGCGGGGTCAAAAAGTAGGTCATGAGGTCAAATCTTAGAAAAACATTGTTAACACTCTAGAGGCCACACTTTTGGCCCAATCTTTATGAAACTTGGTCAGAATGTTTGTTTCCATAAAATCTTGGACAACTTCAAATTTGGGTCATGCGGGGTCAAAAAGTAGGTCATGAGGTCAAATCTTAATAAAACCTTGTTAACACTCTAGAGGCCACATTTTTGGCCCAATCTTATGAAACCTGGTCAGAATGTTTGTCTCCATAAAATCTTAGACAAGTTTGAATTTGGGTCATCTGAGGTCAAAAAGTAGGTCATGAGGTCAAATCTTAGAAAAACCTTGTTAACACTCTAGAGGCCACATTTTTGGCTCAATCTTTATGAAACTTGGTCGGAATGTCTGTTTCCATAAATCTTGGTCAAGTTCGAAAGTGGGTCATATGATGTCAAAAAGTAGGTCAATATGAAAAATCCAACATATGTTGCTCATTTATAATCAGGTGAGTGATTCACGGCCATCATTGCCCTCTTGTTTATTAATGACACCGGTGTAACACACTATCTTGGTATTGGGCACCATGTTGTGTCAAGATTGTTATATTTTACCTAACAGTTTTCAAATGACTAACAACCAGGCATAAGGATATGATATCAAAACAGTTCATCATTCTCCGAAAAATGTTCATGTTGCGAAAAGACATTAATTTGGAAAAACTTTTCTAAACATACATACATGAAAAATACATTCTAAAATATTTTTCTTTCACACTTATATTTTCCTTGTCATAGGTGACAATAATTAATGTTACATTGAAAAATACATGTACATCTTTTATATTTTAAAAACTATATATTATATTCATTCATTTTTCTACTCTATTTAAAATATTGATTATAATTCATTTCTAACAAAAGATTTAATAAAACAGCATCCCCATAATATGTGTATAAGTGTTTTCTTTGGTTATTACAAAGATACATACATTACTTGATACAATTTTCATTTTACATTTATTGCGCAACTGGTTCAATAAATTGCCTTTTTTTTTATTTATTTTATTTTAACCCTTACCCTCATATAGACTCATTTTGACACTAGGTACCACATAAAGCCTGATCTGCAGAAAACCACAGTTAAACCTTACCAAATTTAATTATAAAGTCCTCATTTCCAGACCACAGAGGAGCAGCGAACAGCATAAAACCTGATCAGCCTGCGAGTTACTCGCAGGCTGATCTGGTTTTATGCTGTTCGCATAGGTCTTTTCATGGTGTCCTCTATGAGGGAAAGGGTTAAATCTGCTTTAACTTCTTTGTCTGTCATTGGATTGCTTCAATGTTTGAACAGTTGCTTAACCCTTTCCCTCATGTAGACTCATTTTGACGCACTCAGTAGGTACCACATAAAGCCTGATCTGCAGAAAACCACAGTTAAACCTTACCAAATTTAATTACAAAATCCTCATTTCCAGACCACTGAGGAAAAGCGAACAACATAAAACCTGATCAGCCTGCGAGTGACTCGCAGGCTGATCTGGTTTTATGTTGTTTGCATAGGGCTTTTCATGGTATGAGGGGAAGAGTTAAGTGGATAAATCTTTATGATATGCAGTTAACCTTTTGACCTTGACCTACTTTTGATGAAATAAGCAGCATCTGGACAGGTTTACCTTTTGGTTAATCTGATATTACTTCTATGTGTTTCATTGGATTGTTTCAATATTTGAACAGTTGCTTAAGTGGATGGACCTCTTCATTATGCAGTTGACCTTGACCTTGACCTTTGACCTACTTTTGATGAAAAAAGCACACAAAAAAATGACCATAATACTGACCAGGTCTTGTTTTCCAATTTATATGAACACAAGCATAAATATAATTCCATTTTAAGTGAGAACTAGGTACTGCATCATTGTTCTTAAAAATATTGTATACCAATTTATCATTCATGAAAATAAATTTAATGTAACGTTGATACAAAGATTCTTGTGTTCCAGTAATGATTTTAGGTATATGATTCAATTGTGCATGAAAGGTTTTATTCCAGTAACAAGTGCATGATATTGGAAAAACTCAATTTTTATTTTTTGCTTATTTTCATGTTCCTCTCGTTTAATAACAGTGCCTGTAAAACTATGTCTTTCAAAAAAAGTGTCCATTTGTCACACATGTGTACTTATTTCTTCTAGATATTTTTTTTTATATCAGATTAGCACCCATTCATTTATTATAAAACAGGAGATGGTTTAAGAAATTTAGAACAGAATTGGAAACTATATATTTTCGATTTTATTGAATTTGAAGAAAATTGGCCATAAAGTTTTGTCCAGCTTAAAAAAAGTTGTTTTTTCTTCATATGTTTTCTTATCTTTTAATCAAAGATGATTTGGGGTTAACATCAGACATATCAAACTTTTGCTTTATTTCTAAAGGTGAGTTTAAAACATGATCATTTTATCATCATCCGTTTAATTTGTTTGCAGAAATGAAATTAACAAATTCATTGTTTTTATGTAAGTAAAATTTTGTTGAGTAAGAACAAATAAATGATTTCAAATAATAATATCTGCAAATATCTTTTCCAGTCCCAGTCAGCCCGGACTCTACAGTTATAACGTATAACAAAGAGATTATAGCCAACGGATCCAACCCACTGAACCTGAACTGTACCACGGGGTCATCTAACCCGGCCTCCAACATCACCTGGCAGAGAGGGTCGACAGTTATAACCAGCGGTATCACTGAACACAGAAGGACAGGAGAAAATAACGGTATTGTCTTGTCCCAGATACTGACACTGAGACCAACAAGGGATGACGATGGTGGAGTGTTCACATGTTCTGTTACCAATAGTGACAGTGATGTATCAGCTAGTCAGGGAGGAGCTGTCACTAAATCTATCACCTTGAACCTGAGATGTAGGTTATTTTATTGACATTTTTACTTTTTAAATCAGTTATTTATTTAAGATATTTCATAATGCTAGAGATTGACCTGATGCATCACATTGCTCATGGTGAGCTTTTGTGATCGCCTTTTGTCCATTGTCCGTCGTGCGTGTGTGCGTCCATGCGTCTGTTGTCAACAATTTCTTTAAACAACATCTCCTTCTAAACTACTCACTGGATTTTGATAAAACTTCACAGGAATGTTCATTATGGGGCCCTTTACCAAAGTTGTTAAAATTATTTTGATTGGTCAAAAATCTAGGTCACAGGAGCTAAAAATAGATTTTAAAAATGAAAATTTTAAAAATCTTCTTCTCCGAAACCACAAGGCCTAGCCTTTTGATTTTTGGTATGTAGCATGATCTTATGACTCTCTACCAAGTTTGTCCAAATCATAACCCTTGGGTCAAAATTGGCCCTGCCCTAGGGGTCACTTGATTTAACATAGGCTGATATAGGAAATACTTAAAAAATCTTCTTCTCAGAAACCACAAGGCCTTGGGTTTAGATATTTTGTGTGTGGCATTGTCTAGTAGGTCACTACCAAGTTTGTTCAAATCATGGCCCTGGGGTCAAATTTGGCCCCGCCAAGGGGTCACCTGATTTTACATAGGCTAATACAGAAAAATACTTGGAAATCTTCTTCTCAGAAACCACAAGGCATAGAGTTAAGATATTTGGTGTATAGCATTGTCTAGTGGATCTCTACCAAGTTTGTTCAAAATTGGCCAAGCACCAGGGGTCACTTGATTAAACAAAGGCTAATATAGAAAAAACAAGGCCTGGGGTTTAGATATTTGGTGTGCAGCATTGTCTAGTAGTTTGTTCAAATCATGGCCCTGGGGTAAATTTGGCCCCGCATAGGGGTCACTGATTTTACATAGGCTATATAGAAAAAAAACCTGAAAAATCTTCTTCTTAGAAATCACAAAACCTGGAGTTTAGATATTTGGTATGTAACATGGGCTAATAGACCTCTACCAAGTTTGTTCAAATCATGAATCATGCATTGTCTAGTGGATCTATACTTAGTTTGTTCAAATCATGGCCCGCCATTGGGGTCACCTGATTTTTCATAGGCTAATATAGAAATAACTTGAAAATTCTTCTTTTTAGAAAACTAGAAAACACATGGCCTGGCGTTTAGATATTTGGTGAAAATTGGCCCCGCCCCAGGGATCACTCGATTTTACATAGACTTATTTTGGAAAAAAACTAGAAAAATTTCTTCTCAAAAACCACAAGGTCTGGAGTGTAGATATTTGGTATGTAAAATAGGCTAATAGACCTCTACCAAGTTTGTTCAAATCATGACCCTAGGGTCAAAATTGACTCTGCCCCAGGGGTCGCTTGATTTTACATAGCCTAATGATACCAGGTGAGCGATCCAGGGCCATCACGGCCCTCTTGTTAATATTTTATTACTGAAGAAACTTTTGTGTTTTATTTTCTTTTAAATAATATATTTTAGCGCTTTCATGCATTTTTATGTTTTAAAAGTGTAAATACATTTTTAAACATGTCTTTATGACTATAATTTCAGTATTATGTGCATAGAATACATCTCTTAAAAATAGATACTGTGAAGAAGATATGGTCTTTCTTGAAAGTGTTTGACATCTTACTCAGTACTCATTTCAATATAACAACATTTTCATTACAACAACACTTTTCCTGGGAATGAACAGCATCGTTGTAATGAGACTTGACTGTATTAAAAAACAGGGGTGCACCTGGGTGATTTTTAATTGTATGCACAATGAATGTGCCATGAGCTGGTACAGATGTGTTTTTTGGGGGTTTTTTTACCAAAAGAAAATTTTGATGAACAAGAGATATTGATGCCTTCTTAAGATACATGTCATTGTTAATATGGTATTTTGTAAATGTATGTCATTTTTATTGTGTCGCCTGACTAGTCAGGCGACATATAGGGGTTACTTTTGTTGGCAGCGGCGGCGTTGGCGTCCCCATCTGCTTGTCTGGAGCATAACTTTGTCACCATCAGTTTAAATGACTTGAGACTTGATATGTATGTTTCTTGAAAGGATGTGGAGTGCAGTGCGCAAGAACCATAACTCTCCCTCGTGCGCTTTTTAGCTCACCTGAGCACTTGTGCTCGGGTGAGCTTTTGTGATCGCCTTTTGTCCGTCGTGCGTTGTCAGTCGTCCGTTGTCAACAATTGCTTGTGAACACTCTAGAGGCCACAGTTTTGGCCCAATCTTCATGAAACATGGTCAGGATGTTTGTCTACATGATATCTCAGATGAGTTCGAAATTGGGTCATGTGGGGTCAAAAACTAGGTCACCAGGTCAAATCTTAGAAAAACCTTGTGAACACTCTAGAGGCCACAGTTTTGGCCCAATCTTCATGAAACTTGGTCAGGATGTTTGTCTACATAATATCTCAGATGAGTTCGAAATTGGGTCATGTGGGGTCAAAAACTAGGTCACCAGGTCAAATCTTAGAAAAACCTTGTGAACACTCTAGAGGCCACAGTTTTGGACCAATCTTCATGAAACTTGGTCAGGATGTTTGTCTACATGATATCTCAGATGAGTTCGAAATTGGGCCATGTGGGGTCAAAAACTAGGTCACCAGGTCAAATCTTAGAAAAACCTTGTTAACACACTAGAGGCCACAGTTTTAGCCCAATCTTCATGAAACTTGGTCAGGATGTTTGTCTACATGATATCTCGGATGAGTTCGAAATTGGGTCATGTGGGGTCAAAAACTAGGTCACCAGGTCAAATCTTAGAAAAACCTTGTGAACACTCTAGAGGCCACAGTTTTGGCCCAATCTTCATGAAACTTGGTCAGGATGTTTGTCTACATGATATCTCGGATGAGTTCGAAATTGGGTCATGTGGGGTCAAAAACTAGGTCACCAGGTCAAATCTTAGAAAAACCTTGTGAACACTCTAGAGGCCACAGTTTTGGCCCAATCTTCATGAAACTTGGTCAGGATGTTTGTCTACATGATATCTCGGATGGTTCGAAAATGGGTCATGTGGGGTCAAAACTAGGTCACCAGGTCAAATCTTAGAAAAACCTTGTGAACACTCTAGAGGCCACAGTTTTGGCCCAATCTTCATGAAACTTGGTCAGGATGTTTGTCTACATGATATCTCGGATGAGTTCGAAAATGGGTCATGTGGGGTCAAAATCTAGGTCACCAGGTCAAATCTTAGAAAAACCTTGTGAACACTCTAGAGGCCACAGTTTTGCCCAATCTTCATGAAACTTGGTCAGGATGTTTGTCTACATGATATCTCGGATGAGTTCGAAATTGGGTCATGTGGGGTCAAAAACTAGGTCACCAGGTCAAATCTTAGAAAAACCTTGTGAACACTCTAGGGGCCACAGTTTTGGCCCAATCTTCATGAAACTTGGTCAGGATGTTTGTCTACATGATATCTCGGATGAGTTCGAATTTGGGTCATGTGGGTCAAAAACTAGGTCACCAGGTAAATTCAGGAAAATTTTTTTTTTTTTTCCAAACAGCCATTAAGGGGGCCTTTTAATTCCTTTGATAGATTTTCTTTTAGAATTTCTTGTCAAGAGCGCATTTTTTTCACCATTAGTTTAAATGACTTGAGACTTGATATAAATGTTTTTTGCAATGATGTGGAGTGCAGTGCACAAGAATCATAACTCTATATTGTGCGCTTTTTGAGTTATTCCCCTTTGATAGGATTTTTTTTTTTAGAATTTCTTGTCCAGAGCATAACTTTTTCACCATCAGTTTAAATGACTTGAGACTTAATATGTATGTTTCTTTCAATGACCTGAAGTGCAATACCCCATCTTTAAAAGAAAGTGACAAATTGGCATCTTTACTGTCAACAGAAAGGTCATTGTCAGGCGACACATCCGACTCACGGAGTTCTAGTATTGCATAGAAGTCCTTATTTCACTTTATACTTTTGTGTATATGCATCCTAATGCCTGGATATGCCCCTTGAAATCATTTGAACCTTTTTTCACTGATCCTTTTACTGCCTCATTACATAATAATTTATTTCTGAATAGAAATTTACTGTGTTGAAGACAAGTAATTAGTATTTGTATAAACTTATTATAGGACTATTAACTTATATTGAACTAAAATTTTTGAGAATTAATATTTTATATATATATAGTGTAGTATAAAGTTATTTTTAGCTCGACTATTCGAAGAATATAAGAGCTATTGTAGTCGCCCTGGCGTTGGCGTCGGCGTTGGCGTTGCAGCTTTTGGTTAAAGTTTTGCGTGCAAGTAACTATCAACCTTATATCTCAATAACCGTTCATGGTATTGACTTAAAAGTTCATAAATCTGTTCAGGGGCATCAGACAACCAAGGTAGATAACTCTTGACTGAATTTAATATGAATTATGGCCCCTTTTTAACTTAGAAATTTTGGTTAAAGTTTTGCATGCAATAGAAAATTTGGTTAAAGTTTTGCGTGCAAGCTACCATCTAGTTTGTATCTCAATAACCATTCATGGTATTGACTTGAAAGTTTATGAATATGTTAAGGGGCATCAGACAACCAAAGTAGATAACTCTTGATGGAATATATTACAAATTATGGCCCCTTTGTAACTTAGAAATTTTGGTTAAAGTTTTGCATGCAAGATATTCTCATGCTTATATCTCAGTATCCAGGCATGCGATTGATTTTAAACATCTTTAATATGTTTAGGGATATCATACTTTCATGGTAGATAACTCTTGATGGAATATGTTACAAATTATTGCCCCTTTGTAACTTTTAAACATCTTTAATATGTTTAGGGTATCATACTTTCATGGTAGATAACTCTTGATGAATATGTTACAAATTATGCCCCTTTTTAACTTAAAATTTTGGTTAAAGTTTTGCATGCAAGGTACTTTCATGCTAATATCTCAGTATCCAGGCATAGGATTGAGTTGAAACATCTTTAATATGTTTAGGGGTATCATACTTTCATGGTAGATAACTCTTGATGGAATATGTTACAAATTATTGCCCTTTTTAACTTAGAAATTTTGGTTAAAGTTTTGCATGCAAGGTACTTTCATGCTTATATCTCAGATCAGGCATGGAATTTAAACATCTTTAATATGTTTAGGGGTATCATACTTAAAGGAAGAAAACCTTGATGGAATATTTAAAAAGTATGTCCCCCTTTTAATTAATTTTTTAAATTTTTGCATTCAAGCTACTATCCAGCTTATATCTAGGAAATTGTTTGTGGAATTGACTAGAAAGTTAAGGAGTGTCTTCAGGGGCATCAGAAAACTTGGGGATAACATTTGGACTGATGCAAATTATGGCCCTTTTCTAACTTGGATTTTTGGTTAAAGTTTTGCATGCACAGTGTTAGTGTGCTAATGTCTCAGTAACTAGGCATGGGATTGATTTTAGACATCATAAAACTATGAAGGGGTATCAGACTATCAAGGTATATCATTTTTGACTTTTATTATGTACAGGGTATGTGAAGGGCAAGAATTGAAATAGATTTCATTTGATTTACCAACAAGCATTTTGAATAGTCGAGCGTGCTGTCCTCTGACAGCTCTTGTTTTTTTATTGCACTTAACAGCTGTGAAGAAGATGTATCTGATTCTGTCACTTTGTACATGAAATGCTTAATAAACTCTCAATTTGTTTAATCTAGTGTTAAATATGAATTTTTAATCATGTTCAACAATAATCTTTATATAATAATGCACAGCCTTTATTGTTTTATAATTACTTTAATTACAGTAGTTTAATTAGTTTTTTCATAGGATTTGTGTCAGTATAGAGTAAATAATGATTTTTCACTTATTTCATTTAAAAATGGATATATTCAGGGTTTTATCATGGTTCAAACAGGCATTGAAAAGTCCTTGAAAATGGTCTCAACCTTGAAAAGTAAATGGAATTAAGAGTTGCCTTGAAAATAAGCAAAAATGGTACTTAAATTTCACTGAAAGTTCTGGAATTAATGTAAACATTCTTGAATATTTTTAATCACATTCAGAATTCATCAAAGCAGTGCATCATAGACAGAGAAAAAAACGAAAAATGCTTCACTCATAAAAACAAGTTATCAGGTACGGATACAAATGCTCTTGGGTACATACTGAAATGGGTACAAGTAAATATTGCATATTACTTCATCAGAAATTGTGTACAAATGGCAGCATCCTTGGGAAGGTTGTAGTGGTTAACGTGGAAATTTGAAAAGTGTTCTTTTCAGCACAAATAGCTGGGGAAATATGATTGGGTTTAAGGAACAAGGGACCCACAGAAAGCACATTGTAAACTATGCATAAAAAATATTGATTTTGCATAAGTGGGCGAAAGAGCGTTGTCGCATGCTAAAAGTATGAAACACGTAAAAATGTTGAGATAACATTATCTTTGGTAAAGATTTCATTTGTGACAGAATCTAATGTCTTTAGAGGGGGTTGTAAAGATAAAATCAAACAGGTTGTTGAAGTACATACAGACTTAAAAAGAAAAAGGATGAACTGAAGTAGATTATTGTTTGTAATATTCACAGTCATGACTTGTGTACAGAGTTGGTTTTCAGTGCTTACAATATGAAACAGCATTATGACATTAATTGGTGGTCATTTATGTATTTACTAAGTTACCCTCTAGTCAGTTGTTTGGTGTTATTTAGACTATCATTGTATTTTGTATTTTTTATTTATTATGCCCCCTCTTTGCACATGTTGGTCGGTCTGTAGACCAAATCGTTTCCAATCAATAACTTAAGAACGCCTGGTCTAGGAACTTCAAACTTGGTTTGGAGATTGGTCATGACCAGTAGATGAACCTATCATTTATGGGGTTGCTAGGTCAAAGGTCAAGGTCACAATGACCTTGATTTATTGGGCTTGAATGTGAAAATGGTGACCAAACCATTTCTGATCAATAACTGGATAACCCATGGGCCCACATTCCTCAAACTTCATAGGGTGATTGGTCATGACTAGTAGATGACCCCTATTGATTTTGGTGTCACTTGGTCAAAGGTCAAGGTCACAGTGACCTCGAATGTGAAAATTGTTTAAATTGGTAATTCAGACTGTAGATCCTTGACTTTGGGGATGGGGTGGGGAGCTGGGGGGATATTGTCTTCCACAATCTTGTTTGATTGTAGTCTTGTTTTAACTCACCTGTACATATGGAAAAAATTTTATCTTTAAAAAAGCTTTCTTGACTGCTATGCACGCTCAGTATTTTTTTATTCACATAGTGAGAATACTCAGATTTTGAGTCATGCGATTACTGAAGATGATGATAAATGTTGGAATTTTCAACAGTTATAATTATTTATAAAGTTGCCATGATAATACCTGTTCAGCCTTGAAGAGTCCTTGAATTTTGTCCAGAAATTTCTGTATGAACCATGTTTATATAAACTACCTTTAATTATTTAAAATGAATAAAATTCGTTACAGTTTATAGTTATAGCACTTAGTCATATCCTCACCATTGATAAAGGGGCATATAAAGGAGTGGTCTTGTTTTGCTGTAAAGCATACATACATTTTCCTGTCTACCTTACTTTAAATATAAGAACTATACCATAATTGGTCCTACTGCTACAGGGTAGAGAGTTGCACTTATTCTGAATTCAATATTATTATGTTCTTTAAACCTCAATTACAGACTCCCCGGAGATCCAGCCCATGACAGGTATAACTGTAGATGAGGGTCAGGTTGATGTTGTCCTGTCCTGTAATGTGTCCAGTAAACCTGTGTCTACAATTAAGTGGTCCCGTGGTGGGTCCGTCCTGGCCCAAGGTCAAGGGACAGCTACTGGTAATGGCTACAACAGCTTCAACCACACACTGACCACTGTGTCAAGGAATGACCATGGGAAATTCAAGTGTAAGGCTGATAATCAGATCGGTACTGCTGACAGCAAGGATCTAGACATTACTGTGAGATGTGAGTAGCTTTCTCATTTGACAATACAAGAAAAACCTAAATAACAAGTCATGTAATTGAAGTGTTGAAATAAATAATCTACATTGAAGGCAGTAGTTTGTCTGTTCATTTGCAAACATTAAGTAGGTTATTGATTAAATGCTGATACATGTGCAGTTTGATCACATTCACTCAAGTAATACCAGACTCCGGCTCTCCAATTGATAAAGAAAATGTGCATCCAGAGCCATTTCTAAGTAACCAGTGGATAGATTAACTGTAACACTAGAATTATTGTTATTTTTGAAGAAGTGAAAAAAATCTACAGAGCTATAGGTAAGCTGTGTTTATGAGTAAATATGCATTGAATGATATAAAAGAATAATATTAACATACCAAAAAGCAACTTAAAAAGTTAATTTACTCATTCTCTTAAAAAAATTCTGTTTTTTTGTGTATGTAACATAAATATGGCTATGCAATTAAACAAGCTGGACCGATTTCCTTCTTTCCTGCTATATCCATGCATAAGGTCCCAAAGATAATTACAAGCACCAGTATATTTTATTTATTTGTCTGTTTTAGCTTGCTATTTCAAGATTGCATTGTTTATTCCAAAAGAAAGATGTAAACAAAGCATTCAAGTTCCTCATTAATTGATGGTATGTTTAGCCCCAACCATCAACATGCAGGAATAATTATGTTGGATAATACTGTAAAGCAAAATCAATTGAGGGGTGTGGTGATATTCATGGAGATAGAGTTGATTGTATGTGGTACAATACACAGCTGTATTTGGGCAAAATAAGCAGTTTACTTTTATTCCATTAGGTAACAAGTTTCCTGATATGCATTTAAAATTATGAATACTCAATTGCTGTAAAAATTATGGGGTAAACACCCAATTGACCCAAAGGCTTTTTCTTTTGCTCTGATTTCACTAAACGGATCCATATTTAAGTAATTTCAGTGATATGATATACCATATATGCAGTTTGATCTCTAAAGGTCACTGAAGTTTTAAGAGAGATACTGAGTTTGAATTAATTAAACAAGCCACAGTCTTGTCTAAAGCCTCTACATGTACTAAGTTAAATCATAATGCAGTGTTGTATGTGAAGTTTGGCCAGGTTCAGTTTAGTTTCCCAGCCATTAATTTATGAAACATAAAATAAATATGTACACCTTAACACAACATGCTCAAGATAAGCTGCTGGGATGACCCCTGAGGAGTCAAATTTCTGTCATTGTTTGTCATAAAAAAATGCTTAAACAAGTTTATCCTTTCACAAATGAGACTACGAGGTTGTGTGGCAGGCTTTTAGACAGGATTCAATCTTATTTTGCACAAATGATCAAGTTATGGTTAATCCCTCCCAGGGGACATGATTAATATGCCCTCAAAAGGATTTTGGGAGGCATACAGTAATCGCACTGTCCATCTGTACGTCCGTCCGTTAGCATTTTTGTGTCTGCTCAGTATCTTAAGAACTACTGGAAGGAAATTGAAATTATTTGACAGAAATGTTAAGCATACAGAGAGGATGTGCAGAGCGTAGATTTCGGAAGTCTTAGTTCAAGGTCAAGGTCACACTTGAAGGTCACATGTCATACTATTATAATGTTAGAATATTTTGTGTCTGCTCTGTATCTTAAGAAACCACTAGATGGAAATTGAAATTATTTGACAGAAATATTAACCATACTGAGAGGATGACCAGAGCATAGGTTCTGATATCTTGATTCAAGGTCAAGGTCACACTTGAAGGTCACATGTCATACTGTTATAATGTTAGAATATTTTGTGTCTGCTCTGTATCTTTAGAACCTCTGGAAGGAAATTGAAATTTTTTGACAGAAATGCCAACCATATAAATAAGATGTGCAGATTGTAAGTTTCGAATGTCTTTAATTCAATGTCACATGTCATAATGTTATACATGTAATGTTAGAATATTTTGTGTCCGCTCAATATCTCTTAAATCACTTAAGCAGACTTAAACTATTTGCCAGAAATGGCAACCATACTGAGATGAAGTGCAGATCAAATGCAAGTTTCAGCTGTATTGGGTCAAGGTCACAGTATGAATCAACATGTCATACTGATATAATGTGAAAATATTTTGTGTCTGTTTATTAGTCCCCTACCAATGTTTACACAAGAGGGAACTGTGAAGTTTGCCCTCCTTCTGTCTGTCTGTCCGATAGTCTGACTATCAGATCAAAACTCTGGTTGAGATGGTAATGGAAATAGTCAAAATGTGCAAAACCGGTAGAAGTCTTGTGTGTTGCAAGCAACTACAGTGGTTTGTTTTTACATTGAGTCCTCTTACATTTTCACTTTGTGCATCTTACAACAGCACATACTTCGGGTGTTTAATGGCTCTGACATTTTGAGCTCTTGTTCCATAAGCAACACTATTTGCAGGAACATGAATGTAGATACTTAGTTTTGAAAGATTGCTCTCTCTTATTGTGATCATATCCATTTGACATGACAGTCATCTCTGTTTGGTCATGTTGAAAATTCACACCAGTCATTCCTCAAGGCAATTAGACAAAATAAGGCCGATAAGGTGTAAGAGTTGCAGCCTTACTCAAGAATTCCAAAAGAGAAGTTGCTTGGATAGTCAGTCTTACATTGCTAGCCCTCTAAAGTCAAGATTCTATATCACAAGGCAGCAGATCATTTAATCAAGACACATTATATGATAGAAATTGTCGGGAGGTTGGCAAGAGGGGATCATATATGCCAGGGAGTTGCTTAATCAAAGTCGCTAAGGCAGGTCTGACAACATTTCAATAGTTTTATGATTTACATCTAGTTGTTTGTGATCAGTTATGGAAAAGTAATTGCCCTTAAATTTCTGAAAGTCCTAGTATATTTTAGCATTAAATATCTGCAAGGAAAAATATATATGCAAAGTTTATTAGGATAATGCCTCTAATTACACCTAATTAACCCCTTAAGTCTACAGATTTATTGAATGAAAAACAGTTGTATCCCCTGGTGTCTGCCAAAAACAATGTCTTCTAATTTTTAATCTGGCTAATGTTAGTGGTATTTATTAAGTGACATTTAATTTCAGCCTTTGTTTAAGTAGGTTGATGGTACTCAGAGGAGAGTTCTCAGGCCACTATGGCCCTCTAGTTTTGTGTGGTTTTTGTTTGGATTAAATTTATTTCAAATACAGGATGTTTTACATTCCAAGTTATCCTGTAATATTGAAGTGTTTTACCATTATTGTATGAGGTATAATCTAGAAATTCCCTGTTTCAGACGTTACAGTGAAAGCCATTAACTCAACAACAGACTCCTCCAGCACAACAGTCACATGCACACTGAACAACTTTGGGGGAAGTTTTGATCCCAGGCCGTGGGTCCAGAAGTGGCAAAATAGCAATGGAGAGTATGTGGAAGTCAACAGCAGGCCGTTCATCACAACATTGAAACTGACACAGCTCACGTACCAGCACTCCGGAGTGTACATATGTATGGTCAAGGCTGACGAGAGTGGTGCCATCTATGTACAGGGGAACACAAGTCTACTTATAAGGGGTGATTATTTTATATGTAAATGTTTGCATATTTCAATAACAAATAGGACTATATTAATCATGAATATATATCAGAGTTGTTTTCAGTATTACAGAAGAAGTTATTATATCTCTTCATCACTGAATGAAAGTTAAACATTTAATACTGTCGACTCTCGTTGTCTCGATATCGTCGGGACTGTCGAAATTAAGTCGACATATCAGTTTGTCAAGATATCAAGATATAATTAGCTGTGATACTTTGGGTATTTTGTTATTTACCTCAACATTCAGCAATAGGGTTGTTCCTTGTTTCTTTTCTTCTCATCGTTGATTTAAAAACAACTGACATTGAACTTAGTATTTATATATTTTCAACTGTTTGTTCCCTGTGAATTGTATTAGTTTTCTGGCAGTAAATACTTCATTTTTCATATTTCATGTGTTGTTGGGCTTTGAAGCACACTTAATTCAAAGGGGAGTTACTCTGCTTATTAGAGCACCGGAAAATTTTCACTTCGTGAGAATTGCAAATGGTTGTAAACAACTGAGATTGTTGAAGACAGTTTTGTTTTATGTTTTTATTTCAATATGAACATGAAACGAAAAACAAGCAAAACATTACAACATTATATACATAAATTCACAAACAATTATAAATATAAGCTACATTATAAAACATGTAATATATAGGGTCAAATAAAAGCACATGGTTTAAAATAATAAAGCACATCAATTTAAGCACTTTTTTAAATTTTAATTGAGCACTATGCTATGTCCGAGTGATGTCTACTTTCGCACAAAGAATGACATAATCGACGTCTGCTTCCCGCACCTCGCAGCCAAATGTTTCCTGGTGATGAACCGCTCGACTTTGTCAAACTTCGCCATGATGTCCTCTGCCCCGTCCATGGTCTTGATGAATGCCCGTAGGGTCTCACACGCCTCGCTCGCATGTTGGGTCGATACTTTCTGTGTTTCCCTGACGAGGCATTCGTCGGGAACAGCTTCCTCGTCGGAGGAGACAGTGTCTGCTGACCGAGCCATGATCAAGTCAGACAGGATGTCACAGTCTGACATAGGCTCCGTTGCCTGGAGCTCGGCGTCAATGTTGATGTAATCATCCATTGACACACTTGTGCCAATGATACGAGCTAGATGAACTAATGGAATGTCATCATCAGCATCATCATCAGACACGTCTGTTGGTTTTTCAGTCGTAAAGCCAGCGTGGCAATAAAAATTCTGAATGGTGGTGCTTGTCACCTGTGACCATGCCTTGCACATCATGCGCATGGCGTCTAGAACGCTGACGCTAAAGTCATGATTATTGTCGATGGCCTTTATCTTTCGTGCCACGACTTGTTTCCTGTAATGGACTTTGAGGTTTTTGATAACACCCTGGTCCATTGGCTGGGTCACACTAGTGGTGATTTTTGGAAGGAACACCAGCTCGGTACATTTCAGATGCTTAATGTCTTTTGGATGGGCCGGGCAATTGTCCACGACAAGAGCGATCTTACGACCCATCCTGTTCATTTTGTCGTCTAATTCCCTCACCCAAGACTTGAAGAATTTGGATGTCATCCAAGCCTTTTTATGACTTTTGTATTGAGTGGGTAGGGTTTTGACATTTTTTATGCATCTCGGCTTCTCTGATTTACCGAGAAGGAGCAGTGGCAGCTTTTCTGTGCCGCTCATGTTAGCGCACACCATAACTGTAAGGCGTTCTTTACTAGCTTTACCGCCATGGCATGCCTTTGACTTAAATTCGAGCGTCTTGTCTGGTAAAGCTCGATAGAAAATTGCAGTTTCATCTGCGTTGAACACATTCTCTTGGGAGTATTTAGCCAGTATTATTGGGAGTCTGGACTGCCAATTTTCGAATTCGTCGTCAGTTTTATCAACAGAATTCGATTCCCCGCTTATTTTCTTTAAGACGATTCCGTTTCTAGACTTGAATCGCTCCATCCAATCACTAGAGCACTCAAACTCACTAGGTGAAATTCCCAGCTTATCCGCGAATTCGCGGGCCTTAGCTTGAAGCGTGGGACCGTCAACAGAAACATTCTGTGATCTGGCATTGTTGAACCACTTTAACAATGCGGTTTCAACTTCTGGGAATTTGGCCAGTCTCGCCTTTTTCCTATCAGGTTCTACACCTCCTGATACATATTTGGACTTGATGTCTTCTTTATTTTTGAGCCATGTTGACAGAGTGTTGGAGGGTATGCCATACTCGTTTGCCATTTGCTTTCTGGATTTTTCTCTTCTTCTGCTTCAACTATCGCACGGTACTTTTCTGTGTAAGTCTTTGTATTAAGCTTACGCTTGGTTCCCTTACACCCTGATGCCGATAGTCTAGATATACCCCCAGATTGGGTACCAGGTCCTTCTCTAGATTTCTCAGCAGTCGATCCAGATATCCTCCTGGGTTGGATACCGGGCCCTTCTCTGGATTGTTCGACAGGCGTTTTGGGTTCTAACATTTCAGACATACATGTAGTCGTAAAAGTCATGAAAATTGATGTTGGTTTAAAAATCAGAACTCTATTTATACACCTTGTAGAATTGCTCAAATTTTGACACGAGACAAATAACATTTAAGTTACATAAACACTTTTTGTTTGTTAAGCTTGGGTAT
Organism: Solen grandis; assembly: GCA_021229015.1. NCBI lineage: Eukaryota > Metazoa > Mollusca > Bivalvia > Adapedonta > Solenidae > Solen > Solen grandis. Next base: position 37,145,812 of record CM037788.1, on the reverse strand, counting down.
GGACACAAACAACGTTGAGTAATTAACGACACTCGCTTACGGCATCAGTTTGCGACACCAATTAGTAGAGAGTGACTATCAGCGCGCGGTGTTATTCACACCTCTCACGGTCACCACAGATAATTTCTCGAGTTGACATAAAGTGTGAAATTAAATAGCAATCTAGAAGTTTGGGACTTAGATTCTCTAGTTGACGTAATGAAATAGTCGAGGTAAAAAGATCGACATAAACATTTATTTTTATTATAGATAAAGAAGGAACAAATTTGGGACTTTACAAATCTTATCGAGGTAACGGAAAATCGACTCAACCGTAGTCGAGACAACGAGAGTCGACTGTATTACCATATTTTCAAACATGTTTCATGGAACATGTAATGAAACAGTCACAATTCCTATAATCATGTACATTAAGTTAATTAAACCTGCAAAGATACCAAGTCTTAAAACAATTATGACAATGTTAATGGTTTGAAAGTAAAAGTATTTTACTAGTGGTAAAATGGTTTGAGCAGATACTTAATTTCATTTGTAAACACATATTTTTGTATATATAAATCTGAAATCAACTGTTTTCTATTCATGAGCAGTATATCAAAATGGAATGCTTTAAAAGAAATTGGGACTATTTAATCAAGTTTTAAATGAAAATGCTTGCATGATGTTTGTGTAAAAATGTTTGTGAATGACTCATAAATTTATACCACTTTATCATCAGTGATGCATTTCTATTGGGGAGGACAATTATTATCTGCTTACATTTGTATTTATATACAGTAATATACCCATTTCATATTTGCAGTTATCATAAACAAAATAATGTCATTTCTTTTCTTACGTGATCTTTACATCTTTGTTTTGTTTAACCTATTCAAAGATTGTTCTATTTGTTAGGCCATTGTATGTCATGTTAATATTACATTCTATTAGTCGTGATTGTTGTAAAATTATTATAAAAAAGCAAGATAAAAAAGTGTGCTTTTGGTGGTGGCAATTTTTATGCCCCTGCATCGGTAGATCGGGTTGCATATTGCTTTTGGTCTGTTGTTGTTTGTCTGTTTGTCACAAATCTTTAACCTTGACCATTACTCTGAGGTCCTTCTACCTACAGCCTCCAAACTTCACAGGTGCATTCACCTTGATGAGCTCTACCCACCAGACCCATTAGAGATCACAGGGTCAAAGGTCAAGGTCACCATGACCCAAAGGTAGCATTATTAACCTTGGCTACATTATGAACATGCTTCCATCCGTAACCTCCAAACATCACATAGGCATGCACCTTGATGAGCTCTACCCACCAGACCCATAAGATGTCACGGGTCAAAGGTCAAGGTCACCATGACCCAAAATAGCAAATATTAACCTTGGCCACATTATGAACATGTTCCCATCAATAACCTCAAAACTTCACAGATGCATGCACCATGATGAGCTCTATCCACCAGCCCTGCTTAAAGGCCACTGGGTCAAATGTAAAGGTCACCGTGACCCAAACTAGCAAATATTAACCTTGGCTATACTATGAACGTGTTTCTATCCATAACCTCCAACTTTCACAGGTGCATGCACCTTGATGTGCTCTACCCACCAGACCCACTTAAAGGTCATGGGGTTAAAGGTAAGGTCACAGTGATCCAAAATAGCAAATATAAACAGTAGCCAAATTATGAATTTCACAGGTAAATGCACCTTGATGCACTCTATCCACCAGACCCACTTACAGGTGCCAGGGTCAAAAGGTCAGGGTCACAAATAGCAAATATTGACCTTGGCCATAAAATGAAAGTGCTCCCATCCAAAGCTTTCTAACTTCACAGAGCCCTATCCAACAGACCCACTTACAGGTCACAGCAGGTGTTTACTTAAGGATTTGATTTTCACTTGTCCAGGGGGCAAGTTACTTTGAACATCTACTAGCTCCCAATGAAAACAGGTTACCCGATCTTGAAGTTGGTTGGTGTTTGTTAATGTTTAAAACTAAATATGTGTAATATTAATGTGGATTTTAGTTAATATGAATCAAACACAATTTGCAAGCATTTTACCCCTGATATACTATAGAAAAAAAAAAAAAAAAAAAAAAAATTTCATTTGCCCGCCAGGCTATCTTCTTTGAAAAATCACTTGCCCACAGTGATTTTAACCCAGTGTGGGCAAGTTGGCGTCCACTTAAGAAAACCCCTGTCACAGGGCCAAAGGTCAAGGTCTCCATGACCCCAAACAACCTTTGATACATTATTAATGTGCTTCCATCCATAACCCCCAAACATCACAGGTGTATGCAACTTGATGAGCTCTACCCACCAGGTGACCTTAACCTTCAAATGATTTGATCCCCAAGGTCTAAGGCCCCAAACGGGTGCATGACATTCATTCGAACGTAGCACTTGTTTTTTTCATTTAATAATTATCATATATTCATGAAAATTGTTGAAAAAGTTGGATTCCATAATAAATTTTTTAATACATGATATTCATGCAGATTGCTTTAGTAAAACTAAGGAGTTATGCCCCTTCTTTGATATAATATGGTCATCATTGGTTATAATATCAGTATTTATTTCCATCTGTCAGTTTTGCATGCAAGTTACTATCAACCTTATATCTCAACAATCATTCATGGTATTGACTTGAAAGTTTATGGATATGTTAAGGGGCATGATACAACCAGGGTAGATAACTCTTGACTAAATTTAATACATTTTATGGACCCTTTTCAACATAGAAATTGTGGTTAAAGTTTTGCATGCAATAAAGTTTTGCATGCATGCTCCTATCCAGCTTGTATCTCAGACATTGTTTATGGTATTGACTAGAAAGTTTATGAGTGTGTTCAAGGCATCAAAGAACCTGAAAGAGAATAACTCTTGGACTGAATTTAATACAAATAATGGTCCTTTTCTAACTTGGATATTTTGGTTAAAGGGTTATTATGCTTAGGTATCAGTAACTTAGCATAGGATTGATTGACTTCATAAACATAATCAGGGGTATCAGACTATCAAGGGATATCATTTTTGACTATTATTATATAAAGTGTGTGTGAAGGGCAAGAATAGATATAGATTTTATTTGGTTTTACCAACAAACATTTCAAATAGTCGATTGTGCAGTCCTCTTGTTCAAATTATTTTTTGAGAACAAACTGAAAGGAGTAGCACCCCTTGCCTCCGCAGCTGACACTTCGTTTTCAGGAATGGAAGATGTTACTAGAAGATGTTTAAATCACCATGGCATACAACATTACTAAAGTTTTCACTTTCAGAATTTTGTTGCTAAGTCCATTTTTAGACAGCATAATAAATTTAATGATATAAAAAGACTTGTATCATTAAATTTTGAAGTGCCTAACAAGACTTCCATAAATTTCATTTTGAAGTGCATTCTTATGAAGAGATATAAATCTTATTAGGTTAGTTTGTATATTTGTCCATTTTGGCATGCATCTCATCCAACAGTATAGATTACTTTTGTAAATACATGTACATGTATGTATGTATGTAGAAAAAGAAAAATAGAAATTAAAATCAAAGAAAAACAATTAAAAAACAAAATTTAAAATACAAAAAGTAATACAATGACAATTGGTGCTAAAAAAGGTGGTTTACAAGGGTTGGCTGAAGGGGAGGAGGAGGCCAACAGATTTCCCTGTATTATGGCATGCATTAATTTCAAGCATCATCCAATTGTATAACTGTATAAATAACATTATAAAGTATAGTTTACTTTTGTAAATACATGTACATGTACAGTATGTGTAGAAAATGAATAATAGAAAATTCAAAGAAAAACAAGCAAACAAAAAATTAAAAGTACATGTATAAAGAGTAATACCATAAAAGTTGGTAAAGTAAAGGTGGAAAGGTTTTGCTGTAGCTTGATGTACAAAAATACAAAATCGTTAGTCAGGGAAATTTGATTTTAGTCAGGGAATAGGCAGGGAAAGCTTTCCTCAAATGTGGACACCCTGGCAATGTTTCTTAGGTGAGTAATGGGCAAAATTGACCCCGCCCCAGGGATCACTTGATTTTACATAGGCTTATATAGGAAAAAAGCTCTAAAAATCTTCTTCTCAGAAACCACAAGGCCTGGAGTTAAGATATTTGATATGTAATATGGCCTTATGAACATCTACCAGGTTTGTTCAAATCATGGCCCGGGGGTCAAAATTGGCCCCGCCCTGGGGTCACTTGAATTAACACAAACTTGTATAGAAAAAAAACTAGAAAAATCTTCTCCTCTGAAACCACAAGGCCTGGAGTTAAGATATTTGATATGTAATATGGCCTTATGAACATCTACCAGGTTTGTTCAAATCATGGCCTGGGGGTCAAAATTGGCCCCACCCTAGGGGTCACTTGATTTTACATAGGCTAAAATAGGAAAATCTAGAAAAATCTTCTCAGAAACCACAAGGCCAGGAGTTGAGATACATGTGTTTTGTGTATGACATTGCCTTGTGGACATCTACCAAGTTTTTTCAAATCATGGCCCTGATGGTGTTAAAACTTGCCCTGCCACAAGGGTCACTTTATTTTACATAGACATACATCGTAAAGATTTTTAAAAGAAATCCTTATTGGAAACCACAAAATCATGGGTTTAGGTATTTGGTATGTAACATATCCTTGTGAACCTGAATCAAGTTTTCAAATCATGGCCCTGGGGTCAAAACTGGTTTCACACTAGGGTTAACTTGTTGTTTTTTTACCACATGTAAACTTTTTGTGTGGAATTAAGATTATATTGCTGTTCTTCTGCATGGATTTTGTATTCAGTATGACTATGTTGTAAAAGGCAATGAAAGCAATATTTCTCAGGTGAGCGATTTAGGGCCATCTCGGCCCTCTTGTTGAAATATGGTTTACAAATTCATTTGACTCAATGAAATAAAAATCAGCATTTTTTTTTATACTTTTTGAAGAATTATATTTTCATGACTCTAAGACAAAAAAAAAAAAAAAAAAAAAAAAAATTCAGTATGAATTGTGATATTATTAGTACATGTTTATTGAATATTGGATTAATATTTTCAAATATAGGTTATTTAAAATGAAATAAGTGAGATTGGTATACAAAATAGCTGCATTTTAAATGTGATTGTTCAAAGTAGGTTATACATGACATTATTTTTCAGCTATATTTTCCAGCTTACCTCTGTGTGTGTGTGAAATGATATGCAGAAATTACCAATACTGGTATCTTCATCCATAAATCAACAGTTAGTAAATTTCTAATGTTCTCAAATAAATGTCTGTTTTACAGCACCACCAGTTATACTGCAGCCTAAGGTCAACCAGACCAGATACAGGGTGGCAGGTAGACTGAGTCACAATGCCACTATCCCTGTACAGTACTACTCCAATGTTCCTGGAAGCAAGGTCAAATGTTACCGTAGTAATAACAGTGTCAGGTCACCCACTTCAGTAGGACACACCAAACTGTCTGAAGTGACAGTACTGCTGCCTGTCTTCTCCAATATTATACCCACTCTGGGTACCATGGCAACAGTCAACATCATGGTCAACAAAAGAGATGATTTTGGGGATTACGACATTGTCATTACTAATAGTATCACGTATGAATCAACATTACTGATCAGTGTTGTACCAGAAGGTTTGTTTGCACATATTACATCATATTGCTTATCATATTTAAAAAAAATAACAGGAAAAAACATACTTATTCCATGCTATTTTTTAGCTTTCCTGAGCACATGTGCTCCGGATGAGCTGTTTGGATCGTTGTTACTTTGTTTTCATTTTAGCATCTTCATTTCTTAAGCAATCATATTCAAACGTCATGACAATGTGTTTAGCTATGATCTCTAGAACAAGTTTGATTATGACTGATATTAGCATATTAAGTAATGAATGATGGCCCTTTTAATATAAAAAATGCCAAATTTCAATTTGTTTACACTCTAGCATCTACTTTTCTTAAGCATTTATCTTCAAACTATTTGGCAGTGTTTATAATCATAAAATCTAAGCCGAGCTCAATTATGGCTGATACTGGCCTATTAGGTTAGGAGTTATATATGGCTGTTGAATTATAAAATATGCCTGATTTTTTTTTACTTATTACATTTTCGCAGTTTATCATCATTAAACTTATACACAATGATTATGGCAACAATATTTAACTGGAGTTTGATTATGACTGAAATTGGAATGATAGATTTACAATGCAGGCCCTTGAAATATTGGTATATCACACATTTGCCTTTTTCACACTAACATTTTCATTTCTTATGCAGTGCAAGCAATGTTTTTCATGTGAGTGACCTCAGGGCCATCTTGTTATGTTTTAGTGTTCAAGTTCTCAACTGATCTATATTCTCATATCCTTGGTCATTGTCAACATCAGTAATGTATCTGCAGATACATAAGCAAATATCTTAAATAAAATCTCATTCTTGTAATTATTTGGTTTTCAGCAAATTTCAAGTAGTCATAACATGATTTATTTTCTTATAGGCCCACCTGATGCTCCAGAATCAGTTAAGTTACTGACCTTCGGTTCAGACACAGCCACATTGGAATGGGTGCCTGGTTACCATGGTGGCCTGAATCAGACAGTTGTAATACAGCTCAGTCAGGATGCCTTGACCTGGTCTAATAAAACAAAAGTTTACTGGGGACAGGACCTACCAACAATTGTCTCGACCACACTGGAGGGTCTTACCCCATCTACCCAGCATTATGTTCGATTATTTGCCTTTAACGATGTTGGACGGAGTGAGGGGTACTCTTCTCTTTTGAATTTTACTACGAAAGGTATATATATAAAATTATATCAGCATCATGTTTCATCCAGATCCAGTAATTACTGTAAAATCATAATATTTTTGTGGGGGATTAATTTTTGTTGATTTCATGATGCCGCTATCCACGAATTTATGTCCCGACGGAAAGTTTTCATTTATCATGTCAAATAGTCTGCCGATAATGACGATATTCGCCCACACCCCAACCCACTCTTCAGTAAATACTTCAATAATATATATAAAGTTTATGTTGAATCTGGAATAAAATTTATTAAAAAACATGTAAACAAATCGCCAAAATTTAATTATGTAATTTGTGTTTCTAATTATATATAATGTAAAACTGCAACTAATTTTGAGTTAATTTCCACCATAATTTACCATACTCCACTCACTTTTGTTTGTAATGCTGTTGCTGTACTTTTCGTGTTTTATGGTATGTAGTTTTTAAAAATATACATTATATACGTACGTATATATATATATATATATATATATATATTATTTGTTTTATCCTTTCATTTTTGAAGTTTTGCTTCATTATAAATTGTGTCATAATTTTTCGTGTGTACACAAGTGACTCATTCATAGATTAGCTGCATGGGTAGGAGACATCCACTCTGCACTGTGATCTGTCGTTGTAACCAAGACAACTGACTGACATATACTGTACCCCCTTTGTCCACATGTCATCCTGTCTAGCCCCACTTTATGACAAGTGGGTCTGGGATATCATGCTGTGCCTCAACTGTGGTCACCTCGGTGTTTATCCCAAGCAATGATACCACACGCAGTCACATTATCCTGACACCGGACCAACCAGTCCTGCAACTACCCTTATATGTACCATTTTTTACAACTTTGGTATGTTGCAGCTGGGGGTCGAACTCATGACCACCTGCTCCCAAGGCGTACGCCCTAACCATTTTGCCACCAGGGATGGTCAAGAAAATTATATGGCCACAAGCTTAGATTTACATACACTTAATTGGTCTGATTAACATTCTGTAAGTTAGATCTTACATAAGCATTAAGCATTTAAATCGAAATAATGAATTAAATCAATAAAATATGATAAAATAAGCTATTTAAACTTATGACTTGATGTTTCTTTATATTATTGTGGCTAAAATAATGGAATGCCGGCGTTGAAAACATCGAATTGGGAAACCGGAAGTAGAAACTTTGATAAACTTTACTAGAATTATTTTGACGAAAACATTTAAATTAAACACTAATAAGCAGGTTTGTTACACGATTCTTTACCCTACTTACAGATTTCTTGAATGCCTTATGAAAGTGGTATAGCTCAAAAGTATAATGTCCGGATTTACTATCTAAATACCTATTATTTACTCAAAAAAAAGAGGCTGAAATATCAAATACAACATATTTCATTGCCATGTGAAAGCGGGGTAACTTGGACATTGGTAGAAAACTCATAACCTTTTATGAACCACTTCATACTACACAAGAAAAAGTAATAATACAAAAGTCAAGATTTATTTTTAGGAAAGATCATGGAACACATCTAGACTGTCAAGTAGACTGTATGAACAGTTACATAATTACGGCGGTATATATGATGGCATATTCTCGCCACTAGATAATTTCTTAAAATTTTTCATGAATTTTGATTAATTTTTAGATTTTCATGATATTTATCTAGTATCATATTGTTGTTTTTTAGCTCACCTGAGCACAACGTGCTCATGGTGAGCTTTTGTGATCGCCTTTTGTCCGTCGTCCGTCGTCCGTGCGTGCGTGCGTGCGTGCGTGCGTGCGTCGTCAACAATTTCTTTAAACAACATCTCCTTCTAAACTACTCACTGGATTTTGATAAAACTTCACAGGAATGTTCATTATGGGGCCCTTTTCCAAAGTTGTTAAAATTATTTTGATTGGTCAAAAATCTAGGTCACAGGAGCTAAAAATAGATTTTAAAAATGAAAATTTTAAAAATCTTCTTCTCCGAAACCACAAGGCCTAGCCTTTTGATTTTTGGTATGTAGCATGATCTTATGACTCTCTACCAAGATTGTTCAAATTATGGCTCTGGGGTCAAAATTGACCCCGCCCCAGGGGTCACTTGATTTAACATAGGCTAATATAGGAAAAACTTGAAAAAATCTTCTTCTCCGAAACCACAAGGCCTAGCCTTTTGATTTTTGGTATGTAGCATGATCTTATGACTCTCTACCAAGATTGTTCAAATTATGACCCTGGGGTCAAAATTGGCCCCGCCTCAGGGGTCACGTGATTTAACATAGGCTAATATAGGAAAAACTTGAAAAATCTTCTTCTCAGAAACCACAAGACCTGGAGCTTAGATATTTGGTGTGCAGCATTGTCTAGTAGATCACTACCAAGTTTGTTCAAATCATGGCCCTGGGGTCAAAATTGGCCCCGCCCCAGGGGTCACCTGATTTTACATAGGCTAATATAGAAAATACTTGAAAAAATCTTCTTCTCAGAAACCACAAGGCCTGGAGTTTTGATTTTTGGTATGTAGCATGATCTTATGACTCTCTACCAAGATTGTAAAAATTATGACCCTGGGGTCAAAATTGGTCCCGCCCCAGGTGTCACTTGATTTAACATAGGCTACTATAGGAAAAAACCTTGAAAAATCTTCTTCTCAGAAACCACAAGGCATAGAGTTAAGATATTTGGTGTGTAGCATTGTCTGGTGGATCTCTACCAAGTTTGTTCAAATCATGACCCTGGGGTCAAAATTGGCCCCGCCCCAGGGGTCACTTGATTTAACATATGCTAATATAGGAAAAACTTGAAAAATCTTCTTCTCAGAAACCACAAGGCCCGGGGTTTAGATATTTGGTGTGCAGCACTGTCTAGTAGATCACAACCAAATTTGTTCAAATCATGGCCCTGGGGTCAAATTTGGCCCTGCCCCAGGGGTCACTTGATTTAACATAAGCTAATATAGGAAATACTTGAAAAAATCTTCTTCTCAGAAACCACAAGGCCTGGAGTTTAGATATTTGGTATGTAGCATGATCTTATGACTCTCTACCAAGATTGTTCAAATTATGGCTCTGGGGTCAAAATTGACCCCGCCCCAGGGGTCACTTGATTTAACATAGGCTAATATAGGAAAAACTTGAAAAAATCTTCTTCTCCGAAACCACAAGGCTTTTTGGTATGTAGCATGATCTTATGACTCTCTACCAAGATTGTTCAAATTATGACCCTGGGGTCAAAACTGGCCCAACCCAGGGGTCACCTGATTTAACATAGGCTAATATAGGAAAAACTTGAAAAATCTTCTTCTCAGAAACCACAAGGCCTAGGGTTTAGATATTTGGTGTGCAGCATTGTCTATTAGATCACTACCAAGTTTGTTCAAATCATGGCCCTGGGGTCAAATTTGGCCCCGCCCCAGGGGTCACCTGATTTTACATAGGCTAATATAGGAAAAACTTGAAAAATCTTCTTCTCAGAAACCACAAGTCCTAGCCTTTTGATTTTTGGTATGTAGCATGATCTTATGACTCTCTACCAAGATTGTAAAAATTATGACCCTGGGGTCAAAATTGGCCCCGCCCCAGGGGTCACTTGATTTAACATAGGCTAATATAGGAAAAACTTGAAAAAATCTTCTTCTCCGAAACCACAAGGCCTAGCCTTTTGATTTTTGGTATGTAGCATGATCTTATGACTCTCTACCAAGATTGTTCAAATTATGACCCTGGGGTCAAAATTGGCCCCGCCCCAGGGGTCACGTGATTTAACATAGGCTAATATAGGAAAAACTTGAAAAATCTTCTTCTCAGAAACCACAAGACCTGGAGCTTAGATATTTGGTGTGCAGCATTGTCTAGTAGATCACTACCAAGTTTGTTCAAATCATGGCCCTGGGGTCAAAATTGGCCCCGCCCCAGGGGTCACCTGATTTTACATAGGCTAATATAGAAAATACTTGAAAAAATCTTCTTCTCAGAAACCACAAGGCCTGGAGTTTAGATATTTGGTATGTAGCATGATCTTATGACTCTCTACCAAGATTGTTCAAATTATGACCCTGGGGTCAAAACTGGCCCAACCCAGGGGTCACCTGATTTAACATAGGCTAATATAGGAAAAACTTGAAAAATCTTCTTCTCAGAAACCACAAGGCCTAGGGTTTAGATATTTGGTATGTAACATGGGCTAATAGACCTCTACCCAGTTTGTTCAAATCATGACCCTGGGGTCAAAATTGGCTCTGCCCCAGGGGTCACTTGATTTTACATAGCCTAATGATATCAGGTGAGCGATCCAGGGCCATCATGGCCCTCTTGTTTCATTTATCAGTATGTCAAACAAATACAATAAAGTTTGTTTATAACATTATGCAGGGGACCAGGGTGATTTGAAGGTTATAACCGATATAATGTTATAAACATTTTTTAATCTCAGAACAGACTTGCTTTACACTTGGATATTATTGAGTGTTTTCGTAATCTGCACATAAATGAGTTATGTTTATGTAGTTGTGTTATTTAACAATAATATTTATTACACTACTATTTTATAAATGCAGATGAACATGTTATTCACTATATTTTAATTGAAAAATTACTAGGTAACTTACTTTATTAACCTAATACACTGTGAAATTAATCTAAGTGCGACATGTATTTTCACGAATGATAACTCTACCTGACCGGTGTCACTGGGGAACTGCATACATTATGATAATTACTTTGCTTTGCTCTATCCTATATTGATTTTTTAATATACATCAAATGATTATTTATCTGCTTTAATAAGCATAAGAAAAGCAAATGGTAAAATTGCATACATTTGCGTTTTAGGCTCATACCTCCAGGGTCATTACATCCTGTATCTTTAGCTTATTATGCCATATTAAATGTGGGACATCTCCTAAACGTCAAACAGATCATTCTTAGACTAGAGCGACAACGTTCAATGTCATTAATAATAATTGCAGCTTCGTTTCCAGAGACACATTTTTCTCTTTTTCTGCTGGGAGTTGGACTCACCATTTCATTTAGACGTAAACATACTATCCATAAATTTACTGGAACTGTGTATGTTTTTTCATTGGTAAAAAACATCTCACAAATAAAGTCATGCATACCCGCACGATAATTATCTTACTGTTAACAATGAAACATAAAATTAATACCACCGGCAGCAATGCAGTGCAATGAAGTGATTTTCATGGTTTGCCCATTCTCACTCACACCCATTCACAGAGATGTCGGGACAACAAAACGTTATAATTAAAGCACTTATCGTCCTTCTTCCTAAACCCCTGTACCTCCACATTATGGCGTTGCTTTCAACCATTGAGGGTCCAGGAGATGCAAGATCATTTATGCCCCACCCAAACCAAAATCCTGTGCAATTTTAGAAGCCTGACAACCACAGTAAAAAAGTTTGAACTGGTAAGATCTAAGAGCTGCCATAGAAATGGCAGTAACCTGTTATGATACAGTAGAGTTCATTTATAACACAAGTGCATATAACATTAGCATGCTTATAACATTAACATTTTAAAGTCCCGACCAAACCCCTTCTTTGTCTATATAAAAAAATATTCGATACGTTTTTGCATATAACATTATCATCCGTATAAGGCCCGACTTACCTGATCCCCTGAAATGTATGCGTACATTGTGTAACTAAACATAGTTAAAAAGCATGGTCTGTGATTAGTTTTACAAACAATCTTAAGTTTCCCAGTAATATAAAGCTAATATGCAGACAAGGCATAGGCATGGTTCCAAAAGAATCAAGGAATCAGATTTTCTTAAAATCTAAGAACTGACACATAAGTATATAGATCTACTGGCGTTTTGAAAGCTGAAATGCAGTTTGAATTACATTTATTATCTACGTAATTAAGTTAAAACTAAAACATGTCTATACATGTATATATAAATGGACTACGTTTTCAAAAAAAAAAACAATGATTCTAGAGTCCGTGCATGCATTCAAGGGCCTTTAAAATACGCTGTGACCAAAATTTTTATCCCTTGTGTTTTGGCTGTCTGACATTTGGGGTAAATGGCATTTAAGTATGGGAAGTTGGACAGTCCATATTTTCACATATAATTTGTTTTACAGGTTTTTTTTTAAGTGGATGCCCACTTGCCCGCGCCGGGTTAAAATCACTGCGGGCAAGTGATTTTTCAAAGAAGATAGCCTGATGGGCAAGTTTATTTATGTAAATGAAATCTTTCATTTTTTAGCTTGACTATTTGAAGAATATGAGAGCTATTGTAGTCGCCCTGGCGTTGGCGTCGGCGTTGGTGTTGCAGCTTTTGGTTAAAGTTTTGCGTGCAAGTTACTGTCAACCTTATATCTTAATAACCATTTATGGTATTGACTTGAAAGTTTATGAATATGTTGAGGGGCATCAGACAACCAAGGTAGATAACTCTTGACTGAATTTAATATGAATTATGGCCCCTTTTTAACTTAGAAATTTTGGTTTAAGTTTTGCATGCAAGATACTCTCATGCTTATATCTCAGTATCCAGGCATGCAATTGATTTGAAACATCTTTAATATGTTTAGGGGTATCATACTTTTATGGTAGATAACTCATGATAGAATATGTTACAAATTATGGCCCCTTTTTAACTTAGAAATTTTGGTTAAAGTTTTGCATGCAAGGTACCTTCATGCTAATTTCTCAGTATCCAGGCATGCAATTGATTTTAAACATTTTAATATTTAGGGGTATCATACTTAGGTAGATAACTTTTGATGGAATATTTACAATTATGGCCCCTTTTTAACTTTGAAATTTTGGTTAAAGTTTTGCATGCAAGGTACTTTCATGCTAATTTCTCAGAGTCCAGGCATGGGATTGATTTGAAACATTGTTAATGTGTTTAGGGGTATCATACTATAACACTTTAAAAATTCCCCATTTTTGCATTTAAGCTACTGTCCAGCTTATATCTCAGAAATTGCTTGTGGAATTGACTAGAAAGTTAAGGAGTGTCTTCAGGGGCATCAGAAAACCAAGGAGGATAACTTTTGGACTGAATTTTATGCAAATTATGGCCCTTTTCTTGCTTGGATTTTTGGTTAAAGTTTTGCATGCATAGTGGTATTATGCTTATGTCTCAGTAACTAGGCATGGGATTGATTTTAGACATCATAAAAATATTACGGGGTATCAGACTATCAAGGTATTTCATTTTTGACTATTATTATGTACAAGGTATGTGAAGGGCAAGAATTGAAATAGATTTCATTTGATTTACCAACAAGCATTTTGAATAGTCGAGTGTGCTGTCCTCTGACAGCTCTTGTTTTTATTAGCTCACCTGAGCATAGCTCATGGTGAGCTTTTGGGATACTTGATTGTCCGTCGTGCGTCGTCCGTCAACAATTTTGATGTTTACACACTAGAGGCCACAATTTTGATCCAATCTTCCTCAACCTTGGTCAGAATGTTTGTCTTGATGATATCTTGAACCCTTTCGATGATGGGTCAGGTTGGATCCAAAAGTAGGTCAGTAGGTCAAATCTTAGAAAAATCTTGTTTACACATTAGAGGCCACAATTTTGATCCAATCTTCCTCAAACTTGGTCGGAAAATTTGTCTTGATGATATCTTGAACCCTTTCGAAAATGGGTCAGGTTGGATCAAAAAGTAGGTCAGTAGGTCAAATCTTAGAAAAATCTTGTTTACACACTAGAGGCCACAATTTTGATCCAATCTTCTTCAAACTTGGTCAGAATGTTTGTCTTGATGATATCTTGAACCCTTTTGAAAATGGGTCAGGTTGGATCCAAAAGTAGGTCAGTAGGTCAAATCTTAGAAAAATCTTGTTTACACACTAAATTTGTGTGTTAAAGCCATACTATCTCTCAGTCAAGTATGACTTCAAATTTTAACCACAGGCACTGTTTTGTTCATTGAACTGAAATGATGTCATAGATTATGTATTCTGACAGTACAACTATGCTATAATTTAGTAACTTGTACAGGCAATGAAGGCAATTTTTTCAGGTGAGCGTCTTTAGGGCCATCTTGGCCCTCTTGTTTTCTAGGGGTAAATTTTAACCACAGGGTCTGTTTTACATGTTAACTAAATTCCACCTTAATGTTGCACTTATTTAGTTTTAAACATTAACAAACACCAATTAACTTCAAGATAGGGCAACTTGTTTTCACTGGGGGCTAGTAGATGTTCAAAGTAACTTGCCCCCTGGACAAGTGAAAGTCAAATCCTTAAGTAAACCCCTGTTTTATTGGTTATTTTCAGCTCACCTGAACACAACATGCTTAAGGCGAGCTTTTGTGATCAACGTGCATCTGTTTTGTGTCGTCAACAATTTGCTTTAAAAGACATCTTTTCTGAAACCACTGGACAGAATTTGATTAAACTTAGCAGGGATGATCCTTTGGCGAACCTTCACAAAAGTTGCTAAAAGAAACTTGATCCATGTAAATCTCTCTTTGCAATGGCAATTGAAAGATATGAATTATGAAAACTAACAATCATCTCCTTCAAAACTACTGGCCAGATTTCAAAATGTTTTAATACAGATGTTCCTTGGGTAACCCTATACTCAGGTGAGCAATTCAGGGCCTCTATGGCCCTCTTTTTAATATAAATACTGCAATAGTTCAAATTATTTATGACTAGTAACATAATAAATTCATAAGAGCATTACATGTTCATGTATACTTACCAGCTTATAAGACTTGTTATACAGCTCGAAATTGAACATTGGCGCCTTTTAAAATTGGGATGCAATAGTGAGTAACTATACTACGCATGCATGCCACTGTACAAAAGTGATGTTACTTTATTTAGACAGGATCATGCATGTAAACATTAGCAATCATATGCTTTAGAAATCGTAGTCACATTGTCACTATACATCACTTACATAAAGAACTTTTCCCGAAAATTACCCCACTAGGCTAAAATTTAGTGGATTCAAGGGCGAACTGACTGTTGTTCATCTTTGATGCTAGGTCTCCCTCTCTTGAATTTTCCAGCCCAATTTTAAATACCAAAATATGAATATCACAAATAGTAGTCTTTAATTTCCGTGGGTGACAATCTTTTCATATTTTTTTCAATGCTCTCTTCTTTATGTTCTCCATTTTACAAATAGCCCACCTTTTTTCAGTACCAAAATACTTCCTCTTTGTCATTTTCTCAGCAGCAAACATTATTAGCTGCTTGTAACTAATAAAATTAGAAGTTCAAATAATATCATCTTAGTTAATGCCATTGGGAAAGAAAAAAGGGCCAGGCCAGAATTTTTTTGACTTGGCCTCACATTGCAAAGTTGTAAACATGACCCTTGGTTGGACATGTCTACTCCACTAAGGGTGTAACGGTATACCGTACAACGATATACCGCGATATTTTTTTTACGGTTCGGTTCATGGTACGCTCCCAGGTCTGCACGGTACAATGCGGTATGGTTAACTTCCAGGTTTTTCACCTCCGAGAAATAAAAATTCTTCTAACAATACGATGTTCCCATCCATTAACTTAGAAGACAACAAAAGGGAAAGTAAATAACGCATATCGCTCTACATTGCATATTACTTAAATGAAAGCACTTGCTGTGGGCAGTTAAAAAATCAGTAAAAAGGCAGAGTCATTCTTGGAATGTTATCCATTCAACTCTCATTCTTATGCTTCCAAATTATGCAATGATACGGAATACTCGGATAGTAT
This sequence comes from Solen grandis, assembly GCA_021229015.1. Classification (NCBI taxonomy): domain Eukaryota; kingdom Metazoa; phylum Mollusca; class Bivalvia; order Adapedonta; family Solenidae; genus Solen; species Solen grandis. Next base: position 37,129,348 of record CM037788.1, on the reverse strand, counting down.
CGATCATAATTTTGGTTTACATCTTTCACGCTCTCTACCGGCTACCGTTTTACTGCTAAAATTGCGTAATCATCACAATGGCAACAGCAACAATGTTTGATGACCTCCGTATTTTTTAATCAATTTGATTGATTGATCAGTTTGCCTTTTGAGTAAAAGAGCGCAATTTTAGCAGGTAACTATATGACAGATACTGATTTATATAAAATGGGAACAATTAAATGCTTTGATGCAAATTATCGCTAATCGAACGTCTGAAATCAAAACTTCATCCAATTGGAACTGTTTTTTCCTTGGTATAAATGTGGATGCTTCAACTTCAAGTATCATCTTTTGTGATTTCATTGAAAAATTTTAAATTGTTGTCATGCTGACATTTATTATGGAATAAGCATTTAAAAGAAGTCTTATAAGTTTAATTAAGTGTCTGGCAATATATACGGCGCTATCATGTAGTTTTGATATTACTTTTGATTATTTAATGATGTTAAAACAAGATTTTTGTCAGTAAACAACAAATTAAATCATATAAAAAGTGTTTTATGTGAATGACCTTTCTGATATTTTTTATTTTTTTTTAATAATTTAAAATTAAAAAATAAATATTGTTTCTACAGAAAGCACAACTTAATTTGTATTTATTATAATAAAAATAATATATTAAACAATATGAATATATCTTTGTTTCTTGATTATTTATTCTTCATTTAAAGATAGGAAACAAGACTGACAAAACTTAAAAGCCTGTATCGTGATACGTATGGTATCATGACCACTGTATTGCGATACGTATCGTATCGTTGGGTAAGCGTATCGTTACACCCTTATACTCCACTAATGTGCAGACATTCTTTCATTGCAAATGTATTGAATTCTTGGCTCTCTGAGAAATCCTTATATAGCAACAAATAAGTACTCTAGGTGCAGGTCCAGGTACAACCTTATAAGCTGCAAATACCTTGAAAGTTGAGGCTACATTACTTGCAGACCTGACCAGGCCAGCAAAATACTGTGTTACATTATTTGCCACAAAACCAACTTTACAGAAATCTTTGTTACATATATTTGATAATATGTCTATAGAATTATTAGAGCAATTTTACATTTTTTTTTCACAAACTAGCTACCCCACCAGGATCATCATCAGCAGCACTAATTGGCGGTGTTGCAGGAAGTGCTGCCGGTGTCATAGTCATCGCTGTTGTTGTCGGGGCAATTTTGATGATAAGGAGGAGGAAACAATCAAGTAAGTGTTCTACTGAACATAAGTTATCAAATGTGTTTCATATAAGAAGCAAGTACAAATTGTTTTGTAATATTGTTTTATAGCAACTCAATGAAACAAGCACTTTTGGCAATAGGGTAGCTACCTATCATGTCATGTTACAATTTGTGATTTTTAGCTCATCTGAGCACAATTAGCTCATGGTGAGCTATTAGGATCTTCCGTCATCCGTCCATGTGTGTCGTCAGGTGTCCTTCGTCAACAATTTGCTTTAAATGACATCTCCTCTGAAACCGCTGGACAGAATGTGATGTAACTTGGCAGGGATGATTCTTGGGTGAACCTTCACAAAAGTTGCCAAAACTTGATCCATGTAGAACTCTGGTTGCCATGGCAACAGAAAGAAATAAATTATGAAAACTTTAAAAATCATCTCCTTTAAAACTATTGGCCAGATTTCAAAAAATCTTTTAGTGCAAATGTTCCTCTAGGTAACCCCTACCAAGATTGCTAAAATTATTCTGATCCATTAAAAAACATGGCTGCCAGGGATGGGGCTAATTTGCCTTATATGTATATAGTGAAAATTTTAAACGACATCTCCTCAGAAACTGCAGGACAGAATTTGATTAAGCTTGGCATGGATGATACTTAGGGTGAACCTACACAAAAATTTCTTAAATAAACTTGATTCATGTAGACCTCTGGTTGCCATGGCAACAGAAAGAAAAAAAATATGAAAACTTAAAAAATCATCTACTTCAAAACTATGGCCAGATTTTAAATTTTTAAGTAAGATAATCCATAGGTAACCCTCTACCAAGATTGCTAAAATTATTCCGATCTGTAAGAAAACATGGCTGCCAGTGGCTTGTTATATTGCCTTATATGAATACATGTATAGTAAAAACTTTAAATGATATCTCCTCTGAAACCTTTTGACAGAATTTGACTAAAGTTGGCAGTGATGATCCTTGGGTAAACCTTCACAAAAGTTGCTAAAATAAATTTGATCCATGTAGAACTCTGGTTGCCATGGCAATGGAAAGAAATGAATTATAAAAAAATAAGCTTCTTCAGAACTACTGATTTGGCTTATATTCAAAGACTGCCTGCTTATATATACTACATGGCCTTGTTCTTAATAATTATAAATAAACTATTATAAATCAATACAATTATTGATTATATCATATTTACTGTACAGTTTATTTAGCTTAGATACATCAATAGGGGGTACACATATTTTCTTCTGCCATTATACAAGTGTACTTTTGTGTTCTAGACACTTCAGTTTTCTTTAAGATATACCTTTTTCATGTGTTTCCTTGAATACTTCAACCTTTAAATAGAATGAACAAAACAGTAAGATGAGTAACTTTATATTTCAGAGGCAGATAATACAGAGTTGATGAACAGGTAACTTTTTGTCAGTATCAGTTAAATTGAGCATTTTAGGACTTTTTAGCTGTGCTCAGGATGAGCTATTTTGATTGATGAATGGTCGTCGTTCATTCATCGTCTACAATTAATTTGTTAGCATCTTCATTTCTTAAGCAGTAATCTTCAATCTTAATTACAATTTTTATTACCATAATTTCCCAGCCAAGTTTGATTATGACTGATATTGGCCAATTAGGTCAGGAGTTATACCCCTTTTAATATAAAAAAGCCAGATTTCATTTTGTATGCACTGTAGCTATTTCATATCTTTAGAAATCATTTCAAACTTTATGACCAATATATATATCCATAATATCTTGGCCGAGTCTGATAATGGTTAATATCTGCCTATTAGGTCAGGAGATTATTAAATGCCCCTTTTAATTTAAAAAAGCCAGATTTCACTTTGTTTGCGCTCTAGGATCTTCATTTCTTAAAGGCCCATTATAATTCATAATGATTAAATTTTCATAAAAAAGAAAATATAAAATGACATTTACGTATCGTAGACTAAGACAAATGGTACATAATGTGCAAATATCTGCTGTAAAATAACAGTTAAATATATTGAAAATGTTATTCAAATCACACAATTCAGTATTTTGGATGAATGTCAAAATATGCTCTTTGTTTATAATTTGCATATAGAGTATTCTTGAAGACACTCTGTAATTGGAAACCATTTGAATTTGAAAAAACGTCATTGAATCAGTTGGTTTATCTGCTATGTCATCAATTTATGCATTTGTGATATGTTTACAGAGACATACGGAATGTCTTTGGATAATTGACAGAGATGTGCGGAATATGCAAATTAGTTATTTTTGGAACCAATTGAATGATCATAAGTAATAGATTCTTACTTATTTATGCATTGTAGTAACGTTGTCGTCAATGAGTGTGTACAAAATTGCATCTCGTAACAAATCTGTAGCACACACCTTTCTTTTCTGTCCAAAGAATATACACTGCTTTTGGAAGCATAATGGACCTTTAAGCAATCATTATCAAACTTTATGGCAATGTTTATTGACATAATTTCTGAATCAAGTTTGATTATGGCTGATATCGGCTAATTAGGACAGGCAAATTTTAATATTAAAAGGGGCATAACGCCCCTTTTAATATTAAAATTTGCCAGATTTCACTTTGTTTGCACTCTAGCATCTTTATTTCTTAAGCAGTCATTTTCAATCTTTATGACAATTTTTATAGTCTTAATCTCTCCACCAGGTTTGATTGTGGCTGTTATTGGCCATTTTGGTCAGGAGTTATGCCCCATTTTGATATTAAAATTTGCCAGATTTCACTTTGCACTCTAGTATCTTTTTTTCTGAAGCAATCATTTTCAAACTTAATGATAATGTTAATAGCCATAATCTCTAGGCCAAGTTTGAGTATGGCTGATATCTGATAATTAGGTCAGGTTATGGCCCTTTATTTAATAAAAATGCCAGATTTCACTGTTAACATTCTAGCATCCTCAAGCAATTCTTAAGCAATCATTTAGAAGTTTTATGGCAATTTTTATAGCCATAATCTCTCAAGTTTGACTTCAATTTTGACCACAGGTATTGTTTAGTTAGTGGAATTGAAATGATCTCATGGATTTTGTATTCAGTACAACTATGCTATAATTTAGTAAGTTATACAGGCAATGAAGGCAGTTTTTCTCAGGTGAGCGTCTTCATGTATGTTTTCATACATTTTTGTAACCCTCTCAAAATCTGTTTGTTGGGGAAGGGGTGGCAGCAAACAATACATGAATCACTCCCATTCCATTCTGTTCTGTTTGTTAATTTCATTCTAACTTAATAGTAACAGCTTTTCACAATTTGGTCAAATTCAGCTTCAAGTACAAAATTTCTTTACACATGATCTTAACATAATCATACTTGTACAGACTTGTGACCTTGACCTTTATATGACCTTAAAGTTTAAGAATATTTAAATAGAAAGTTAAGAATGTTTATCACTGTAACTGCTATGCACCTTCATAAATTATCTAGACAATACCTTCATACCTACTGATATCTTGACTGACCTTGACCTTCATGTGGCTGACATTGACTAAATCAAAATGAAAAATATATTGTTGAATCACTTTAACTGTAATATTCCTTCAAAAGTAAATTTCACACTTACCTTTATCACATGACCTTGACAGTTATGTAAGCCTGACAATGATTTAATGTTAAATTGCAACATCATTTTTTTTTAAAATTTTTATTTAATTTTAATATTTTTTATTGCAACCTTGATAATGCAACATTTTTATTTGAATGTTATTTTTGCTGAATATGTTTTTACTCAATCACTGTTATTTTCACTGTTATCATCAACAACCACTGTTATTATCAACAATCACTGTTATTTTCACTGTAATTATCAATAACTAGTTATTATCAACAATCACTGTTATTTTCACTGTTATTATCAACAACACTGTTATTTTCACTGTTATTATCAACAACCACTGTAATTATCAACAACCACTGTTATTATCAACAACCACTGTTATTATCAATAACCACTGTTATTTTCACTGTTATTATCAATAACCAGTTATTATCAACAACCACTGTAATTATCAACAACCACTGTTATTATCAACAACCACTGTTATTATCAATAACCCCTGTTATTTTCACTGTTATTATCAACAACCACTGTTATTTTCACTGTTATTATCAACAACCACTGTAATTATCAACAACCACTGTTATTTTCACTGTTATTATCAACAACCACTGTAATTATCAACAATCACTGTTATTTTCACTGTTATTATCAACAACCACTGTTATTTTCACTGTTATTATCAACAACCACTGTATCCTTTTAGTTATATCAACAT
>CM037788.1:37073723-37123723 GCA_021229015.1 Solen grandis | reverse complement strand
CCACTTTAGAGCCACTTTAGAGCCAGAGTAGGAAACTTTGTAATTATGTTAACTGGTGTATTAATACTCATGATGAGTATGGGTAAATTAAAAGGGAATGGGAATGAATAATATTCTATGTTCTTATACCACTAAATTATCTTAATAGAAATAGCATCAACAGTAATATTCAATTTCATAATCAAGTATACATTGTAAAGATCATAGACATGATTTATTTCCAACTTTTTTTCCCCTATAATTATGCTACATATACATAGATGTATCCTTACTTTAGAATATGAAAAAAAATGGTAATTTTCTATAATTAAATGTATTAATGTGTCTTTCTTCACTATAATGAAACATAAATCTAGATCTTATAATTACTATTATTACTTATTACAAATATAACCAATATTTATTTTTTTTTTAATTCATTCTTTCCGTTTGTATCCTATCCTGATTCTGGCATGTTTAATTACAGATTCCTACAAATGGTCAAGTCAGCAATTAAAGTAATTAAAAAAGTTGTTTAAAGTTTTTCTTTTTCACGTTCATTGTCTATTTTTTCGGGAATATTTTAATTAGACATCATTAAATAGCCAACGTTCGTAAAGTTATTTCAAACAAGACTATCGGTCTTTTTAGCCTTAATCAGTCGGTGTTTGTTTCATAATATAGTGATTCGTAATTGTCGCTGGTTTGCCGGACTATCGGCACATTTGAAATGGACAAATTAGATTTTATTGCACATACATGTTCACACAATCAATCCTCATTGCCGAAAACAACAGGTTTTCACATCTCATGCGTCTGCAGATGTAAATAAACAACGCAACGATACGATCCAAGCGTTCCGCAGAAAAACAAGCATTGATTGGATAATGTGACACAAATCTGACTCCGCCCTCAATTATCGATTTTTTGGTCTCTTCTCACAGCATGAGATTTACTGTGTGTACGCTTACCGAGTACTTCCTGTATAAATATCCTCGTTACGATATGCAGTGCTTTACAGAAAGCATGCGCCACTAACTTTCGCCAACTGGCAAAATTTAGCGCCAGACTCTCAAAATAATCGCAAATGGCGCCATTGGCGATCGACAGCGGAGGCTCTGCTAATGTGACCAGGAGTCAAATGTGGGACACACTGGTGAGAAGCAAGTATGTTACCCAGGTACTATCCATGCACACCCTACAATTACTCTTCTATGAAAAATTGTTTTTATGCAGTCAGTAATATACAAAATGTATTGACATGTCTTACCGTCCAGGATCTTCAGAATGAAGGAGAGAATGACCCCACTGGAAGGTGGGACAGGTGAGTATATTGTGTATCCGTTACGCAGGGTGACGTTCAGTGGCTCGTCGTGTTTTGCGACATAATTTTTTAAGTCCTCTTTTGTTATAATAGCACCTGCAATATCAATTTAGTTTGTGAAATAGAACTTATTTCACTGTTCTAGAACATAGAGGAATAAAACCATTTCAAAGACATTCAATAACTTCAAATATAAAGAACATCCTATCTGACATTAAAAAAAATGATTTAAAAGATCAAGAAAACCACCTGAGTTGTTTTCTCTCATGTCCTCAATGATGTCATCTACTAGACTTCCTGTGTAGAACTCCTCTGCTCCATTAGATGATAGCGTTTTTAACGTCTGACCAAGGACCGGGTACCGGATTGTCTCCCCTTCCTTGAAAAGCTCACCAGTCTTTGGATTGATGAACTTTTTCCTGTACATAAAACACTTGATTACTTATGGTCCTTAGTTATCTCTATAACATTATTTAGATGACACCCTTCGCAAAATGCTTATTGTTCCCCTATGCCAGAATGCAGCACTTGTAAAGAACATCTAAACAGCCTCCTGCCATGTATACAAGGTTCAGCCCCAAGTCAGATACACTGTGATCATCCCTCCAGACATGTGTTTTCTCCAGGTACTCTGACTTTACTCTTATGATCAAAGCATCATACAGACTTCTGCACAAACTAGCATCATATGAGTAGTTTGAAATACTGTTTATAAACTTGACTATTTGACTTTACCGTCGCTTTGACAGTACTGCAGTCATATAGCGACGTCCAGCTAATTACAGGTGGAGGAGGACCCCGAATGCACGGAAGCATGCGGGTAGAACTACCGACCTACCGCAAGCCAGCTGGAAGGCTTCCCTGTTTATAAACACAATATAAAATAAATCAATTCAAGCATAATAAAGATCCTCTTTAAATATGGGTCATATTATAGATTAAGATGGACATAGCCAAACATAACACCTCCTGATTCATTGCTGATATAAAAAAAGAATTCAAGTTATCAGATCACTCACATGAATTGTGGGTTATCTAGTAAGTCTTTATCATCTTCTTTCACATCCTGGAGAGCCCTGGCCATGGATCCTGGGACAACAAAGCCATTCTCGGCCATATCTATCGCTGGCTGGAATATTTCTGTCCACAGGCCAGGGGTGCCATACTTCCGCCATGCTAAGTCATATCCCCGGAGCTCCCCTGGCACTGCTATAGCCAAACCACCTATGAGAGAGAAAATTTAACATTGGGTGTATTCAAAATGTGATGAAAAGGAAACTATCTTTTCTTATAAAAAGATAACATTATCAATATTTTAATATTTCTGACCAAATTATAAAATTTCAAAAGACATATATATTATAATTAATTAAAAAGGCATAAATTGAGGACTAATATTGTTTTAAAATGATATTTTGCACATGTATTTTACCAAAGAAAGTTCAGCATGGTTTAATAAGGGGTAAATAAACTGTATTTGGAAAAGCAAAGCTAATAGGAAAAATTGCATATTAAATTAAAAAATATTTACCAAATTAATAGAGTTACTCTATACATATTGTATATGTGACTTTAAAATAAGTGAGTTAATCATCAGTACAAAAAGAAGCAGTCTGATCTTGGTTTTCCTGTTTGCCAAGGCATCAAAATAAACGCACGTTAGGTAAAGGGTAAACTGTGTTCTAACCCTGTGTTCAGCTCATTTAGTGCATTTACGCTAACCTAGTATAACAAACCTTTGGTTGAGCTGCTACCATTGTAGAACATATCTGTGGTTGCTGCAGCAGCTGCCGTCTCACGAGCATCAATCGTATAGCTATTACCCGACGTCCTGTGAACATTAAATGGTAGTCCATCTTCATATCCCTTTACCATTCAGATATGCCATATAACTGAACAATAAGATACTGTAGCAAATCCAAATATTTAGCAAAAAAAAAAAAAAAAAAAAAAAAAACATACCTATCGTATTCTAAAATTTCAACAGTATGATTTTCTTTAAATATAAAAAAAAAACCTGCACAAAAAATTCTGCAAGTTTTTCTATCTATTGAAGAAACAAAACCCCTTACAAATTTTCTACCAACCAATGTTAAACATGACCATCCTGCACATAGAGTAGATCACAGGTTGATCTGGTTTCATGCTGCATACATTGGTCATTCCTGAACCATTTCTATGGGAAAGTGTTATCTCTACTGGCATGAAATTATCCAGAAATCTGACCACAGTGTAACTATATGTAACAATTCTGCACTGTACCCAGCCACAGTGTATCTATATGTAACAAATCTGCACTGTACCCAGCCACAGTGTATCTATATGTAATAATACTGCACTGTACCCAGCCACAGTGTATCTATATGTAATAATTCTGCACTGTACCCAGCCACAGTGTATCTATATGTAACAATCTGCACTGTACCCAGCCACAGTGTATCTATATGTAACAAATCTACACTTTACCCACTGTTAAAGGATCCCTACAATGTTAGTATTTATAATTTAAGGTCTGTAGGGTCACAATGGCATCAATTATCTGATAATGCACATGCTTATTGACTAAACATGTATAATGTAAATAAAATTCAAGTGATGCTTGCACTATTTTGTTAGCGGAGAGATATATGAATTAAGATGTCAGCCTTGTAATTAACCATATTACAATAAATGGTGTTGCATAACTTGCAGCTTGACACCATTAAAATACCTGTGGGATCAATGAATTAGTTAAGGGAGTCATCTTGAACCTAATATGTTGCTTTTCTCCTCTTACAATATATCCCTGTTGATGATTCCTGATTTAGACTAGTGTATTGTGCTTGGACAGTTATAACAGAAATTTATCTAAGGCCAGGTTTGACCCCCGACCCCAACTTGTGTCATTTACCTTCTGTGAAATGTACCATACCTGTTGTAGATAGTCATAAAGAAGCCACCACCTATCCCCATACTCTGAGGGTCCGCTAACCCCATACACAGCAGACTGGCCAGTGCTGCATCAACTGCATTACCTCCCTTTTTCTCCATGATGTCTCTGAAACATTGTCACCCAGCTCCATCAATCAACATACCACATGTACCCTGGCAATCAAAATCAAATTAGATTATAAACACTCTAATACAGATGCTGTGAAATCACATGGAGTAACTTGCTTATTTCTGAGCTTCACACACATCAACTAGATTGGTCTTCCTCGGAACACTTGTGTCGCCTGCATTCCAGCAGTTGTCACAGAAAGGGTGAGCATCAAACGATCAAAATTCAAAAAATTCAAATACATTGTAATTAATTTAAGGTTCAAACCACACAAATTATCACTATATAAAAACAAGGTCCTATCATTTGATGCCAACACCCACATATGAATATGATCCTTATCTATTTCACATGCTATGTTGGGGGCACAACAAGCAAGATTTAGGACTCCTATGTGTTGTGCTTCAACACCTCATAAGGTATCTATGACCTAAGTTTGTAATGTATCCACAATAATTATAGGATTGAAGTTATGCTATGGACAAACCTAGTTTTACAAAATGAACAAAAGGGAGTAATTAAAGAATTATAGGAGGTAAATTTCAAGTTCCTCAGCAATGCACTTCTACACCTCGTAGGGTATCCATGATTCATGTTTAGAGTGAATCAATCCTATAGTACTGAAATTATGCTAAAGACATTTTCTTTTTTAAAACAAAGTCAATTTAGGGGAATTCAAGAATTAGAGGAACAAGAGTTGTGGTATTTGTTCACTGCACATCTACACACTTTTGAAAGTTTCAGATCATAGAGCACAAAATCCAGCCTTCATGCAAAGTATTGCTGGTATGTTTGAACCAAATCCCTCCAGTAGTGTATAGGAGGAGTTGCGTTCACTCGATTTTGCTTATACAACTGCATATAGGTGAAAATTGTGAAGGGGCCATAACTCTTTAAAGTTGCATAAGAGAGCGAAATCCAGTCCTCATGCACATCTACATATAAGGGCAAGTATTGTTGGTAAGTTTGAACCAAATCCCTCCAGTAGTGTAGGAGGAGTAGCATTCACAAGGTTCTGCTAAGAGACAGACAGACAGACAGACAGACGGATGGACGACTGAGGGTATAACATAATATAACCCTTTGGGCATATGAAAACAAAATAAACTAAGGGAGATGATTGTAGAATAAGATGAGCTAGAGTTACATTTCTTGTGCATGCACTTTTACATTCATATTGTTTTAATAATCCAAGTTTGGATTGAAACCATCCAATAGTGTTGAATTAATGCTCCTAACATTTTTTTTAACAAAATCAAGTACAGGGGATAATTCAAGAATGGGATGTGCTAGAGTTATGGTTCTTGTGCACTGCACTTCTGCACCTAATAAAGTATCAATGATCCTAGTTTAGATTGAAAAAATCCAATAGTGTTGAAGTTAAACCCCTGACAAGTGCACTGCACTTGAACACATCAAATAGATTTTATACAAACTTAATGTCCTTGAAAGATATTAATATTTATAACAAAATATTTGAAATATATTAAATGCAACAATCACTGCCTTTAGGATTTGATGCAGATTTGATGTCATTTGAAATATGAGAAAAAAATAATTAAACAGTGGAAGAAGATTGAAGATACAAGCATGTATAGACCAATTTTTAACAGGAAATAAGATTTACATTAACATTTTGTTTTTCTCCACAGATATACCTCATTAAAAAGACTTGTACAAACAGCATATTAATTATAAACAGATTGGACTGCTAGGGATCTATCACGAGCAGTAATGTATATTGTCTGGCAATATTGACCTGAGACTGATTATTTCTGGGATGTTCTTCAATTTTATGATCAAACCATTTGTTTTTTATGGCAGTATGGTTTACAATGTTTCATAGTCCTACTGGCTTACTAGTAAGTTCAGCGGTCTTGTAAACAGGGAGTGGCAGGCTCGAATCCTTGATGCAGACAAGGTTGTTTTTTTTTACTGATCAATTTTTCTTTTCATTATTTGCTGTATGAGTGGATGGACAAATAATTTGATGAATTACTGGTGTTTATATAATTATTTTATTCCTCTTTTATTTCTATAATTATGTAGTCAAGTATTGAGTAAACCATCTAAAGTATTCAGTATTAATTCTAATAAAACCATGCTATGTCTGATTTGCATGTAGAACATTATTAAAAATGGTGTTCAAATCATTAAAAAATATGAAAAACATTTATGGTATGAGCAAGATTCAAACCCACTGTGACACCACTCAGCTTCGAACTCTAGCACATTATTATCGAGGCTAGCAGGGTGTGTGATATGTGTGTGCTTCTAAGCAATTCATATATACATGTTGTACCATACTTTATTGTACATGTTGTACAAGTCCATATGTTTGACTTCGGATATCGACAATTGCCGGAGTATGTGAATATTAAGATGTCTCAGGTTAATATTGCCAGACAATACCCTAACATCACTTACACATCCAGGTTCTCTTTACACACTCCCATCTTGGCACTGATTCAAGTTTTCCATTCCTAATACTAGTAAAAACAAGAGTGTTCTCTGGAACACGTTTTTCACCTGCTGAAGCGTGACGGATAAAGTGTGACAGACAGACAGATGGATGGACGGACGGACAGACGACAGAAAAGAGATCCCTATGTGTCACCTCTGCTAACAACAGGTGATACAATGACCACCCATCACAAATACTATCCAAACCTACCTTGTAACACTGACCCAAGTTTCCTTCCATGGTTATGTCAATTGCTTGTATGTGTATATGAAGCATAACATACATTATGGCTCATAAATTCTTGTTTGTTTGTTTGTTGGGTTTAACATCCCACCAACAGTATTTCAGTCATTTGGAGATGGTGCCTACTTGAGACAGATATAGTGATGCCACACTGCAGTATCATGCCGTAGACATGTGGCATGATACCAAACCCAGTCACATTATCCTGACACCAGGCTAAACAGTCCTGCAACTACCCTTTATGTGCTGAGCGCCAAGTATGGGAGCAGTTATTATTACGAATGTAATCCAACATAACATTTTCACATCCATGCATTACTGAAGAATTTCAGATGGCAGGTAGTCATTAACCCTCATGAATATTCATGTTCAAATTTACGACTTGATGAATATTAATTTACTGAACTTTAAATAGTATGTTATACAATGCCTTAGGAACCTGAGCTCAAGAAATGTATGAGCAAACAGAAGAAATCCATCCAGAATCTGTCTAACCCTGGGTTTGCTATGTTTGCCATGGTGTCAAATCACTTCTACATGAGGAAAAGGGTTCACAATAAAGTCAGCTGAGATCATATATGTGGCCTTTGATAACTATTTAGGTAACTTTACAGTTGAACAATATTGCATAGGTTTTTGGTATTGATCTGAACAATAGTGAACCTCTTGGTTAAAGGAAGGGTGACCAAACTTACCTGCCTATAGTTGAGCATAAGCTGACATCTGAGGCCACCGCTGCATGTTTGTACTTGCCGAGGCGGGGACGAGGCTGCTTGTTGTCTGAGCGAGAGTTCATCCAGTTGGAGAGGAGGAACACGCACACCCCGATGAGGACGATGACGGATATGGCGCAGATAAACCAGACACATGTCTTCACTCTGAAGGTAGATTTAACAGGGTTTTGTATTGTTGAGACAAGTAAATACAAAAAAGCCCTATGGGAAATAAAACATATATTAACAAGAGGGCCTTTGTAGCCCTAGGACACTCACCAGAGTACCATCAGCTTAATTAAACAACTCAGTTTAACCTTGATTAAAATTACAGATACAAATAATGTCAATGCTTCCAAACAGACTAGATAAAAAAACTAGCCAACCATTTGCAGGACTCATTTTTTAGGGGATCAAAACAATGTCATAACAGTATATGACCATGAGCTTATCCAAGGTTCAGAACATAATATAATTTTGTGCATTTGTTTGAGAGGAGAAGAAATATTCCATTTATTGCTTTAGTTAATTCACAACACCAGTATACCACTGTGTTGTTATCATACTCATGTTATTGTGGGTTTTTTTCATTTATTACTTTAAAGACCCACGGCCATTGTAACCTGTTGAGGCTAGACATTACGTGTGTCCTTAATTTTGAATTACAAGTGAAGTAATTTACTTTTGGAATAATATAAATTTAATTGACAAAACCCCTAACTGCCAAAATAAAAGCCAAAGATGTAAATGTCTGGAAGAGGTATTGGAAATAGTTCAATTTTGAATTTTAATAGCTAAATAGCTAGCAAGAGGATTTCCATGAAAAAGAGTCAAAAAATGGGAGAACTACTTGGATATCTGGGTGCACCCTGTTTGTCCCCCTTGGATGCTACAACCAGGAGGGCTCATAATGGGTGGAGTACTTGGTATATTTTTGTTGTTTGGACCAGTGGTGTCCTCCAACAGAATGAGAGGTCTGTCAATTTGGGGGAGGCTTATATTATAGACAGAAAATAGGTTTGAGGAAAGACAAGATAACAAATGGTGCTATCCAGGACAATGTGTGCAATTTTATATCTGGACTGAGCTGAATTGAAAAGAAAAAAGAAAGCCGAAAAAGAAAAAAAAGAATTCCTCATTTTTCGAATTTAGATAGCTGAAAAGCACTAGCAAGGATAAAATATCATTGTAAATGGCTGCTGAAGGGCCTATATGTATAGTCTGATTTAGAACTTTTGTATCAACCTTTTGGTATTAAAACTTAGAGAGCAAATGCTTTTAGGGAAATAGGTTGATATGTTATCGGGGTATCATTGGTATTTATTTTTGGTATCTGATAACGCGAAATTTGAAACAAGAGGGCCATATGGCCCAAGATCGTCACCAGGGTATATCATCTTATTGAAATGATTTTTTTTCTATAAGGACACTTACACAACCCCCTATGGAACTCATTTTTCAAGGGATGAACTTGATTTTAGCAATTACAGTAGACATTCATGAGGTGACCATTTGGCCAAAGGAAATTTAATTCTGACCATTGGTTTCAGAGGAGATGATTTTTAAAATTCATTTTTTTTCTTTCCGTTGCCATGGCAACCAGAGTTCTACGTGGATCAAGTTTATTTTAGCAACTTCTGTGAAGATTCATCCGAGGATCATCCCTGCCAAGTTTTATCAAATTCTGTCAAGCGGTTCTAGATGATATCGTTTAAAGCAAATTTGTTGACGACACAAGACACATGACGACGGACGCCAGGTGATCTTAATAGCTCACCTTGAGCACGTTGTGCTCTGGTGAGCTAAAAATGAAAGCTAGTTTTATCGCAAAGTCTTACTTAATAAGAAGAATTTTATTCACTTAATAAGAGTAACCCCACTCTATGCTCCTTCCCCCAACATGTCCCTGTTTTTATCAACACCTGACATTCAGACAAATCAAGATATTTGTTTCTTAATGCAACGATTCGCAAAAAAAATATTTAAATAGTTAGGAAAATATTTTTTTTTAATTGGGTTTAATGTCCAACCAAGTGTATTTCAGTCAATTGTGGATTTTTGTCTACATGAGACAGATATAGTGCTGCCACACTGCGATATCAAGCTTGATACCACACCCAGTCACATCATCCTGACAGAGGGCCAACCAGTCCTGAAACTACCCTTATATGCTTAGCGCCAAGCAAGGCAGCTATACCAGTACTAAAGATATTGACTTTCTCCCAACAATGGGAGGCTGCCGTCTTGGTTGTTAATGAGCAGAGATCCCAGTTACACTACCTGTTGCCTCGACTTGTTTTACTGGTTCACCGGCTGTATAGGTATTAACCTTTCTCACGATGAGAAACTGCTGCCTTGGCTACCCAAGCCTCTCATTGCTGGGAGATAGTCAATATCTATTTAGCTGGTGGGCCAACAACAAATCGACACACTTCCAGTGGGGTGGTACAAAATTTTAACCCTTACCCTTATATGCATCAAAATGTGTCTATATGAGGTATATATTAATCTTGTATAGGGCTAAATAGAATATAATATATGAATTAATATAATTATATAATATTAATTAATCTTGTATAGGGCTAAATAGAATATAATATATGAATTAATATAATTATATAATATTAATTAATCTTGTATAGGGCTGAATATAATATATGAATTAAAATAATTATATAATATTAATTAATCTGGTATAGGGCTAAATAGAATATAATATATGAATTAATACAATAGTATTATATATTATTAATTAATCTAAATCTTTTGGTTTCTAATATAAGGACTCAAAAGACAATTCATGGAGATGTACTCCAGATTGTGCAGCATGGAAACAAAAGCTACAAGTAAAAGTTTAATCATTTGACAATTTGTTACACGTATTTCAAATATTAATTAAAATGCATGTATATGCATATAAAAGGCCAATAACTGCCAATCTTGCATTGCTATGTAGATTAATCACTCCTTCCTAATTAGTACATATCAAGTCAAACCTGTTGAAGTCTGAATGTATATTGCCACTTTTACACTTCTATGACACAACATACATTTAATATGTACATATAGAATGTGGTCCAAAAAACATCAACCGTGTCTTTAACCCTTTCCCTCATATAGACTCATTTTGACGCACTCAGTAGGTACCACATAAAGCCTGATCTGCAGAAAACCGCAGTTAAACCTTACCAAATTTAATTACAAAATCCACATTACCAGACCACTGAGGAGCAGCGAACAGCATAAAACCTGATCAGCCTGCGAGTTACTCGCAGGCTGATCTGGTTTTATGCTGTTCGCATAGGTCTTTTCATGGTATCCTCTATGAGGGAAAGGGTTAATATGAACCCAGTATAGTGTGTACCCTGCTGTAACTGTAAGTGCTAACCTTTGCCACCAGTAGAGAGCCAGGCCAGCCTGCACATCTATGCAGGCTGGCCTTGCTCTTTACTGTTGGCTGACCAACTTCAAGTTTTCATCCTGTTATCCCTATAATTGACATTGGACAGTTCAAAAAAAGATACCGGCTAAGTCCATTTGAATAATTCAGCAGGTTAAGGGTTAAGAATATCAATGCCATATTGTCCCCAAATCTTATTTTGACTTGACTTGACTATTTGAGTTTACCGTTGCTTCAACAGTATTTCAGTCATATAGCGATGTCCAGCTAATTACAGGTGAAGGAAGACCCCGAATGCACAGAGGCATCCGGGTAGAACCACCGACCTACCACAAGCCAGCTGGAAGGCTTCCTCACATGAAAATCCGAATGACCCTGCTGGAATTCGAACCCAAGCGGTGAGGGGCTGAGTGAGTGTTAAAATCAGCGACTTTACCCTCTCAGCCTCGGCTGAACTTTAATTTGCCATGCAGACTGTATAGAATCTGTGCTACATTATTTTATGAGCAATCAGCTGAGATCCTGATCAGACAGCTCCTTCTCCTATGTTTGCTAATGTGTCAAAACAAGTCTATATTATGAGGTAATATTATGAGGTAAAGGGTTAAAACTGGAATTCAGGCACACTATCTCAGCTGAATTGGATTCAGGCACATATCTCAGCTTGAATTGGATTCAGGCACACTATCTCAGTTGAATTGTCAGGCACACTATCTCAGCTTGAATTGGATTCAGGCACACTATCTCAGCTTGAATTGGATTCAGGCACACTATCTCAGCTTGAATTGGATTCAGGCACACTATCTCAGCTTGAATTGGATTCAGGCACACTATCTCAGCCTGAATTGGATTCAGGCACACTATCTCAGCTTGAATTGGATTCAGGCACACTATCTCAGCCTGAATTGGATTCATTACATCTTAAGTATAACGTTTGAAAAATATTTCTCCTAAAGTTGTCAGTTAAAAGTATAGCTAACTACAGAGAGAGAGAGAGAGAGAGAGATGATATGAATAAAACTACAGATTGAAATGAGGTAAACCCAACAGTTTAAATCTCATACAGTCGAGTTTAACCTGCCAACTGAGATTTGTACATGTAAAGCAGTTTACCCTAAAATAGTGTACCCTACTGAGAATGCTCTAGTAACTTTTTGTTTGTTTAAAACATATTAATATTGTGATTTTTTGGTTGTCTTTGTTGGTGTTGTTGTTGTTTTTTCCTTACAAAATCTCTTTAAACACCTAATAGAGATGCAAAAATGTCTTTATCAATTTAAATAAAACAAGAAGTGTTCCTTGAAACACAGGTATCACCTACTGAAAGAAATGTGATAGAAAAAATGTGACAGACATACAGACAGACAACTGAAAAGTGATCCCTATGTGTCACCTACAACAGTCAATATAGGTCAAGACCTGTAAATAAATGCATCAGGTGTACGACTGTAAGGAGGCCATTTGTGCCAAATGAAATATATTTCACTGGTTTCAGAGTGTTTTTGATCAAATTCTTCTGGTTGGCATGGCAACCACAGTTCTGCATGGATCAAGTTTATCTTAATAGCAATTTCTGTGAAGGATCATGCATGGATTTGAGGTTTGAGGCGAATTAACAGTTAACATGATTGATGCTGGGCAACGATCACAATACAGTACAAATAAGCTAAAAACTGGTCTGCATATTTCAGTAACACTCTCTATTTAAATGAGAAATATTTCTTTGTTTACAAATAATAAAAACATGGTAATCAATTAACAGTACCTAGTTTTGACTTTCTATCATTACCATAAGACAGATGACAAGAATCGCAAATTCCAAATAATGGTAAAACTTTTTATTATTGTCAACTACAAAGTGTGACCTTGACCTGTAAGCTATGGAACTGGGCCATATGCCTGAATGATGTCTAATCATGCTGAAATTGGATAAATGAATGAAGTCATTTTAAAATACCTCAATGCATGAAAAAGTTAAGAACTTGACAACAAAAACTGTTTCTGAAATTATTCCATACCAGTTCTAAGCAGGATCACTCTGATCTTATATGTGAAAGAATCACCCGCAAGGTGGTTCAAGGTAGGTTGATGGTTCTACCCAGATGTCCTTACTAATCTATAGGATCTTCCCCCACCTGTTATTAGCTGGACATCGCTATTGCTCATGAATATTAAATACAGTCACAATGACAGTTATCGTCAGCAGAACAACAGCATGAACATATGTCATATATCACTACTTTCTAGTTTTATTTTTACAGCAGTTGCAGCTGAAGATAAAAAGATAAGTATGATTTATTCTTTGTATTCATTTTCCTCTAGGGAACGGGGATGATATATTCAATTAATTATTTGCATGATCATTTGCTGTAGAAAAGGGCTTGGCATATAACTGAAGAAAGACATTTTAATTATACTAATCAGAACATGTATCTAATTTAAAAAACAACAAAGGTGTTTCTGGTATTCCATCCTTTACCACATGAAAGCTAACACAACAAGAGCTGCGTGTCCATAAGACAACACGCAACTTTTCCGCTACATATTTGTTTTAGGTTGTATTAGTGCAAAAAGACCCATAATTTTTATTATATTTAGAAAAAGTTATTTTACTTATTTGTTTAATGCAACGTAAGATTAGTGAAGTATTAAATCAATAAATGTAATTTGTAACTAAGATGCAAGCATCCCAATTAATTGCATACAAAACTTTAACCAAGTTTAGTTGCACACAAAAACTTAACCAAAATTTTTGAAGTTCAAAAGGGGCCATAACTTATAATGAATTCAGTGGAGAGTTACCTAACTTGGTGGTCTGATGCCCCTGAACACCTATAGAAAATCAATCTAAGAACTACTGAAAAAAGGCATAGTAGGAAGTTGCATGGAAAACCTAAACAAGTAGTGATGCCAACACTACCATCAGGATGAGAATCATCGTCAAATACCTCTGGCTGACTTATTCCGTTTCACTACATGACATCATGCCGTGTGGAAAAAGGCAAGCAAACTGTAGTAATACAGTAGTTATTGATTAAATAATCCACCAATAAAAACGTGACTTTTAAATGCAACGCTCTTCGGTGCGGAGGCTTGAAAGTCATGTAAACAATGAAATAAATGACTGCGTCTGGCAGCTGGATACAACTGCCTTTATGATTGGTTTTAAAAACGTGATGCGACCAATGAAATGGCGCAATTTGACACACCCTAAAATGATCAAATTTAGCCGTAATACCCCTTGGCCTATTGATGATCTATTGATCAGCCATGGGTATTATACGATGAGAGAGAATGTAATGTCATTAAGTATGTACTTATTACTTAGCACTAAGATTGGAGGAAATGGTGGTTAAAAAATGAATATAAAATACTTTGCTTCCTACAGGAAATGAGTGGACAAAACTGATAAATTAAATTACCAGTAAAAGAACTTGAATCTTAACATTAAGGCTTAGTATTATGTGTTAAAGATGGGATCAATTCAATAAACAAGAGGGCCATAGAGGCCCTGGATTGCTCACCTGAGTATAGGGTTACCCAAGGACATCTGTACTAAAACATTTTGAAATCTGGTCAGTAGTTTTTAATTAGATGATTTTTAAAGTTTTCATTTTTTTTCCATTGCCATGGCAACCAGAGTTCTCCATGAATCAAGTTTACTTTAGCAATTTTGTGAAGGCTCACCCAAGGATCATACCTGCTAAGTTTAATCAAATTCTGTTCAGCAGTTTCAGAGAAAATGTCGTTTAAAGCAAATAGTTGATGATGCACAACGCACGATGACGGACTGCAGATGCAAGTTGATCACAAAAAGTCACCTTGAACACATTGTTCTCAGATGAGCTAAAATTTCTGCCAATGTTTAGTCATCTTCTTAATTGAAGTTTGGCTGTACATGTTACCGACAGACACGCTGCCTTAAAATACCAAAAGATAAGTGACAATCATAAAATCATGCAAACTTAGAAAATGATATGCATTTATTCCTGATGATATATTAAAACACCTTATAATTTCAAAGAGACATAATACATTCAAAACCAAATCAGACTTTAACAGATATTATTGACAGTGATTCATACCCCACCGCAGTGCCTAGAATCAATATCATCAGCAATACATGTATTCCAATTTTAAGTGGAAGAGAGTATGAAGTACACTTGGAATTATGACCTTTGAACTCATGTGAATTAAGATGAGAGGATAAGTATTAAGAATGTTGAGTGATTGATTAAGATATAGATATGAGGATGGTGGGTTAGGAAAAATGAATAGTGAAAGTATTTTTCAGGAAATAGAGTGTGAAAATGTATAAAAAATGACGTGAAAAGTATGGAATAATATGGTGAAGTATAGGAATATGTGTGAAAGTATAGGGAAATAGTCGTGAAAGTATAGGGATAAGAGGTGGAATGTATAGGAATAATGAGGGTGAAAGAATAGGAATAATGATGTTGAAAGTATAGTTAATAATGATTGTTGAAAGTTAGTTGAATAATGAGTGTGGAAAGTTATAGAATAATATTAGAATGTGGTGAAGTAAAGGAATAATGAATGTTTGAATAGTATTGGATATGAGTGTTGAAAGTTTAAGAAAATAGTGTGAAGTAAAGGATAATGAGTGGTGAAGTATTAGAGTGAAAAAAGTACGTTGAAAATGTATAATGAGTTTTTGAATGTATAGGATTTAATTGAGTGTGTGTAATGTTAGAAAAGTGGTGAAAATAAGAAAATAAGGTGAAATATAGAATATGAAATTGAAAAGTATAGGAATAATGATGTTTTAAAGATAGAATTAAGAGTAATATAGGATTAAAATCAAATAATAAGTGATTGAAGTATAGAACCATGAGTGGTGAAAGTAATATAATAGATTGATTGAATATAGGAATAGTGGTGAAAGAAGGAAATGATGTAAGTTAGAAAATATGGTGAAGATAGGAATAAGATAAAATATTAATAAAATGAAGTTAAAGGTAGTAGAATGATGGAAGATGTGAGTGGAGTATAGAAAGAGTGGAGTATAGATGGGAATAATGAGGGTGGAAAGGTGAAAGTAGAATAGGTGATATAGGAAGGTGAATAAGAATTGGAAGTAAGAAAATGATGTGATTAGAATGAGTTGAATAGAAATGAAAGGAAGGATGATGAGTGAGTAGGAAGGGTGAAGTATGAATGAGTTAGAAATAAATAGAATGAGTTAGTATAGATATGTGAAGTAAGATGTAAGTATAGAATGTGGAGATAATATGTGAAAGTATAGTGATGTGAAGTAGAATGAGTGGAGAGAATGGTGAGTTAGGATAAATTGGAAAGTGTGGAAAGTATATGATAAGTGTGAAAGTATAGATATGAAAGTAAAAATGGTGAAGTATAGGAATAATGAGTGAATATGGAAAATGATGGTGAAAAGTAAGAATGAGTGGAAGTTAGAAGAGTGATTAGGATAATGAGTGGGAAGTATAAGAATGAGTGTGAAGTATAGGAATAATGAGGTGAAGTATAGAATAAGAGTGGTGAAAAGTAATAGAATGGTGGAAAGTATAGGATAATGAGTGGAAAGTATAGGAATATGAGTGGTGAAAGTATAGAGATAAGGTGAAGTAGGATAAGTTAAGAAGAATAGTGAAAGATGAGTGGTGATAGAATAAGGTGAGTAAAATGAGTGTGAAAGTATAGAATGAGTGGAAGTTGAAAAGATGTGAGAAGTAAAGGTGAAGTATAGAAAATGATGGTGAAGTATAGGAATAATGAGTGGTGAAGTATAGGAAAATGATGGTGAAAGTATAGGAAATGATGTGGAAGTAATGAATGAAGGGTGGAAGTATAGGAATAATGAGTGGAAAGTATAGGAAAATGAGTGGTGAAAGTATAGAATGAGTGGTGAAGTAAGGAAATGAGTGTGAAAGTATAGGAATAATGAGTGGTGAAGTATAGGAAATGAGTGGTGAAGTAAGGAATATGATGGAAAGTATAGGAATAAAGGTGGATAGAATGGAAAGTATAGGAATAATGAGTGGTGAAGTATAGAATAATGAGTGGTGAAAGTAAGGAAAATGATGTGAAGTAGGAAAATGTGTAAGTAAGAATAATGAGTGGTGAAGTATAGGAATAATGAGTGTGAAAGTATAGGAATAAGAATGAGTGGATGGAATGTGTAAATATAGGAATAATGAGTGGTGAAATGGTATATGGAAATATGAATGAGTGAAAGTATAGGAATAAGGTGAAGTTGAAAATAGAAATGAGTGGTGAAGTAGGATAATATGGGAAGTATAGGATGTGGTGAAGTATAGGAAATGAGTGGTGAAGTATAGGAATAATGAGTGGTGAAATATAGGAATAAATGAATATAGGAAAGGTGAAAGTAAGAATGATGGAGTAAATATAGGAATATAGAAAATAGGGGAAGTATAGAAATGATGGTGAAGATATGAGTGGAAGTAGGAATAATGAGTGGTGAGTATAGGAATTAGTGAAAATGAGTGGTGAAAGATAGAATAATGTGAAGTAAGAAATAGGTGAAAGTTAGAATATAGTGGTGAAAGTATAGGAATAGAGTGGTGAAAGTATAGGAATAGGTGGTGAAAGTATAGGAATATAGTGGTGGAAAGTATAGGAATATGAAGTGGATAAGGAATAATGAGTGGTGAAAGTGAAGTGGGAAGATGAGGAAATAATAATGTGTGAAAGTATAGGAATAAAGTGGTGGAGTATAGGAAAATGAGTGTGAAAGTATAGGAATATGTGTGAAGTATGAATAAGTGAGTGGTAGATGTGAAAGTATAGGAAAATGAGTGGTGAAAGTATAGGAAATGAGTGTGAAGTAAGAAAAGTGTGAAGTAAGGAATAATGAGTGGTGAAAAGAATATGAGTGAAAGTAAGGAATATATGAAGTGAAGATAGGGAAGTATAGAAATGTGTGAAGTATAGGATAGGTGAAAGTATAGGAATAATGAGTGGTGAAAGTATAGGAATAATGAGTGGTGGAAGTATAGGAATAATGAGTGGTGAAAGTATAGGAATAATGAGTGGTGGAAGTATAGGAATAATGAGTGGTGAAGTATGAATAATGAGTGGTGGAGTAGATAATGAGTGGTGGAAAGTATAGGAATAATGAGTGGTGAAAGTATAGGAATAATGGGTAAGTATGATATGGTGTGAAAGTATAGGAATAATGAGTGGTGGAAGTATAGGAAAATGAAGTGGTGGAAGTATAGGAATAATGAGTGGTGAAAGTATAGGAAAATGAGTGGTGGAAGTATAGGAATAATGAGTGTTGGAAGTATAGGAATAATGAGTGGTGAAAGTATAGGAATAATGAGTGGTGAAAGTATAGGAATAATGAGTGGTGGAAAAGTGTAGGAATGAGTGGTGAAAGTATAGGAATAATGAGTGGTGAAAGTATAGGAATAATGAGTGGTGGAAGTATAGGAAAATGAGTGGTGGAAGTATAGGAATAATGAGTGGTGAAAGTATAGGAATAATGAGTGGTGAAAGTATAGGAATAATGAGTGGTGAAAGTATAGGAATAATGAGTGGTGAAAGTATAGGAATAATGAGTGGTGAAAGTATAGGAATAATGAGTGGTGAAAGTATAGGAATAATGAGTGGTGAAAGTATAGGAATAATGAGTGGTGTAAGTATAGGAATAATGAGTGGTGAAAGTATAGGAATAATGAGTGTTGAAAGTATAGGAAAAATGAGTGTTGAAAGTATAGGAAAAATGAGTGGTGAGTGGTGAAAGTATAGGAATAAGGAATAATGAGTGGTGGAAGTATGACAATAAAATCATATTTTCATCTATCTTTGCAAACTGGTAAGAAATAGAGAATCCATGACCATAATCTCCCTGTTGTAACATCTGGATGAAACCATGACTTTGATGTCACCAGATATTGACCTCATAAATATGAAGAAACACAAGAGTTCTGCCTTTGTGAGAGGATACCATACCAGATGTTTTCAAGACAAAAGGACAAAAGGCACACTGATCAAATGGTAGAGAGTAAATGTGATATACATGTATTCATTATTGTCTATGCCTTTACATGTCCTTCAGTGATCATTAAGTTTGCATTCTATCAATACCATCAAGTTGGATGTTACTAAATACGGCTGTTCAACTGGTAACTTTCCATAAATGTACAAAATTTAATATTAATAAATACATTCAAATATTTTGAGAATAAATTAACATATATACCATAGTAGTTAGTTTAAGACCTATGTCCACCTATATACAAACAGTACCGTAACTTTGCCTGACGTTACTTATCTTAGCATGTTAGGAATAGCAAGTAAGCATATTGCACAAACTGATGACATGTTAAACAGCAAGGCAGTTGTATTTAACTTATTCCTAATATGATCATACAATATATAACAAATCCAGTGTGCATTCATCATTCATTTAAATCACCCTATGCATTACAAGGAAGACTGGATTGTTATCATTTCAATAAAATCAGTTCCAGTTAAATTTACCTACCTTTTCTTCTTTGCTCTAAGTTTAGCAGCAGTCAAATCATCACTATTGTAAGCAACAAAATTAGTGTTCCTCTCCCCAATTAAAAGCGGTGTATTTTGATCATTTTGGTAGACTGTTGAATCCATTTTCATTAAATGATTTGAAAAATTTTGGAAGTATGCCCCCTAACCTTTATGGTCACAGCCTTAAGACATCTGACAAGAAGAGTTCATTATCAAGAACACAACTCAGATCATCACCCAATAGAAGGACTGGAATGTTGAAATTTCCATAAGTCTGGTACCCAACCTTCCTATCTTCGGCATGGCTCAGCCTGGGTACCAGACAATAATTTGCATTCAATAAGCAAAGTTTTGATCGAGATTAACAGTCCTCAAGATTGTTTGTTAAATGCCCCGAGACTTTTAGGCTCAACATATCAATAGAAAGTGTTAAAATGATTAATCAATAAAGGGCTTTGTTTAATTAAGTTTTGTGATATTTTACCTACTTACTCATGTAGTCTGGGTATGGACCTTTTTCAGTGAACTTCAAAATTTTAGTGTCAAATATCAAGCATAGTTGCTTAATATAAACTATCATTGCCCTTGATAAAAAAGTGGTGTCCCTCCAGAGCATCACTGTAATTAGTTTTAGCTTACACTTAAGCAATCAAAACTTCCTAAAGGAACATGCAAGCTTATGGAACTTTGTTGCTGCAGGTATGATTTGGCTGGTATCCAGTCTAAACAGCCCCACAAGTAAAAACGACTTAAAGTTAAAACAGTCTAAGGGGCCCATATGATCGGCAAAATAGACAAAAATGGCCCAAAAATAGCTGAAACAGCCCCATGAAAAATGTTAATTTCATGGAAGGGATTAGTTAAATAACTCAGGAGAATAAGGCTTATGTGGTTTAATATGTTTAGCAAATTAATAACAAAATTAGAAATAATTTATGCTAAAAGTATATTTCTATTTTCAAGATAACATGAACATATTGCAGTATTTTCTCCATTACCCATTCTTTCTTTTCCTTTTGATGACAATGGTAACAGGAAGTACTTACAATTGTAATCAATTTCTTCTTCTTCTTCATTTATACTTCGCTCCCTCACTACTGAGGTTCATGCGAAGGCACTGTTAAAGTGTAAACAAACAATCTTTTGTGTATTATATATGTCGGCACATGATATATCAGTGAAATGTCAAAATAATATAAATTTATGGAGTGATGGACATCATAATGGACACTGGGGCAACGGCCTTAAAGGTATCAACTGTATTGGCTCGGTGAATTCTTTTAATCAATTAACTTTGATGTTTGTTTGTTTGGTTTAATGTCCCACTGACAGTATTTCAGTCATTTGGAGACGATGTCTACTTGAGACAGATATAGTGCTGCCACACTGCAGTATCACACTAGACACCATGATGTGGCATGATACCACACCCAGTCATATTATCCTGACACAAGGCCAACCAGTCCTGGTACTGTCCTTATATGCTGAGTGCCAAAAAAGGGAGCTATACCAGTATCATTTTTTATGACTTTGGTATGTCACAGCCGGGGACGGAACCCACGACCTCCTGCTCTCGTGGCGGATCCTCTAACCACTCGGCCATCACGGATGGTAATTAATTTTAATGATATCTAAGTATTCTAACAAACATTCAGAATGTAATAATTTATTTCATACTTATCGCTATCGGTGCATTAAATGATGTCTGTGACATTCAAATGCTCAACAGTCAACTGTTGTATTCTCAGTAAAACTAAACCGTTTAACTTATTCAAAGCAAGAATGTTGCCATGGTGACAGCAGAAACTGTTGCATGACAGCAGATGATCTATCAGCAGGGGTCAGGCTGGGTGACTGGTAATTTGGCCAACTTTATATCAGTAAAGGGCTCACAATGTGGATTTCCACTACTGAACACAATAATAAACCCAGTCAAGGCAATTTCAGTCACCTTCATCTACACTATAGATGATAATGATTTCCTGAATGTCTAATTAAAAGCAAGATTGCATTGGTATCATTTCAATTAATTCAATTCCAGTTAATCAGTTAACCCACCGTTTCTTCTTTGCTCTAAGCTTAGCCGCAGCCTCCAGATCATCGTCATCGTAAGCAACATAATCCGTGTCCTCCTCTAGTAACAGCGGCGTTCTTTGATCATTTTGGTGCACTGGAGAACCCATTTTCAGTTGCACGTACACGGTTTAAATACGATGAATTTAATTCTGTTAAAAGACATCTGACTTGAAAGTAGAGTTCATGATCAGGAACATAAATCAGACTGGGATGTCAATATACACATCGGTTTGGTACCCGAATTCCCTAGCATATGAAGCCTTGCACTGGGAACCAAATTATGTTCAATTCGCAAAGTCTTGGTCGCGAGATTTAATCGTCCTCAATACTCTTTGTACACAGATTAATGTAAAAAGATAAATGTATGAAGATTTATATATCTATCAAGGGTGCGCCTGAGCTTTCTTGATCAGCTCATCTTTCCCCTGTGTTCTAATAGTAATTAAAATAGTTTCAATATGCCAACCTCTCCTGTTAACTCCATTTTAAGGAAGCATGGCAAATGGTTACACATGGCTGAGATCGGATACAAAGACTGGAGAAATGTTCTGTAACATCAGCATGAAGGCTTAAATATTAATTATTTCATTTCTGCTATGATTCATTAAGAAAGAAAACGTAGCTAGGCATGCAACAACATGTATGTAAGCATGAACAGTGTTAAGATATAACTTTTATATTATTAACTAGAAAAAAAAAATGCTTGATAAGTATAAAAAGATGATAACTTCAAACAAATGACATATGGGATCAGTTTGAAAAATAATTTTGAAATACACAAGATCAGAAGATATCAAATTATCTTAAAAAATGTTGTAGTTAATTATTTAAGCACTGAAACATCTTTATCAATGTTATGCGTGCATACATGAGTCCTAATTAACTTGTGTTAAAATATTCGCGTATTGGAATATTATTGCCTAATAAAATGGCTCCAATTTTTCAAATTAAGCTCATCCATTGGTCCAACAAATCATAGCGCTGAAGGAACTGGAGTTGTGTGTGTCTCAAATTAAAGCATGATCCTGGTCGTGGGTTCTCGTGCATTTAGGTTCACCTTTCATTTTTTACGTTTCCAGTATTTCTATTTTTCTTATATAGTGTCTCTTTTATAAAAAAAAAAAATCTGTCTCCTCTTCATTTGTTTATTTTTCACTCTTTCTTTAATATCTTCAGTCACTCCATCTCATGCGCTATATTCCCTTCCCTTCTTTCAAAGTCTCATTACATGCACTTTCTTCTGTATAGCTAGACTAAATAGGAGGGGTGAAAGAAAAAATGAAGGAGGGGATTTTACTGGAAAAGAAATGCAAGAGCTATATTGAGGGAGAGACTCTAAAAAGGGGAGAAGTATAAGAGATGGAGACAGTGATTGTGGCTTTCAGTTGAAGAAAAATGCATTGCCTGAGATGTGAAAGAGTTAAAAAGTGGAGTTTAAATTTTTATACAGGACACCATATTACAAGGAAATTTAAGATAGAATAGTAAAATATGAAAGAAAAGAAAGGTGAACCCTTTGCATGAGAGCCCACGACCAGGATCATGCTTTACTTGAGACCTAAACCGTACAACGGTAAAGGCCGATTGAGTTCGCACTCGACGAACGTTAGGGTATGTTTGCATTGTGCAGAAACTTAATTTAGTCTGACTGCCGTCTCACACAGTCCACACTTTATATACCCTACTTGTAATATCTTTCGAACGGGTATTAAATTGGTTCTATATTTAGATTTATTAGACTTTTAATGAAAATAACTGTATTTCTTTGAACATTAATTATTTTACTGAAATAGGCAAATTTATTTTACCATCCAGAAGCTCAACAAAGCTAACTCAGTGTTTTCCAAATATAGCTTATTTTAGTATTTATATTTTTTTCTAACGAAAGGGGGTCGTTTTATGAAATAGACAAAGGACAGTGTTATAGGTGTTCTAAATCGATTTACAATAAGACTCCAAAGTGGCGCAGTGGTAATGACTCTGTCTACAACTCCTCTCAGTATCACTCCGCGTGGGTTCGTAGCTCTGAGGTGAAAAACAAAATATATATAAAAATGTATACTAATTTAGTGCTAAATTATAATACCAGACTATTAATTTTATTGACTTTAAAACTTGTTATTTTATGATAATGTCATAATCATTTCTGCAATTGAATTATAGGCTTCTATTTTTATCGTTTTGAAAAAGGACCTACATTTAATCCATTGAGCTAATATTCAAGATTCATATCTCATTCAATGTTGTTTTTAACTAAATGGTTCAGCACTGAATCAAACGCTAAAATGTCTATATTTATTTAAAATGAATAACAAAAGGTTCAATCTCAATATCCGGGGCGTATGCTATAGTTTATTATCGCAATGTTTCGGACATGTAAACTCCAAAATTTTGGATAATAAGCTACCACAATATCAGGGTTTTTTTTTTCTTCAGTATACCCTATATAGCAGCAATTTATGATGAAATAACTAAGTCTATTGTTTCTTTGTTATGTCATAATATTGGAGAAACATCAAATGTAATGAAACTATTGATACATCCGTTATTAAATACCCTTAAAATGGCTAAAACGCACCGTTATTTTGAAGAAGAAAAAATAGTGCAAACAAACAGTATTTCTTTTAAACTTTATTCTTTCTGATGTAAAAACATTCAGATTTTTCTTACTTTTTCAATGAATACTTTTTAGGTACTTATTATTGAGATAATAGCTTAAACCAATAGGTCACGAGGCTTTTTTTTTAAAGATGGTGTGGGGGGCATAATACCAAACACACCGATAATTACTCTCAGTCCATATACCGAGGTAGTGTTATCCTGATGCATTGATTGGTTATAATTACTGCGCGTTTTTATCATATTTCATTATGATTTTACAGTTTTTTGCATGTACTAATTACCCTCTAAAATGCTCCTACGGCGTCCCAGGGGCATTTTCCCCGGGAGAAGCATGCCCCCAGACCCACCCTAGCCATGGTGCTTATGCCAAAATTGGGTCCAGGCACGCCCCTGTCTATCTATCTATCACCCATCCACCCTATTGACACTTAGTTTCTTAACAACTTTCATTTCGATTTAGAAATGAGCATTCAATTTAGAGTCAACTGTTTGATCGATTATGCTGTCAGGTTCTCCCGTATCCTACTCACGGAAGTACGACAAATTAAAAATGACGAAAAATTTAAATGGCTTAAAAATGATGGCGAACTTGAAGCCCTGGATACAAAAAAGTTTTAAAACAATCATAACATAGCGTATACCTTATCAGGTTGTTTTTTTTTTTTTGTTTTTTTTTTTTGTTTTTTTTTGAAAATAGTAAAGTCACATAACGTATTCGATTCATTAAAACAATGTAGGCTACTGTACATCTTTTTATTGTTTTATTTTTTGTTGTTGTTGTTGTTGTTGTTGTTTTTGGGGGGTATGTTGTCTACCTGGAAATCCTAACCACCTTATGAGAAGCATTGAAGACGAAAAAAAAGTTTTCACACGAGCTTCTTAAAATACCGAAGTTTATAAGATTGAAACACACTATGTTTCTCCGAAAAGTAGCTACTGTCGTAAAATCAAAATGCAGTAAAGAAAACCGATCATTTACCAAAAATATTCTTAATTAATGCGTGTTCTAGACACAGTATACACAGTAGTATGAAGCGACCCTGCTCTAAAAGAAATAGTGTAGCCGTTTTGTGTAACAGTTAAAGTACAGTCTGACTTGACTATTGACTTGACTATTTGAGTTTACCGTCGGTTCGACAGTATTTCAGTCATATAGCGACGTCCAGCTAATTACTGGTGGTGGAAGACCCCGAAAGCACGGAGGCATCCGGGTAGAATCACCGACCTACCGCAATCCAGCTGGAAGGCTTCCTCACATGAAAATCCGAATGACACTGCAAGGATTCGAACCCGCCCGATGAGGGGCTGAATGAGTGTTAAAGTCAGCGACTTTACCCTCTCGGCCATGGAGGCCCGTAAGTACAGTCTGAAGCACTTTAAGTGTGTTCAACCACATGACTGCAGTCATCATCGGACCGCGACGTCTATGTTAATGGTAATAATTTTGCATAAATGTGAATTACTTATGCAATAAATGTAACTGATTTGTGTCAATATAGTCGGTGGTTTGTGTGTGTGTGTTTTTTTTTTCATTAGTTTCAATAAAACTGGGTTATTTCTACAACTTGATAACCAGCGCTTACAGTATTTTATCAATAATATGCCATAAAGCCGAGATTTATCTTTATTTTTACATTGTTTGATGTTTTTGGTATACGTATTATTCGACACGATTTAGTAAAATGTGAAAATATTAGAAATCAGCTACCATGACAACTCCCTGAGTTACATTATCTTCCATCAGTTTTTATCGTCTATATCAAGTTTATATTTTTCATATTATTGAAAAAAAGGCATGTGCCTCCTGTGTCAAAGAAAGCCACGACAGGGATTGTGGTTGAATTACATGCACATCTATAGATGAAAAAAAAGTTAATAAATCGAGAATTTTGATTGAACAAGACAGAAAAAAGGCTGTTTACAAAATAAATATTCTCACAGTAGCACATTATAATATAGTGTGCCATGAATTACATTGCATAAAAAAAAAGAAAATACATTAGACTGGACAACAACACGGAACATTGGAAGCAATTTGTTGCATGTGTGTATCCAGTCATACATATGTATGTATGCCAATGTATACAGCTCGTCTGAGAGAAGCTGAGAAAACATTTTTCCAGCGTAAGAGTATTTTACAACATATGCAATGTAATCTGTAATGTAACTTTATTAATACGCGTGTGTTTGTGTGTGTGATGGTGTTTTTCTGAAATGAAACTGAATCCGCATTGTATTATTGACATGCCTTTACTGTCATGATACATGTAAACTGTGAACATTAAATGTACTGATTTGACATACATCGGAGATCAAGCGCACTGAACGAATATTTATGTAATTCAACGTGTATGTTGTATGAGAGAGACTCACCTACACATATTTCATTAAATTTATACATTAATGACATATACTGGCTGCTATATCACGAAGTACCGAAATAGCATGATACCACACCCGAATGGCAAT
The DNA here is from genome assembly GCA_021229015.1 of Solen grandis. Classification (NCBI taxonomy): domain Eukaryota; kingdom Metazoa; phylum Mollusca; class Bivalvia; order Adapedonta; family Solenidae; genus Solen; species Solen grandis. The sequence goes on along the minus strand of CM037788.1, from coordinate 37,096,897 downwards.
GGTCCTTATAAACATACGTACATGGATGACATCTTGAACTGCTAGTCATTGAAGTCACCGTTACCTCGGGTAGATGACATTTGTACATGTTGTACATGTATATGTTACCACTACTTCACTACGAAAGTTTCGAATGACTGCATTTCAAATTATGCGTCTCCGTCTATTGAAATGAAAGTTTTTTTAGTATTTAAAACGAGTTTTCTTACCTTGTAGGATAAAAGTGGTATTTCCTGTTTTTCCAGCGCTTGAATATTTTAAATATGATCTTACAGGATGAAAACATTTTAACTCTGGACACTGAACGACACATGTCAAAATTGAAATACTAATTTTCTTGAAGGAAAATACCTCATCAAGCAACTTTAATGTATTAAGCCCTCAAACATACTGATACAAGAGATTGTCAAATTAATTCACCCGCATATCTCCAATATTGATTTACGTGTATGCGATTTTTTTATTAGCTTTAACGCCCCACTGACAGTATTTCAGTCATCTGGGGACTTTGTTCTACATGAGACAGATAAAGTGCAACCACACTGCGATAACACGCCGTATATTAGTGGCATGATACCACATCCTTACACCAGGCCAACCAGTCTTACATTGTAAAGTTTTAGTTTGTGCATCCTGTGTATAGATTAATATGATTTCATAACTGATGACCACTAATTAATACCTGGTACATGTAATTAAGGGTGAGACATTCTAATTAACAAGCAGCGGGAGAGTACATAGAGTACTCACATGTATATAACACATCATGTCACGTCAGACTTCCCGCTAATCATATTACTTTGCCAGTAATATTGTTACCAGCCAATCACACATGAACTTGCCAATCACACACAAACAAGCCTATCAAATACTTGACAGCCTTAGAAGTGGGAGATTATTGGTTCGATCCCATATAGCGACATACCAAAGTTATAACAAATAGTACTGGTAGCTCCCTGTCTGGTGCTTCCTATATACATGGTAGTTCCTGAACTGGTTGGCCCGGTATGAGACTGGGTGTGGTGTGTTAAACCACTATATCCGTCTCAAGTAGACATAGTTGATAAATGACTGAAATACTGTTGGTGGGATGTTAAACCCAATAAACACATACTTGACTTCTATAAATATCTGCATATGTTTATAGATAAGCATGGCACTTTTGAAGGAGGAGGTTGTGGGTTTGATCCCCGGCCATGACAAATTAAGTGGTACTGGTAAATATAAGGTGGTTCCAGGACAGGTCACTCCAGGTCAGCCTGGTAGCTGGGTAATACATGTATGGTGTCATGCCACATGTCCACATTATCACCCTGTAGTGTTGCTGTACTTTATATGTCTCAAGAAGATCGATGACTGAAATACTGTTGGTGGAATGTTAAACAGGTCTAATCTTCATGTCAGTAGTTGTTAAAGAGCTATAAACAGATATATATAGAACGTTTCCCACTCTTCATCAGGGGTCGTTAATCTTCCCCACTGAAAATATGTCGAAATTCATGCAGTTCGTTAGAACAACCTATTTTCAGATTACGACATATATAGACGTCTGTCAAATGAACATAAACACGTGGTGAGCATAGTTTTGTTTGTAATCAACATATCTATAATGATCAGGCCCGGATCCAGAATTTTTCCACTGGGGGGCCAAAGTCTGAATGTGATGTGAGTGCTAGGGGGGATCCGGGTGCATGCTTCCCTGGAAAAAAAGGGGGTTTTATTGTGATGGAGATGCATTCTGAAGAGTATCTGGGGATACAAGTGAAGGTTTTTATGTGCTTTTCTTTTTCTTTTCTATTTTTTTTCTTTTTCTATTTTTTTTTTTTTTTTTTTGAAACTTGAAGACCATGGATCTAATGCCTAGGTCCCACTGGAGAAAAAGCATCGGCGTTCCTATCGAAGCATCAGATTGTGTTGAAGCGTCAAATGTGGAGCGTACAATGAGCACGATTTGGGGATGGTCCGTGAACGTTACTGATGTTTCGTAATGGTAAGGTTGAATCGGGGATGACTGAACATCTCGGAAATTTATCCCGTAATTAGGGGAGGTGAATCAGGTTCATCGAACAACATCCAGGGTTCCCCGAAGATTAGGGATTATATTAGAATTCCATGGTGCTCGGAAGAAATTAGGAGATTTGGGATTGGTGTGACAATTAGGTAGACTTCGGTTATGAGGATGCCCCCAGCAATGCCCCATGGCCTTTTTGACCGTCTCAGTCTAAAGTTGACCAAAAAAAAGCAAAAAAATAGAGTGCGCTTTCCGATTTTCTTGCGAATATTCTGAGATTCTATCACAAGATCTGGAATGTGTCCGTACCCCGTACCTTCGAGACATCACCGAAGCCTGGGGTTCCTCGGAGGAAAAAAATATTTCGCGGAATCTCCATGAATGCTTCCAAGGAGCTTCCGGGAAGCTATGCTTATGTTTCCCCGAGGCCTCCCAATGACTCCACATGGCTCGCAACGCTTTCGAATCTTCCGCGGGACACAGGGGAACCTGTTCCCGACGCCTCCCGAGGCTAACCAATTTCCATCGGGAGTACATTCCCTAGGCAAAAAATGTCAATTGGGACTGAGCCTTGAGCGATATAATTTTGTATTTACCTTCGCAAAGCCATGTTTTTGAATAACTACTGTGTAATAGTATTTGACTACAGTTGTATTAAAAAAATGACGGTAGTAAGGGGGGGGGGGAGACTGGCATAAAAAAATAAGTGCTTTTTTGGACCCCCCCCCCCCCCCCCAAAAAAAAAAAAAAAAAAAAAAAAAGATAAAGTGACTTGTGTACATTATCAATTAGTGAATGCTTGAATTGTCATCAGTTTTAGACTTAACATTGTAAAAGACAGTTTTGTTTAAATCTGAGGAAAAAATCACTTTAAACATATTTTGTCAAATATGTTGAAGAGAATACCGGGTATATGCTGTATTAGGTTCGAACCTGGTAATCTTGACGTCTAATTGTCGATCTGGAAGCAGCCTTTACACACAGACTTCCCAGATAAAAAAAAATCAGGCGCACGTTTTAGGGTCGGGCGGTTGCATGGGCCCCTTCTGCGTGTCGATTTTTGGTACATTTTTTTTCTTCTAAATGTTAAATCAGTAACAAAACAAACAATATTCAGTAATAAAAGATGTTGATATTTAATATGAACTCTTTAATATCCGTTTTATTTCGCACATAAGTTGTGTTTTCTGTGCATTAGTATTTCGTATTCATCGACTTATCACTAACATTGCTCAATGACTGATTACCTGGATTTGATTTGAATTAGTGATCATGCATAATCTACATATACATTGTCCCAAAATATGGATTGTCCCAAAATTTGGCAGATTGAAATTTTCAAATTCTTTCATTTCATATTCATGATTTTTATAAATTTAAAATACACCAGGGTCTCTTTATTAAGAGACCATGAATACACATACATGTAGATTATTATATTCGTAAATATTCAAAAGTGAACATGATGATGTATCGGCCTGCTGTTTGTATTTATTCCTTTCAGGAAAAAATATTTAGGAGTTAGTTTCATAAAAATAATACTTAAAGTTACGTAAAAATAGTAAAGCTGATAACATTTAGAAACACAACCCATTTCTGATTAAGTTTAATTTGCATGGCTAGCGATAGGTATGTATCTAATCTGAGGTTTGCTACAGCAAAAATAAAAATCATTACCTTTTTAACTTTTTCAAAAACGAAATTGGCAATTTTTCATACCTGATAGTTCATCAACCTGCCGGCAGCTAATTAGCCCGCTTTTAATGCAAGATTTAAAACATTATACATGAAGAGAAACGTGAATTAAAAAAATTGTTGCGTAGATTTCGTCAAAGTAGTTTTATTATTATCATTATTACTTCTTTTTGGCTCTAGTGAAATTGTTTCGATGCTAATTACATTTTAATGTCCAGCTTAGTTGTTGTTTTTAGCGTAACTATTTTTATGCTATTTCTTAAACTGCATTTGCTTAGAATAGTTTATAGTTGTAACTGATACAAACTTTTGGTAATTGCCGAATTTTCCCAATTATTAGATGCCATATAAATTTCTCACAATCAGTGAACGTATCCGCAGTACCTAAACACATGCTTATCACACAGTCATGGACGACTGCCGGTTCGGATTACCTACACATTAACAGCAGGGGGCCATAAGACAATAGGAGTCTGGCTGGTCAGGTGGTTATGCGGGTGGTTCAGTATGGGGGCCCACGATGGGGATTTCCTCTAGGCAACACTACTATGATGTAATCAAGGGATTTTATAGCCTAGAAAAATGTATGACCAGGGAAGCTGGGGGGGGGGGGGGGGGGCAAGGCCCCCTCGGCCCCCCGGTGGATCCGGGCCTGTTAAATGTACCCGTGTAAGTTTCAGTTATAAGTGATTAACAAAGTCCGTGACTAACTACATTGTATATGTAGGCGTGGTTAAATTAAAACCGAGGGAGTGTATAACGTAACATTATACTACAATTATAATGATAGGGATACTATCACGGTCCAAGTAGAGACGACGGTATCCTTCCTGGGAGACACGCTAGGTCTCCTGGACATGCAAGGTAGGATATCTTGACACTGTTCCAAGTCGGTCTAACAGTGTGTGGCTCCCTTATAACGCTGTATTTGGTGTCCAGTTCTGGAGAATTGGAACGCATCTTTGTAAAAATTAAAAACTTGAACACCATATATCTAATGCCTATGTCCCACTGGAGAAAATTCATCGAGCTATGTGGAAATACACAAATTTTCTCCCGATGGCATCAAATGCTTCAGCCAAAAAGACGGAGGAGTCCCATGAGAAGCTTCGGGATTGGTCCGTTGAAACGTTCACTGATGTTTCGGCTATGGTACGAATGGCCTTTTATTATCGGGGATGGCTCCCGATGCTCGGGAAATTTCTCCGATGATCGGGTAAGGTGCCCCGGAGCTTCACCGAATTTGAAACATCATCGGGGGGAATATCCCACAGATTAAGGGATGTATCGAACCATCCTAAGTGCCTCGGGGAAGATTATGGAGATTATGAGAATTTGGTGATGGAATTAAGAGACAAAACCAAGGATGGACTTTTGGGGGTTTATAAGGATGCCCCCAGCAATGTCCCATGACATTTTTGACCCCCAAAAGTCTACCTTTAGTCTAAGGTTGACCAAAAAAGCAACAAATTTTAGAGTGCGTTTGTCGATTTTTTTGCGATTATTCTGAAAATCTATCGCAAGATCTGGAATGTGTCACAGAAAGGTCGACGAACCTTTGAGACATCACCGAAGCCTAGGGGATTCCGCGGAAAAATATTTCGCAGAAGCTCCGCGAATGCTTCCCAGGAGCTTTCGGGAAGCTATGTGTATGTTCCCCCGGCCTGTTTTCCCCGACGCCTCGCGAGGCTCATCATTTTCCATCAGGAGTACATCCCCGAGGCAAAAAATGTCAAGTGGGATTGAGCCTTGAACGATATAATTTTACATTTTACCTTCGCAAAGCCATGATATTGAATAACTACTGTGCAATAGTATTTGACTACAGTTGTATTAAAAAAAAAAAAAATGACGATGGCGGTTGGAAAGGGGGGGGGGGTGGTGGTGGTTGCAGACTGGGACACTGATATTGCTGAAAGGGCATTTACCCTGCTATTGGGAGATAGGGTAAAACAATATAGGTTTCGCGTGCATTTTCAACCGCAAACTGGCATGAAAAATTGATAAGTAATTTTTGGACCCCCCACCCCCCAACACACACACACACACACACACACACACACACAAAGTGACTTGTGTACACTATCAATTAGTGAATTAGACTCAAAAGTGTAAAAGACAGTTTTGTTAAGTCTGAGGAAAAAAATCACTTTAAACATATTTTGTCAAATATGTGGAAGGGAATTTTCGATCTGGAAGCAGCCTTCTCTGCGTGTCTATTCTTTTTTCTTCTAAATGTTAAATCTGTGACAAAACAAACAATTCTCAGTAATAAAAGATGTTGATATTTAATATAAAATCTTTAATATCCGTTTTATATCGCACATATATTGTGTTTGACACAAGGCCAACCAGTCCTGGTACTGCCTTTATATGCTGAGTGCCAAACAAGGGAGCTATACCAGTACCATTTTTTTATGACTTTGGTATGTCACAGCTGGGGACGGAACCCACGACCTCCTGCTCTCGTGGCGGATGCTCTAACCACTCGGCCACCGCGGATGGTAATTAATTTTAATGATATCTAAGTATTCTAACAAACATTCAGAATGTAATAATTTATTTCATACTTATCGCTATCGGTGCATTAAATGATGTCTGTGACATTCAAATGCTCAACTGCTGTATCCTCAGTAAAACTAAACCGTTCGACTGATTCAAAGCAAAAATGTTGCCATGGTGACAGCAGAAACGGGTGCATAACAGCAGATGATCTATCAGCAGGGGTCAGGCTGGGTGACTGGTAATTTGGCCAACTTTTTATCAGTAAGGGGCTCACAATGTGGATTTCCAATACTGAACACAATAATAAACCCAGTCAAGGCAATTTCAGTCACCTTCATCCACACTATAGATGATAATGATTTCCTGAATGTCTAATTAAAAGCAAGATTGGATTGGTATCATTTCAATTAATTCAATTCCAGTTAATCAGTTAACCCACCGTTTCTTCTTTGCTCTAAGCTTAGCCGCAGCCTCCAGATCATCGTCATCATAAGCAACATAATCCGTGTCCTCCTCTAGTAACAGCGGCGTTCTTTGATCATTTTGGTGCACTGGAGAACCCATTTTCAGTTGCACGTACACGGTTTAAATACGATGAATTTAATTCTGTTAAAAGACATCTGACTTGAAAGTAGAGTTCATGATCAAGAACATAAATCAGATTGGGATGTCAACAATTATACACATCGGTTTGGTACCCGAATTCCCTAGCATATGAAGCCTTGCACTGGGAACCAAATTGTGTTCAATTCGCAAAGTCTTGGTCGCGAGATTTAATCGTCCTCAATACTCTTTGTACACAGATTAATGTAAATAGATAAATGTATGAAGATCCATAAAAAAAATTATATCTATCAAGGGTGCGCCTGAGTTTTCTTGATCAGCTCATCTTTCCCCTGTGTTCTAATAGTAATTAAAATAGTTTCAATATGCCAACCTCTCCTGTTAACTCCATTTTAAGGAAGCATGGCAAATGGTTACACATGGCTGAGATCGGATACAAAGACTGGAGAAATGTTCTGCAACATCAGCATGAAGGCTTAAATATTAATTCTTTCATTTCTGCTATGATTCATTAAGAAAGAAAACGTAGCTAGGCATGCAACAACATGTATGTAAGCATGAACAGTGTTCAGATATAACTTTTATATTATTAACTAGAAAAAAATAAATGCTTAATAAGTATAAAACGATGATAACTTCAAACAAATGACATATGGGATCAGTTTGAAAAATAATTTTGAAATACACAAGATCAGAAGATATCAACTTATCTTAAAAAATGTTGTAATTAATTATTTAAGCACTGAACCATCTTTATCAATGTTATGCGTGCATACATGAGTCCTTAACTTGTGTTAAAATATTCGCGTATTGGAATATTATTGCCTAATAAAATGGCTCCATTTTTTCAAATTAAGCTCATCCATTGGCTCCAACAAATCATAGCGCTGAAGGAATTGGAGTTGTGTGTGTGTCAAATTAAAGCATGATCCTGGTCGTGGGTTCTCGTGCATTTAGGTTCACCTTTCATTTTTTACGTTTCCAGTATTTCTATTTTTCTTATATAGTGTCTGTTTTATAAAAAAAAATCTGACTCCAAATCTGTCTCCTCTTCATTTGTTTATTTTCCCTCTTTCTTTAATATCTTCAGTCACTCCATCTCATGCGCTATATTCCCTTAAAATTCCCTTCTTTCAAAGTCTCATTACATGCACTTTCTTTTTTTCGACAAACGCATAAAGCTAGACTAAAGAGGAGGGGTGAAAGAAAAAATGAAGGAGGAGGTTTTACTGGAAAAGAAATGCAAGAGCTATATTGAGGGAGAGACTCTAAAAAGGGGAGAAGTGTAAGAGATGGATACAGTGATTGTGGCTTTCAGTTGAAGAAAGATGCATTGCCTGAGATGGGAAAGAGTTAAAAAGTGGAGTTTAAATTTTTTATACAGGACACCATATTACAAGGAAACTTAAGATAGAATAGTAAAATATGAAAGAAAAGAAAGGTGAACCCTTTGCATGAGAGCCCACGACCAGGATCATGCTTTACTTGAGACCTAAACCGTACAACGGTAAAGGCCGATTGAGTTCGCACTCGACGAACGTTAGGGTATGTTTGCATTGTGCAGAAACTTAATTGAGTTTAACTGCCGTCTCACAGTCCACACTTTATATACCCTACTTGTAATATCCTTCGAACGGGTATTAAATTGGTTCTATATTTAGATTTATTAGTCTTTTAATGAAAATAACTGTATTTCTTTGAACATTAATTATTTTACTGAAATATGCAATTTTATTTTACCATCCAGAAGCTCAACAAAGCTAACTCAGTGTTTTCCAAATATAGCTTATTTTAGTATTTATATTTTTTCTAACGAAAGGGGGTCGTTTTATGAAATAGACAAAGGACAGTGTTATAGGTGTTCTAAATCGATTTACAATAAGACTCCAAAGTGGCGCAGTGGTAATGACTCTGTCTACAACTCCTCTCAGTATCACTCCGCGTGGGTTCGTAGCTCTGAGGTGAAAAACAAAATATATATAAAAATGTATACTAATTTAGTGCTAAATTATAATACCAGACTATTAATTTTATTGACTTTAAAACTTGTTATTTTATGATAATGTCATAATCATTTCTGCAATTGAATTATAGGCTTCTATTTTTATCGTTTTGAAAAAGGACCTACATTTAATCCATTGAGCTAATATTCAAGATTCATATCTCATTCAATGTTGTTTTTAACTAAATGGTTCAGCACTGAATCAAACGCTAAAATGTCTATATTTATTTAAAATGAATAACAAAAGGTTCAATTTCAATATCCGGGGCGTATGCTATAGTTTATTATCGCAATGTTTCGGACATGTAAACTCCAAAATTTTGGATAATAAGCTACCACAATATCAGGGTGTTTTTTTTTCCAGTATACCCTATATAGCAGCAATTTATGATGAAATAACTAAGTCTATTTTTTCTTTGTTATGTCATTATATTGGAGAAACATCAAATGTAATGAAACTATTGATACATCCGTTATTAAATACCCTTAAAATGGCTAAAACGCACCGTTATTTTGAAGAAGAAAAAATAGTGCAAACAAACAGTATTTCTTTTAAACTTTATTCTTTCTGATGTAAAAACATTCAGATTTTTCTTACTTTTTCAATGAATACTTTTTAGGTACTTATTATTGAGATAATAGCTTAAACCAATAGGTCACGAGGCTTTTTTTTTTAAAGATGGTGTGGGGGGCATAATACCAAACACACCGATAATTACTCTCAGTCCATATACCGAGGTAGTGTTATCCTGATGCATTGATTGGTTATAATTACTGCGCGTTTTTATCATATTTCATTATGATTTTGCAGTTTTTTGCATGTACTAATTACCCTCTAAAATGCTCCTACGGCGTCCCAGGGGCATTTTCCCCGGGAGAAGCATGCCCCCAGACCCACCCTAGCCATGGTGCTTATGCCAAAATTGGGTCCAGGCACGCCCCTGTCTATCTATCTATCACCCATCCACCCTATTGACACTTAGTTTCTTAACAACTTTCATTTCGATTTAGAAATGAGCATTCAATTTAGAGTCAACTGTTTGATTGATTATGCTGTCAGGTTCTCCCGTATCCTACTCACGGGAGTACGACAAATTAAAAATGACGAAAAATTTAAATGGCTTAAAAATGATGACGAACTTGAAGCCCTGGATACAAAAAAGTTTTAAAACAATCATAACATAGCGTATACCTTATAAGGTGTTTTTTTTTTGTTGTTGTTGTTTTTTGAAAATAGTAAAGTCACATAACATATTCGATTCATTAAAACAATGTAGGCTACTGTACATCTTTTTATTGTTTTATTTTTTGTTGTTGTTGTTGTTTTTGGGGGGTATGTTGTCTACCTGGAAATCCTAACCACCTTATGAGAAGCATTGAAGACGAAAAAAAAAGTTTTCACACGAGCTTCTTAAAATACCGAAGTTTATAAGATTGAAACACACTATGTTTCTCCGAAAAGTAGCTACTGTCGTAAAATCAAAATGCAGTAAAGAAAACCGATCATTTACCAAAAATATTCTTAATTAAGGCGTGTTCTAGACAGGGTCTCTGTATACACAGAAGTATGAAGCGACCCTGCTCTAAAAGAAATAGTGTAGCCGTTTTGTGTAACAGTTAAAGTACAGTCTGACTTGACTATTGACTTGACTATTTGAGTTTACCGTCGGTTCGACAGTATTTCAGTCATATAGCGACGTCCAGCTAATTACTGGTGGTGGAAGACCCCGAATGCACGGAGGCATCCGGGTAGAATCACCGACCTACCGCAATCCAGCTGGAAGGCTTCCTCACATGAAAATCCGAATGACCCTGCAAGGATTCGAACCCGCGCGATGAGGGGCTGAGTGAGTGTTAAAGTCAGCGACTTTACCCTCTCGGCCATGGAGGCCCGTAAGTACAGTCTGAAGCACTTTAAGTGTGTTCAACCACATGACTGCAGTCATCATCGGACCGCGACGTCTATGAATTAATGGTAATAATTTTGCATAAATGTGAATTACTTATGCAATAAATGTAACTGATTTGTGTCAATATAGTCGGTGGTTTGTGTGTGTGTGTGTGTTTTCATTAGTTTCAATAAAACTGGGTTATTTCTACAACTTGATAACCAGCGCTTACAGTATTTTATCAATAATATGCCATAAAGCCGAGATTTATCTTTATTTTTACATTGTTTGATGTTTTCGGTATACGTATTATTCGACACGATTTAGTAAAATGTGAAAATATTAGAAATCAGCTACCATGACAACTCCCTGAGTTACATTATCTTCCATCAGTTTTTATCGTCTATATCAAGTTTATATTTTTCATATTATTGAAAAAAAGGTATGTGCCTCCTGTGTCAAAGAAAGCCACGACAGGGATTGTGGTTGAATTACATGCACATCTATAGATGAAAAAAAAAGTTAATAAATCGAGAATTTTGATTGAACAAGACAGAAAAAAGGCTGTTTACAAAATAAATATTCTCACAGTAGCACATTATAATATAGTGTGCCATGAATTACATTGCATAAAAAAAAAAAATACATTAGACTGGACAACAACACGGAACATTGGAAGCAATTTGTTGCATGTGTGTGTATCCAGTCATACATATGTATGTATGTATGCCAATGTATACAGCTCGTCTGAGAGAAGCTGAGAAAACATTTTTCCAGCGTAAGAGTATTTTACAACATATGCAATGTAATCTGTAATGTAACTTTATTAATACGCGTGTGTTTGTGTGTGTGATGGTGTTTTTCTGAAATGAAACTGGATCCGCATTGTATTATTGACATGCCTTTACTGTCATGATACATGTAAACTGTGAATATTAAATGTACTGATTTGACATACATCGGAGATCAAGCGCACTGAACGAATATTTATGTAATTCAACGTGTATGTTGTATGAGAGAGACTCACCTACACATATTTCATTAAATTTATACATTAATGACATATACTGGCTGCTATATCACGAAGTACCGAAATGGCATGATACCACACCCGAATGGCAATGGTCCTTATATACATACATACATGGATGTCATCTTGAACTGCTAGTCATTGAAGTCACCGTTACCTCGGGTAGATGACATTTAACCTTGTACATGTTGTACATGTATATGTTACCACTACTTCACTACGAAAGTTTCGAATGACTGCATTTCAAATTATGCGTCTCCGTCTATTGAAATGAAAGTTGTTTTAGTATTTAAAACGAGTTTTCTTACCTTGTAGGATGAAAGTGGTATTTCCTGTTTTCCCAGCGCTTGAATATTTTAAATATGATCTTACAGGATGAAAACATTTTAACTCTGGACACTGAACGACACATGCAGCGCTCGTGTCAAAATTGAAATAGTATTTTTCTTGAAGGAAAATACCTCATCAAGCAAACTTTAATGTATTAAGCCCTTAAACATACTGATACAAGAGATTGTCAAATTAATTCACCCGCATATCTCCAATATTGGTTTACGTGTATGCGATTTGTTTGATTAAATTTAACGCCCCACTGACAGTATTTCAGTCATTTGGGGACTTTGATCTACATGAGATAGATAAGTCCTACCACACTGCGATAACACGCCGTATACTAGTGGCTAGGGCTGGGCCGATGGATCGGACTATCGATTAATTGCAATGGTTATGAGGACGATATAGTACTTACTGCATCGATAGTGGTTTCTGACCATCGATAATATCGCCGATAGTGTTCCTGACTATCGATAGTTCAGTAATATATACACCTGACCACAAAGTCTATCTGTTAAGCAAAAGAAGAAAAAAACAACAAACATTCCCTAACGTTGCAGTTAAAAGAGTAATTCATATCGTGTCGGTTTTTAGGATTTGTTGCCAGTCTAATGTTCATGTAAGGGATGGATATGGCTAACCACTGACGAATGACGATAAAAATGACCCATAATTATAGCTTTTGAGTTCGAACAACAAATCAAAACAATCTCAATTTACAAGTCAATAACGTTTTCTTGAACTGTCTATAAAGTATAACACATTTTATTTTCGTATGTTTATATAACATGATTAACATTATAGCTGAAAATAAACATTACGTTTATCGCTGACGGGAGCATGCTATAGTTCTGGAATTATACCGTACCTGAAATAAACATCATGGCGACTCGCTCGCGTGACATTCTGTTTGAAATAGTTGAAAACAAAAGTGCAAAGTCAAAATTTGTTGGATATTTTTGTTTTTACTTTTGAATAAGTCTATTATACCCCCGAAACGAAGTTTGTGGGGGGGGGGGGGGGGGGGGGGTATATAGGAGTCACCCGGTGGTCGGTCCGTCGGTCGGTCGGTCCAGCGGTCCGTTGCATTATTGGAATTCAATACAACTTCATGCAATGATCAAGCACATGGAGATGATGGAGAGGAAGTGCAGTGCACAAGAACCATAACTCTATCTAGAGGAATTACAGAGTCATTGCCCTTTGTTACTTTTCCTTGTCCAGAGTATAACTTAAACTACTGGCTGGATTTCAAAACAATTTCATACAATGGTCAACCACAATATGAGGAAGTGCAGTGCACAAGAACCATAACTCTATCTATAGGAATTACAGAGTTCTTGCCCTTAAGTTACTTTTCCTTGTCCAGAGTATAACTTGTAAACTACTGGTTGGATTTCAAAACAATTTCATACAATGGTCAACCACAGTATGAGGAAGTGCAGTGCACAAGAACCATAACTCTATCTAGAGTAATTACAGAGTTATTTCCCTTTGTTACTTTTCCTTGTCCATAGCATAACTTGAAAAGAACTGGTTGGAATTCAAAACAATTTCATACAATTGTCAACCACAATAAAAGGAAGTGCAGTGCACAAGAACCATAACTCTATCTATTGTAATTACAGAGTTATTGCCGTTTGTTACTTTTCCTTGTCCGGAGCTTAACTTTAAAACTACTGGTTGGAATTCAAAACAATTTCATACGATGGTCAAGCACAACCTGTGTAACCCGGCCAAAAATCTGGAAAAAAAACTAATGTAAAAATGTCTTTTTCATACTCTTCTTCTTAATCCTAATAACTTCATCATTTCTAAAGCAGTATTGCGGGGGTATTAATCACATTTAGTGATAGTTCTAGTTTTTTCTTTACTTGAGATTATATATATATATATTTGACAAAGCTGTCAGTTGTGGATTTGAAAATAAAAACAAAGATAAAAAATGTTTATAGTTAACTGATACATTTATTTCCCTTTTATAAGACATGAGTCAAAGGGTCATTGGTAAAGCAATAGTATCGCAATGCATTGCAATATTAATCCTGCAATAGTTGAACTATTGCAATAGCAACATACTGACTATCGATAGTATCGCAATAGTCATTTTTGGGGTCAATGGTCATCCCTACTAGTGGCATGATACCACATCCTAACACCGGACCAACCAGTCTTACATTGCAAAGTTTTAGTTTGTGCATTCTGTGTATAGATTAATATGATTTCATAACTGATGACCACTAATTATAATACCTGGTACATGTAATTCAGGGTGAGGCATTCTAATTAACAAGCAATGGGAGAGTACACAGAATACACACATGTATATAACACATCATGTCACGTCAGACTGTCCGCTAATCATATTACTTTGCCAGTTTTATAGTTACTAGCCAATCACACACAAACAAGCCTATCAAATACTTGACAGCCTTGGAAGTGGGCGATTATGGATTCGATCCCATATAGTGACATACCAAAGTTATCAAAAACAGTAATGGTAGCTCCCTGTCTGGTGCTTCTTATATACATGGTAGTTCCTGAACTGGTTGGCCCGGTATGAGATTGGATGTGGTGTGTTGAACCACTATATCCGTCTCAAGTAGACATAGTTGACAAATGACTGAAATACTGTTGGTGGGATGTTAAACCCAATAAACACATACTTGACTTCTATAAATATCTGCATTTGTTTATAGATAAGCATGGCACTTTTGAAGCAGGAGGTTGTGGGTTTGATCCCCGGTCATGACAAATTAAGTGGTACTGGTAAATATAAGGCGGCTCCAAGACAGGTCCCTCCAGGTCAGCCTGGTAGCTGGGTAATACATGTATGGTGTCATGCCACATGTCCACATTATCACCCTGTAGTGTTGCTGTACTTTATATGTCTCAAGAAGACCGATGACTGAAATACTGTTGGTGGAATGTTAAACAGGTCTAATCTTCATATCAGTAGTTGTTAAAGAGCTATAAACAGATATATATAGAACGTTTCCCACTCTTCATCAGGGGTCGTTAATCTTCCCCACTGAAAATATGTCGAAATTCATGCAGTTCGTTAGAAAAACCTATTTTCAGATAACGACATATATAGACGTCTGTCAAATGAACATAAACATGTAGTGAGCATAGTTTTGTTTGTAATCAACATATCTATAATGTACCCATGTAAGTTTCAGTTATAAGTGATTAACAAAGTCCGTGACTAACTACATTGTATATGTAGGCGTGGTTAAATTAAAACCGGGGGAGTGTATAACGTAACATTATACTACAATTATAATGATAGGGATACTATCACGGTCCAAGTAGAGACGACGGTATCCTTCCTGGGAGACACTCTAGGTCTCCTGGACATGCAAGGTAGGATATCTTGACACTGTTCCAAGTCGGTCTAACAGTGTGTGGCTCCCTTATAAAGCTGTATTTGGCGTCCAGTTCTGGAGAATTGGAACGCATCTTTGTAAAAAATAAAAACTTGAACACCATATATCTAATGCCTATGTCCCACTGGAGAAAATTCATCGGGCTATGTGGAAATACACAAATTTTCTCCCGATGGCATCAAATGCTTCAGCCAAAAAGACGGAGGAGTCGCATGAGAAGCTTCGGGATTGGTCCGTTGAAACGTTCACTGATGTTTCGGCTATGGTACGAATGGCCTTTTATTATCGGGGATGGCTCCCGATGCTCGGGAAATTTCTCCGATGATCGGGTAAGGTGCCCCGGAGCTTCACCGAATTTGAAACATCATCGGGGGGAATATCCCGCAGATTAAGGGATGTATCGAACCATCCTAAGTGCCTCGGGGAAGATTATGGAGATTATGAGAATTTGGTGATGGAATTAAGAGACAAAACCAAGGATGGACTTTTGGGGGTTTATGAGGATGCCCCCACCAATGTCCCATGACATTTTTGACCCCCAAAAGTCTACCTTTAGTCTAAGGTTGACCAAAAAAGCAACAAATTTTAGAGTGCGTTTGTCGATTTATTTTGCGATTATTCTGAGAATATATCGCAAGATCTGGAATGTGTCACAGAAAGGTCGACGAACCTTTGAGACATCACTGAAGCCTAGGGGATTCCGCGGAGGAAAAAAATATTTCGCGGAAGCTCCGCGAATGCTTCCCAGGAGCTTTCGGGAAGCTATGTGTATGTTCCCCCGGCCTGTTTTCCCCGACGCCTCGCGAGGCTCATCATTTTCCATCGGGAGTACATCCCCGAGGCAAAAAATGTCATGTGGGATTGAGCCTTGAACGATATAATTTTACATTTTACCTTCGCAAAGCCATGATATTGAATAACTACTGTGCAATAGTATTTGACTACAGTTGTATTAAAAAAAAAAAAAAAAAAATGACGGTGGCGGTTGGGGGGTGGTTGCAGACTGGGACACTGATATTGCTGAAAGGGCATTTACTCTGCTATTGGGAGATAGGGTAAAACAATATAGGTTTCGCGTGCATTTTCAACCGCAAACTGGCATGAAAAATTGATAAGTAATTTTTGGACCCCCCCCCCCCCCCCACCCCCACACACACACACACACACACACACACACACACACACACAAAGTGACTTGTGTACACTATCAATTAGTGAATTAGACTCAAAAGTGTAAAAGACAGTTTTGTTTAAGTCTGAGGAAAAAAATCACTTTAAACATATTTTGTCAAATATGTGGAAGGGAATTGTCGATCTGGAAGCAGCCTTCTCTGCGTGTCTATTTTTGTTTCTTCTAAATGTTAAATCTGTGACAAAACAAACAATTTTCAGTAATAAAAGATGTTGATATTTAATATAAAATCTCTAATATCCGTTTTATATCGCACATAAATTGTGTTTTCTGTAAATCAGTATTTCGTATTCACCGACTTATCAGTAACATTGCTCAATGACTGGTTACCTGGATTGGATTTGAATAAGTGATCATGCATAATCTACATATAGATTGTCCCAAAATATGGCAGATTAAATTTTAAAATTCTTTCATTTCTTATTCATTTCTTATATTAATTTAAAATACACCAGGGTGTCTGTATTAAGACACCATGAATACACATATGCGTACCTGTAAATTATTATATTCGTAAAACTTAAAAAAGTGAACATGATGATGTATCGGCCTACTGTTTGTATTTATTCCTTTCAGGAAAAATATTTAGGAGTTAGTTTCATAAAATAATAGTTAAAAAGTTATGTAAAAATAGAAAAGCTGATAACATTTAGAAACACAACCCATTTCTGATTAAGTTTGATTTGCATGTCTAGCGATAGGTAGTAATCTACTCTGCAGAATACTAACAAAAAAAAATCAACTTTATACATGTAGAGAAAAGTGAATTAAGATTTCGCTGAAATAAGTTTTTTTTGTTTGCTTTGATGTCCAGCTTAGTTGTTGTTCTTAGCGGCTTATTTTATGTGTAATTATTTTTATGCTATTCTTAAACTGCATTTGTCTACAATACTTAATAGTTGTATCTGATACAAACGTTTGGTAATTGCCTATTTTTCGCCAATTGTTAGATCGCTCGGCAGACATGTAAATTTCTCTTAATCAGTGAACGTGTCCGCATTACCCTAAACACATGCTTATCACACAGTCATGGACGACTGCAGATTCGGATTACCTACACATAAACAGCAGGGGTCATAAGACAATAGGAGTCTGGCTGGTCAGGTGGTAATGTGGGTGGTTCAGTATGGGGGCCCACGATGGGGATTTCCTTTAGAACACTACAATGATGTAATCAAGGGATTTTATAGCCTAGAAAAATGTATGACCAGGGCAGTTAAGGGGGCCAAGGCCCCCTCCCCCCCCCCCGCTGGATCCGGGCCTGAACACTACAGGATAATATTGTGGACATGTGGCATGACACCATACATGTATTACCCACCAGACTGACCTGTCCTGGAACCACCTTATATTTACCAGTACCACTTAATCTGTCATGGCCGGGGATCAAACCCACATCCCCTTGCTTCAAAAGTGCCATGGTTATCTATATACAGATGCAGATATTTATGGGGAAGTCAAGTACATGTATGTGTTTATTGGGTTTAACATTCCATCAACATTATTTCAGTCATTTGGAGACGATGTCTAATTCAGACGGATAGAGTGGTTCATCCCACCACACCCAGTCTCATACTGGGCCAACCAGTTCAGGAACTACCATGTATATAGGAAGCACCAGACAGGGAGCTACCATTACTGTTTTTGATAACTTTGATATGTCACTACAAGGGATCGAACCAATAATCTCCCACTTCCAAGGCTGTCAAGTATTTTTGAAAAGAAAAGATTTTATTAATTCATTATAAGAAACACCATATAAATCAATGGTAAAGACAAAGATTAAAATCAAATACTCTTTTTTAATGGTATTGTTTATTTATCATTTTGTCTCAAGCAATAATCATTTGATTCTTGCGTGATTATTATATATGTATAAACAATTAAGTAGCAGTAGTAAATAACATCGGGCATTATGGTACAAGACAAAATTAGAAAATATTAACAAAGATAAATACATTTACTTATATAAGAGACTTATCTACAATGGCATTTGTACATTTTCTCTATATAATGAGTCCAACTCTAATATACTTCACATCTGGGCAGTTCCATTTAAAATACTCTATAAAGATTCATATGCATTTCAGATACAAGACGAACGTCAAATAGGAGAGGAATAAATACCACAAATTGGCTGATAAGCCTAAGGATATAGTTGTAATCAAGAAATAAATGCGTTTTTGTTCCTCTAAACAGTTACTCCACAATTCTCTCACTATTCAACTGTGCAACAGACAGCAAAACTATTTACCAGGTTTGTTTTATAGTACGACTGAAACTTTATTTTAATGACATTTGACTTAAGTTTCCTCTAAAGCTAACATATAGGTGAATAATTTCAAATCAAAAATACATTTTATATATTATTTAAACAGTTGGTTTTATTCAGGTTTAAAAAGGTTTTTACTGCACAAAGTTTCTCTATAGTGGTCATTTATGTTGTGATCTAAGACATGTACTTATTATTTCACTAAGTAAAGATATTGCAATTGTTAAATTAACAATCAGAGAATGGTGTGATTCTTGACCAGACTGGAAAGTACCACTTGTGCTGATGGGGTATATATAATCATCGCAAGGTGACAAAATGCACCTCCAATCAATAAAAAGTTGCATATACACCTCCAATGAAGAGTTACATATAATTACCTCCAATAAATGGAGAGTGACATAAAGCCCCTTCACTCAAGGAAGACTTACATGCACCTCCACTGAAGAGCTGCATATAATTACCTCCAATAAATGGAGAGTGACATAAAGCCCCTTCACTCAAGGAAGACTTACATATGCACCCCCACTGAAGAGCTGCATATAATTACCTCCACTGGCAGGAGAGTTAGCATACCTTTCCATGGGTGTTCCAGTATGTCACCACCAGAAACAACATGCAGTTGATACATTATCTAGATTGAATATTGCACAGTTACCACTTCCAAGGATCCCCTCCCCAACCATTTACAGATCTAGATATGATAAAACCCCCCTCTTCATAAAGCTTTCTTATGCCTCTAACAGGATCATTATCTCTCAGTTCCTGCAAATACCAATTTTCACCGAATTATGCATAAACAATATAAAAAAAATTTCTGTCTAGACTTTTGAATATAATGTAGTTTGACAGATCCCTAAAATAGTCAGGCAGATTTCTATTAATTGGGTTAATACTTATTTTAAAATTATGTGTAAGTATATAAAGAGTCAGAGAACACACATTACGGCAGGGATCTTTAACAATACAGGAGTGCAGGGTATCCACTGAAGAGAAGTCTGACAAGGGAGAACAAAAGGTTATAACAATCTCTAGAGTAAATGTTTCATGTCCCACACCATCTAGTACAGTTATACACATTACTGTAGCTTTTGTCTGTAACTACAGTACCTGGTTTTGATGATTGACAAGTTTAACAGGTTACTACATGGCATTTAAGTTACATTTTCAATTACCATTAATATGTGAACCACTGTTAAGACTGCAGAGAGAGAGAAAGAGAGAGAGAGAGAGAGAGAGAGAGAGAGAAGCTGAGAGATTTTGTTAATGTTTACGCAATAGTCTAGGCAGGTGGTAACAAATAATGGTTAAAAGCATTTTTTTTTATTCTGTCTGAAAGTAATTAAGAAAGATGGCACCATAGTCAAGTGGTAGTGATAACTCACAGGATCTGAGTTTTGAATTGAACCTTGCTAGGGGGTAGTCACATCCTTCAAGACGTTCTCTGGCAAAAACAACTGGTCTTGACCAGGAAATCTCTAGAGGGATTTGCATAAATTGTAAATAATTGTTTCTCAAAGTAAAAAGAGATGGTTTAAATTGCAAGATCACTGTTTGAAGACAGCACATAAAGCAGCCTGGGTGTAGTCTGACAGAAGACTGATATTAGACTCATAGTCTGTGTGATACCGACTTAACAATAAACATTGTCACAATCACATAAGCAATAGTTTCACGTCACATTTATGCCCTAGTCAGCAGAACTTTCAACTCGCCACCTGGACAACACTTTTGCAAAGATGCATCATGATATATAAGGCAAAATTTCTTGCATGACAAATGAACACTCAAAAAAAATTTCGAGCAAAAACTCTTGCACAATTTCAGTCATAACTTCAACAAATATTTCTCTCTGCATGATTTTGAAAAAAATGAAGATAGGACGAAGAATGAGGAACCATTTTTCTGAATGAACACCACTCAATCATAGCTGTATGTCTGTATTCATATAATGTATACATTTATATGGGGATTATATGAAGCACTATGTACTAGTCCCAATGAGGGAGAAACAGAGGCCTGGATCTCAGCATCAGCCCACTCTAGACAGGTAAACTAATCAGGCACTGGAGAAGTCTAGCGGTTCACTTCAGTTTCAAATTCATGACAGAGGGAGCTACCATAATAACTACTTATCTTCTTTTTTATGTGGATGTTTTGCTATCACCAATATAATCAAAATCCTTTGTTTGTATGACCATTTTACTAATAAAATGCTGAATTCAATTCTTTAACTTATTTTACAAAATAGGTACACATAATGAGAGACCAAAAAATCAGCAGTGACACTAAAACAGATCTGTTGCCCTTTGGCTGTTTTTCTTTTTTTCACATCTGGACCAGTAATAGCCTGGCCCATTTTTATCTTTTCAAGGACTGATGTTGAAAAATGTCCCCCAAACCATTTAATTCACTCTAAAACCACGGGTATCTTGTAGTACATACTGATAACAAAAATACAAGAACTGCATTCGAAAATATGGCTGAAAAAGCCTTACCACCTCCCTCCCTCCTAACATTACAAAGCTTGCTGCTGAGTTTTTCTTGTATTAATATCTGTGTGTATTCTTTCTCAAGTGAACCACAAGTTATTGATAGAAACTGGCCTTGCAAGATAATAATACAACAAAGTTAAGTGTTCACCCCTGGAGATAGGGTAATATTTTACTAGACCAGACCACTCCAGTAAGCTGTAGGAACCAGTACAAGACTAGTGGGCCCTGAGTGAGAGCCACACGCTCTATATACCGCCATACTGTGTACCTATATACAGCCTCTATATACACACAACACCCCTATATAGATATAGCCCCAAAGTAACAATAAGTTAGAAACCCCCAGCATGGTCTACCATGCTACTCTGCAGGTGTCTGACACACTTCCCCAAATGAAATCAAACTGAAAAATGACCAGGGTGACTTAGACAATCCATACTGACTATTCACTACAAACAAATCACATATGGTGGGAGCTGAATCCTGATTAAAACAGTGGTTTCATGCAGATCTGGCTTTATCAGCCATGCAATGTGTTCAAATATGTCCCAAAAAAATAATAGAATAAAATAATGGCAGATATGATAACAAGGTGAAAATATCCTTCCATGAAATGTAATAAGTTAATCAATCTTAGTATACTTATATTATTTATGACATGGACTAATAGCCTTCAAATATGTTTTTTAGGAAGTACGTCCTGTTTTGCCACTTAGGAGAACAGCATAAGTGGCGCTGACTGTAACACAACTGACACTTTAATCAGTATCAAGATTACACTTCAAAATTTTCTTTCATTTTTTTCTACAGCTGGTTCAATTCTGAACAATTTTCCACACATTTAATAATCAGGACAGCAGTGACATAAATAAGTGCAAAAGCCGCCACTTACAATGTGATAAACACTGCCGACACAGTCTGAATAAAATACAAGACATAACAGGAATGGGGGAAAAACTTGATGTTTAAGGTGTAATTGTTTAAAATGGAACATCCAACACGTATCTGCTATTTTGCATATTTCTAGAAATTTCTTTATCTGGCTGCCTGGGGAACAAGTGACAACAGTTGCTCTCTACTGAATAAGTCTTAGAGCTGGTCAGAAAGCTGCAGGGGTTTTGAATCATAGTACCGGGTTTGATTTCCAGAATTTGTCTACAGTACTTGGTTTGATTTCCAGACTTTATCTATAGTACTGGGTCTGATTTCTAGAATTTGTCCATAGTACTGAGTCTGATTTCCAGACTTTGTCTATAGTACTAAGTCTGATTTCCAGACTTTGTCTATAGTACTGGGTCTGATATCCAGATTTTGTTGTTTCAAGTTCTGTTTGTGATTGCTATGACTTCAGTATTGGTGTTTACAGACTTTCAGCCGTTCTTTAAAACATGTTGTGGGCTTCAGGGTAGGCCTTTTAGAACCTTCAGTGATCATCCATCTTTAAAGACCCAAACAGTCCAGCTAATATAAAGAATGTTAGTTCAAGTGATGTTTGTTACTTTGTTTTCCTTACTGTCCCATCAACTTTAGATGTATTTCTGTATTGCATATCTAGAAAAAACATACTTAGCACTAAACACAGTATCTGTACATATTCTCATATTAAACCACTCTTAAGAAATTTTGGGCTAATATTAAACAACAGGCGAATATTGCATAAAATATTTGAATTCTTAATAATCTATCACGATACATGGCATTTTGCAATAGAAAAATGGGGGAGGGGGACACTTTAAATTCTATCTTTAACTATCTCCTACAATCTTCAAATATCTAAAAATGTTTATATACAGTAAA
>CM037788.1:37061732-37073623 GCA_021229015.1 Solen grandis | reverse complement strand
CTCCAACTTTTCTCAAGTGGCGAAAATGATGGCAACAGGTTGAAAAATTCCAGTGGAGGCCCTGCATTAGTGATGGGCTCAGATGGTGGTTCCCCATACATGTGGGTTTACCCTGGGTTCTTCAGTTTCCACCCACAATATTGACCACTGATGTCATCATCTACACCATAGAGAGTGAATTAAGTAATTCCATGTAAAATCAATCAAATTTAAATTTCAAGTTTTCACCAGAGGTTATTATATCCACATAGAGTCTGAAGTTTTCTGTGATAGTGACAATAGGTTATGGCCGGCCAGTCAGTATTTCAGGTAGGTGAGTATTTATATAGTCTTCAAACTGTAGTGTTATCACATGGTACATGTTTATTTGAGACTTTTAACTTTGAGATTCCCTTTCTACAGTGGGTCCAAGATTTATATACTGTGATTTGTTTAGTTGAGTCAAGTTGCGGTTTAAAATACTAACAATATGGTCCTAACTATTCCCATTGGCTCAGTGGTTAGAGTGTCCATGACAGAATCAGGAGGTCATGGATTCAATTCCCCGCCACAACATACAACAACAAATCTTTAAAAAAAACATAGGGGGTATTTTGATGAATGAACAACTCTAATGATAATTGTAGTTTAATTTGTTTTTCAGATTTTAGAAAAAAATAATATATTAAATGGATAGTGGTTAATGTATATTAGTTAACACAGTTTTCAGATTTTGTATTTAAAAAGATATTATATTAAAGAGTTATTCCTGCCTTTGAAATGAGTGTTATTACTATTTGCAAGGCATCTCAATGTTTAATTAGCAGTTTTAGTTCTAGGGAGCTGCAGTCCATTGTTCAGGGCACATAATTACAGATTTAAAGTTTCTTTGTCCAGTTTTTGCTGAAAGCAGTATCTTTTCCCATGACTGCATGAATTGCAAAGTACTGGTCCGACCAAAATGATTCATGTTGTATGATTTGAATAATTTTGTATAAAATGATAAAAGTAA
This sequence comes from Solen grandis, assembly GCA_021229015.1. Taxonomy (NCBI): domain Eukaryota; kingdom Metazoa; phylum Mollusca; class Bivalvia; order Adapedonta; family Solenidae; genus Solen; species Solen grandis. Next base: position 37,072,632 of record CM037788.1, on the reverse strand, counting down.
AATTGAAGAAGAAAGAAGCTAACATAGGGTAAAGTAATCTGTAAACTTATTTTTCTAATGCAACCCACCACCAGGGTTCAACATGACAGCAGCGGACATCAAGACAACCGAGGGCAAGATTCTAACATATCACCGTATTGTGGAGGCCTTCAAGTTTGCCTACGCCAAACGCACAGATCTCGGCGACCCCTACAAGACTACTGAACCGGTAAGTTTTTGTTCTTTAACGGATACCGGTTTTGGTTGAGATTCCTTTTGGGAACAAATTTATGGTCACTCTTACTGCAAATAGAAAAGCAGTTTCAGTTCATCAACCTTAGGAGTGAGATACTGTACCCAAATAAGAGGCAAGGATAGCTCTGAGAAAGTTTAGTTTAAGCCTAATTCTTTGGAAAACAAATTCTTACAACTTAAACTTATCCCACTGAATAGTTCCTGGTATGGACCAGTATTTGTACCTGGGAAGGCCATGAGAAATCCTCGCCTCCGATGGTGTTCGAACAAACAACCTTTTGATCCACAGTTGTGTACATAACCACTGGAAAGATCTCATTGTGACCACTGGACCATGGTGCCCCTGAGAAAGTTTAAGATCTGTGTTATCAAAAATCTGCTCATGTTTAGAATTCTGGTTCTCATGGATTTCCAAGTCTCTTGTTCCATTAGGTCAACACAATGAGCATATGGCTAAAGTGACATTGTTGCCTTTAGATTCAAGACTTAGTACACAATCTAACATCACAAGACTACATTGACGCAATACGGGCAATGATCTGGGACAACCAGACCCATCCGGTGAATTACTATGGTCCGACATTCTACCATCCAAACAAAACCAGCACAGCCCAGCTCTCTGTGGTCGACCAGAATGGCAATGCAGTGTCCGTCACTAGTACTGTAAATACAAGGTAAAACTGTCATGTGAATGTCTTCGAAGATGAGTGCAATTTGTTTAATTAAATTAGAGAATGATCTTAATTAAATAGACTTAATTGTATAATAATTGTTCAAGATATTTGTTCCCAACAAACAAAATATTGCGAGAGGCATGTAGTATTTAATCTTAGGATTAGTTTGCCATGTGGTTTGTCGAAAAAAGTTTATATATATTAATCACCTTCAGTTATTGTTCTAATTACTGTTCGTCATATTTCATCCATTATGAATTTAAAGTCTTTTTTTTTTCTCTATCCAGGTTTGGTTCAGGGGTTATAGGAAAAAGGACTGGGATCATATTCAACAATGAGATGGATGATTTTGCTACGTCCAACAAACCAAACAATTTTGGTATTTATCCATCACCAGCCAACATCATCAAACCAGGTCGTCGTCCCCTGTCGTCCATGTGTCCGGCTGTCCTAGTGGACCAGAATGGTGATGTCAGACTTGTTCTTGGGGCAGCTGGGGGGTCCAGGATCACTACCGCTGTTGCTTTTGTATGTTGGTTGTGTGTTTTTTTTTACTGATAATTACCCTAAATTCCTGTTTGACTTAAATAATAAAAATTGGTTAGTTCGTAAATGTGAGAATACCTGTCTTTTCTAAGCTCTCCTGAACAGGAGGATATCTGTCAGGAATCATTACCAATTACTTATGTATTAATTCATTTAGTTTTTTTTTTTTATAATAAAGATATAAAATGTGATTTTTAGCTCACCTGAGCACTTGTGCTCGGGTGAGCTTTTGTGATCGCCTTTTGTCCGTCGTGCGTCGTCAGTCGTCCGTCGTCCGTCGTCAACAATTGCTTGTGAACACTCTAGAGGCCACAGTTTTGACCCAATCTTCATGAAACTTGGTCAGGATGTTTGTCTACATATATCTCGGATGAGTTCGAAATTGGGTCATGTGGGGTCAAAAACTAGGTCACCGGTCAAATTTTAGTAAAACCTTGTGAACACTCTAGAGGCCACAGTTTTGGCCCAATCTTCATGAAACTTGGTCAGGATGTTTGTCTACATAATATCTCGGATGAGTTCGAAATTGGGTCATGTGGGGTCAAAAACTAGGTCACCGGGTCAAATTTTAGTAAAACCTTGTGAACACTCTAGAGGCCACAGTTTTGGCCCAATCTTCATGAAACTTGGTCAGGATGTTTGTCTACATGATATCTCGGATGAGTTCGAAATTGGGTCATGTGGGGTCAAAATCTAGGTCACCAGGTCAAATCTTAGAAAAACCTTGTGAACACTCTAGAGGCCACAGTTTTGGCCCAATCTTCATGAAACTTGCTCAGGATGTTTGTCTACATGATATCTCGGATGAGTTCGAAATTGGGTCATGTGGGGTCAAAAACTAGGTCACCGGTAAATCTTAGAAAAACCTTGTGAACACTCTAGAGCCACAGTTTTGGCCCAATCTTCATGAAACTTGGCAGATGTTTGTCTACATGATATCTCGATGAGTTTGAAAATGGGTCATGTGGGGTCAAAATCTAGGTCACCTGGTAAAATCTTAGAAAAACCTTGTGAACACTCTAGAGACCACAGTTTTGGCCCAATCTTCATGAAACTTGGCCAGGATGTTTGTCTACATGATATCTCGGATGAGTTTGAATATGGGTCATGTGGGGTCAAAAACTAGGTCACCAGGTCAAATCTTAGAAAAAACCTTGTGAACACTCTAGAGGCCACAGTTTTGGCCCAATCTTCATGAAACTTGGTCAGGGTGTTTGTCCACATGATATCTCAGATGAGTTTAAAATTGGGTCATGTGGGGTCAAAAACTTGGTCACCAGGTAAATTCAGGTAGGATCAAAATGTAGGCCACTTAGTCAAATGTTAGAAAAACACTTTAGATGCCAGATTTTTTGTCATTTTGCCTAACACAGCCATCTTAATCAGGTGAGCGACACAGGGCCATCTTGGCCCTCTTGTTTAGCTGTTAGGATCCTTGAATGTCTGTCCGTTGTCCACAAATAGTTTACACTCTAGCATCTTCATTTCTTAAGCATCATCTTCAGACATAATGAAAATATTTATAGTCATAATCACTTAGCTAAGCTTATTATGGCTGATATTGGCCAATTAGGCTAGGAGTTATGGCTCTCTAGATATCAAAATGCCAGAATTCAATTTGTTTAAGCAATCATCTTCAAACATTTTGATAACAATGATGCACATAATCTCTTGGCCAAGTTTGATTTTGCTGATATTGGCTAATTAGCTTAGGAGTTATGGCCCTAAACTATAAAAAAGCCAGATTTTTACTGCTAGCATCTGCAGTTATTAAGCTGTCTTCATTAAACTTATACACAATGTTAATGGCAATCATGGCTGATATTGGACTGATAGATTACAGTTTAGGTTTAAAGTATCAGAACATTATACTGATTTGCCTTTTTTACTCTCTTGCACCTTCATTTCTCTAGCAGTACAGGCAATAAAGGCAATATTTCTCAGGTGAACTACTTCAGGGAGATTTAGCCTTCTTCTTTAAACTTAAACATTTCTTAAATATTCAGCTCATATTTCTTATGCAAGTTTTAAGCTTGTCTGTTTTTCAAAGAAAAAAGTCAAGGTATTGTCATCACTCTGGTGTCGTCATTATTTTTGTTGTCACTGGCATTGTAATTTCGACATGATTTATCACATTAGAGGTGCAAAAGATGCGTGGATGAATTTCACAACTTTGAATTGCTTGTGTCTCTTGATTGAGTGGCAGGACTTGATAAGGAATTTATTACCCCATCTTTGATGTTTGTTTTGGAAGCATTTGTTTATCAGTTAGTGAGCTGCATTACAAAGTAATAACGTATCACATGTTATGTCATTATTATTTTCATTATTTATGTGATTTTTTTTCTGTTCACATATTAAAAAGATTAAAAGTATAACGAAAATGTTTTATTCCTTAAACTACAAATGGAACACAACAATGTGTAGATGAAATACACACCAGTGATTTCTAAAGGCATTCACTACAGAAAAAATTGTAAGCCAATCAGACAACAGTATGTTTATTCTATCATCTGACAGGTAGCCGCCCATGTTTTGTGGCTGGATCAGAATATTGAAGAGTCAATTGATGCCTTACGCCTTCACCACCAACTGCTGCCTCCAGAAATCTCGTATGAAAAGGGATTTGATATGGTGAGTCAGAAGCAAGATAAAAAGAAAGTCCAGTAAAGATGCACAGTTTATGTATTTTAGATGAATTATTAGGCGCTTACCACTAGGGCAGACTAGTTTTGCTAATCTTAGAGACAGTATCCCAAACAGCACAATTTTATGTCCCCACTTTGAAAGGAGAAGAGGTTGACATATGGATTTGCTCTTGTCCATCCGTCCGTCTGCCCTTTTGTCTATCCGTCCGTCTGCCCTTTTGTCCATCCGTCCGTCTGCCCTTTTGTCCATCACCAAAACTTTTGGTTTGCATATATCTATATGTGCCAGTCTTGACACTTTTCAGGAATGTTCACAAGCATGGAAAGTTGTGTGCCTTGGGATTTGTTACAAAATAATTGTCCCTGACCTCATGAAAATTGCACCCAGTGGGTTTATAACATGTATAGTTATATCATTGTCACAGATCAGTGGTAGTGTCTGCCTCACATCACTTATCATAGTAGTGGGGCCTTCGTAGAAATCACATGGGTCATGTCAATCCTGTGTTGGTTTGGCCTGTCCTACCCTTATGTTACGTGACATTACATCTGTTAATCACCTTTATTGATAGCTCTTGTTAATTATGTAAAACCAATATACAATTTACTTAATTAGTAAATCTAGAAATTTGTCTTTAATGATTTTTTTGGATGGGGTTTTCAACGAAAAATTCTGTCCTTTAAATTAATGATGTACAGTTGGGCATTGTGTGTTGGCGGGTGTTTGGCATCCGCTAGGTTGACCTTTATTTTAATATGCTATAACTTTATGTCTTTCATTGGATTGGTTCAATATTTGGTCAGTTGCTCAAATGGATGGCCTTTTACATTACTGTAAAATCATAATATTTTGTGGGGGATTAATTTTCGTTGAATATATTTCCACGAATATATGTCCCCTCGAAAAGTTTTCATTTATCATATCAAATAGCTCACTGATAATGACGATAATTGCCCATAACAAATAATATAATTCTACTCTCCAACACATCTTCTTACAAGCAAGCATTTGGCAGGAAATGGCCATGTTAACATGGCTCTTGTTTTATCATAAATATGAAATAGGTATTATAAAGATTCTCTTAATATTCATTCAAAATTCGAGAATAACCAGCAATGCAATACTTAATATGGCGCTCCCGGGAATATTTGATATCATTTTAAATTTCCTCCCCGAAACACTGTATCAAGTTATTTTTACTATTCCTTTTTAACAGAATACTATGTAGTTTGGAGAAGAGGCTTTTTCAGGATACCTGTAATATTGATTGAATGTTTTTGATATTCAGGGTATATATTTCCCCCTACTGTGGGGGTATTCATAACATTCAGTGGTAGCTCTAGTTCTGACTGACCTTCCCCTCCTCCTTTAACCCTTTCCCTCATATATACTCATTTTGACGCCCTCAATAGGTACCACATTAAGCCTGATCTGCAGAAAACCACAGCTAAACCTTACCAAATTTAATTACAAAATCCTCATTTCCAGACCACTGAGGAGCAGCGAACAGCATAAAACCTGATCAGCCTGCGAGTTACTTGCAGGCTGATCTGGTTTTATGCTGTTCGCATAGGTCTTTTCATGGTGTCCTCTATGAGGGTAAGGGTTAAAGAAAGACTGTACAACTTCCCTCTAATAGTATACGTCTGCTTGAATTTGTCTGTTCTGAAAGTTTTATTTTTCATCTTTCTTCAGGATATCATCAAGGGATTAAAAGCCAAGGGTCATAACGTTACCGCTGTTGATAAAGGGAAATCAATTGTTCAGGGAATCACTCGTCAATCTGATGGCGTTCTCTTTGCCAACAGTGACATCCGGAAAGGGGGTATACCAGATGGCTTCTGAAGTCTCCCCATGGAAAGTAGTTGACAAAATTTTTCGTCTTCATCGAAAAGTGTTAGCTTGTCTATTTTTCAAAGAAAAGAATCGAGGTATTGTCATCACTCTGGGGTCGTCATTGGCATAGTCGTAGTGAAAAACTTCAACCTTGGCCATACCTTCTAAACTATTAAGCCTTCTGTCATTTAACTTCTCATACTGTTTGATTATCACAACGGCTACTTTCCGTTAAGGCCATAACATTTAGGTCCATTTTGAATAAATTTATCTCCCTTTTTAAAAAAAAAAAAATCAGTGAAAAACTGTACCTTGGCCATAACTTCTAAACTATTAAACCATCTGTCATCATTTTTCACATACTTTTTTACTATAACAAGGGCTATGTTCTCATCAAGGGCCATAACTCTTAGTTATTTTATTTATTTTTTTTACCAAATATATCTCCACTTTTTAAAAAACAAAAATAGAGGTTAGCATCTTCATGAAGTGCAATTGTTTAAAGTTAAACTTGTTTGAAAAAGTTTTTGATCTGCAGTGATAAAATTTGCAAAATCATTGAATGTAACAACAAAGAAAGGCTGACTTTCATTTCTATACATCCATAATTTTTCGTTTTCTTTAATATACATGTATTTTGATGTAAAGGTTGAGATAGATATTCTACTACCTATATGCTTGTCAAGGTTTTCTGACAAATTTTCTCAATAGGTTATTGGACATTTAATTTCTTATAGACAATTTCTTATAGACATTTGACATTTCTTTGACTTTGGTAAATTTTCTACATTTTGTACTTTGTTTTCTACCTTCTGTCTTTACAATGTTTTTCAAGTTTTACTTGCTCTTAACTTCAAATCATTTAATTTATTGTCTTAATGTGAACCAAAACTAGGGACTTTGTAAAGTCACACATTTAAGCGAACAGTTTTCTTTTTTATTATATATTTGTTTGTTAGCATATTTCATATCATTTTAAATACTGTAGTATCAGTTATTTTCGCGCAGTCTAAATTTCGCGCTACCCTCTCTAAAGACCCTTTCGCGCGGTGCTAAATTCGCGCATTTCCCCATTTCAAAAAAAAAAAAAAAAGTACAAAAAATAAATATGAATAAATAAAAAAAATATCCATTTCGTTCTGAATGACTGATTTGGTGCCCCGGATATCGCATGCTAATTAATTACCGACTGATATGTTCGCTCTACCCTCCCCCCAGGTAAGTGACGTCATAGGGGTGGGTTACTGGTAAGGGTTACTGGTAAGTTGTTAATTAGCACCGTCTCCTAATTGCTGGGGCCAAACTGCCGAAAGATGGCCTTTCTTTTGTTATCGACTGCAGCATTTCCGGCGATCAGACAAACTATTCTTCGGGACCTTTTTGTTTTACAGGTCTCACCTTGATTGTTGTATAAACAAACTGTCAACTTAGAAGGTGGGGACATGTCAGTACACACGATCTGCAACCATACAGTTAGTAGTAATGTTTGTTCGAAATCTGTATTTATTTTGGACCACTTTCCTAATCTTCTCGGCAAAAAAGAGTAAACATTACGCAAGCGTAAGTTTCATGCACCGGTTCAACACCGGTAAAAGGCAAGTTAAAAAATACAAAAAAAAAATCTTATTTTAAAAGGAATAACGCAGATTATTGATTTGATATTAGTCTCAAATAGTACACTAGTGTAAAACCCCTTGGGAAACTGTTGGTTTTATTGATCTAAGATGGTACTAATTATAAAACAACGCATGAAATTTAGTTGTCAAAATTGGCGTCAAACAAAAAAACACCATATATATTCTTTGATTATACAGACTTAATATCGCGCGGTCCTAAATTCGCGGAAGGCCCATTGCGCGAACATCGCGAAAATTAGACCAGCGCGAACAATACTGATACTACAGTATATAACAGGAAAAATATTAAAACATCTGTGATTTTTTTTTTTCTCAAATTGATATTATTTACAATCATTCCTTTTGTTAGTACTGCTGTTAATTTTATTGTTGTTTTTTATATATGGACTACAGGTATTCTAGTTTATCTGTGTTCTCTTTTACTATAATCAGTGTACAATGTATGGATTCAGAAAATTCTTTTTTTCTCTCCAAAATACTCTTAAACATTCCAGGATATTATTGAAGCTCTGTGTGTTTTAATAAAACAGTTCTTTCCAAAGTTACTATCATGCTGGTTTGAATCTTGTGATAAAAGTCAGTTACTGATATAAAGGTCAGTTTCTGATATAAAGGGATAGAAGTGAAGAAATTGAGTCTTCATCTCACTATCTCAAAGATATGTAGAGGATATTTGTTTATCTGGTCATAAAAAGATATTTTTTCATAAGTTATGAAAGCATGAGTGAATGTATTTCCTTATAGTACATACAATAATATCTTGCCAAAATCATGATCATGTTCTTCAAAAACGAAAATATATGGTAACTCAAATGAATGTGCATTATTAATGGAACTTTATTGTACTATTTATTACATGATTTCTATTTATTGATTTTTCCACCCAATAGTTTCTATTCTTTTTCACATGTCTTTGACATTCCTTGTGGGGGACCTCAAACATACATTTAGGCATATGTTTGTTGTTGATATGACTATCACTTAGCTACACTCCTTTTATGTTTATATAGCATATTTTGATGATCATGTTAGAACTTCCAATCTTTCACACAAAAGCAATGAAAATACCATTTTTCGCCATATAAATAGACAATTCAGGAACTAGAGTTATGCATCATGCTTATAGGTAGAAACATAGCTCACAAAATCTTGATACATATACTTTGTCACTGCTGTATGCTATTTGATTTGCTCATAATAATAATGGTAGTTTAAATTGAAAAGATAATGAATTTTTTTTTTATGTATAATTATTCATGTGCATTGAAGTTGTTTTTTTTCTTTTTGATTAAGGTAAATTATTATTTATTGTGTCATGTAAATTTTAAATTTTATTAAGTTTTTTTTTGTTTTTATTGATGTGCATGCAGACGAGTTATTTCATTTTCTTGGACAAAGATATGCAGTCTTTGAAACTTGAATAATGATAGATGAAAATAATTATGTATATTGGTTTGTATTGATGCAGAAAGTAATTTTTTGTCTTTATTTATTAAATACAGATAATTGTACATGTACTTAAGAAATCCAGTTTTCCGTTCAGATAATTTACATTATTTGATAACATGTACATGTATTTGATGCTCAAGCTTTGTGTTTTTAGAAATACTGCCTTATGATTTCTTGCTGAAATTCAAGTTTTACCAAACGAGAATTAATCCTTACAATGCTACTATGCTGAGGACACTTGTGACTGCCTTTGTGACCAGTGCAGACCAAGATCAACCTGCACATCTGTGCAGTCTAATCGTGATCTGCACTGTTTGCCATTCAGTCAATAAAATTTCAGCAAGCAAAGACATGGAGCTTTTTTTGGGGGAAAAAATGAGTTTAAGCTTAGGATGGAATTGAAGTGAGTGCAGCACATGGACCATGATGGGATGTAATTAACCTCTGATGTGATCTAGTGTCCTGCATGCACTGGTCAAACTTACAATTATATGCAAACTGTATGACTTTCATATTGTGTTACATGTGTTTTACATGTGTTATACATAATTTTTAGTATGTATGACTTTACATGTTGTAAATGTTAAATGCCATTAAGTAATAGTTATGTCATATTCAAATATGGCACCATTGCCTGTCATGATGTCAAATTGTGGGAATAGAATATAGTATAAGATCTCTTTTCATTTGAGGGCTATACTTTTTTTTTTACATCATGGTATCAGTTGACAGATCAGCATGTTGTTGTTTGTGATACCACATCACCACTTATTAGTAAATGTAATCAAGGTATATGAGCTTTATTAATATCCCTTTCAAAATACTTGTATGAGGTGAATGTTCATATGAAAAAAGCCTTTTGGAACTAGCATTTATTCGGGAAGCATCCATCGGTTCTACCGATTCTCTTGTTTAATTTAGTTCATTTCCATGTTGCATGATTTTTATTTTTGTGAATTACCCAAGCATTCAGGCTAGTTATCAGTTTTGCTCATGGGGATATATGCTGGACTAAGAAAAATCAATAAGCAGTTTATGACACGACCTTCACTTGTGTATTTCACAGATAGGGCAGTTTTGACGGTTGACACTTCAGTGTTTGAAGTGTTGAGCAGGTTTTCAACAAATTACACTGATTGTATGGGTGAATGAAGGATACTGTCACACATTAAAATTGTTTAATTGCTGGTAGAATCAAAAGACATTTGTTAGTTCAGTTGTTATGGCTCTGATTTACGATCAATATGCCAAGTCGCCAACCCCTTATTCAAAGTCAGCGATGTAAACTCCATTTTAAGGAAGCATGGGAAATTAGTAACACATGCCTGAGATACGATCGGATGCAATGACTAGGGCAATGTTCTGTAATATCTGCATTAGGCTTAGATATAACTTATTTCCTTCTGCCATGATTGTAAACTTGCATAAACAGTGTTAAGTAAAACTTGTATATAAAACTAGAATAACTTTTGTATAATTTAGAGAATAAAAAAAAAAAAATTTATGATATATGTGATTAATTAAACAATGATTTTGACATACACAAGTTCAGAAGATCCAGTTTACTTAAAAGAATTTAGTTATTCAGCATAGAAACACCTTTGTTAATGTTATACATGCATTAGTCCTTAACTTGCGTCATTACTTGTTCATGTTTTGATTATATTATTGGCTCATGGTTCCATTTTTTCAAATTTGGCTAATTTGTTAGCTCGAACAAAAGATTAACCTGAAATCAGTTCATAAAGTTTTTCTGTAAGCATGCAACTATAAAAAGTTAATGTCAGTTAAATTAGGTTATGTTAAATCTCTATAAAGCAAGTGAAAGCAACAATGAAAATGAAATACAGTAAAATGTAATAATTTCTTAAAAGT
>CM037788.1:37038619-37061632 GCA_021229015.1 Solen grandis | reverse complement strand
AATTTTAAAAGTCTGTAGCACAAATACATACCTCCAGAGTTTCCTGTGTCACAGTTTTGTACAGTGGCATAGAGGTGACATGCACTACTCTTTTTTTATGTCGAGGGAACATGATAATAAGTCAAGGGAACGAGTTAATTATCTGAAGGGAACGACTTATTATCTCGAGGGAACGACTTATTATCTCAAATTCCCTCGACATAAAAAAAGAGAAGTTTGTGTCACCCCTACGCCACCGTAGTTTTGGGATGGAAGGACAGTGGCAAAACTATATGCCTTGCTGTTTTAGAGAGGGGGGAATAAAAATACCCAGGTCACAAGTACATGTCCTGAAAAATATATTCATGAAGTTTTAAGTCTGTAGTACAAATACTTTTAAAGTTTCCTGCGTCACAAGCATAAAATTCCATATTTTTCTAAAACAAAGGCCCATAACTGTCCACTTCAACCGGGGGTCAATGAAAATACCCAGGGGCACAAGTTCATGTCCTGAATAATATATCTATGAACATTAATATTCCTAGTAACAGAAGTTTAATGAAATCCCACTTTCAGTTTTTTCAAGGAATACTAGCCATTTCAACAGTCATTTGAGATGAGAATGAAATTGTGACAACCCTGAGCAAATTGAAGCTTCTATGTATGATACTTACAAAGGTTTTATAATTTCCCTGTACATTTCTATTCTGACAAAAGTTCTTCTGGTGCCTGTCTTAACTTTAAATAAAAACACAAAATTACAAATTCTATAGTGAGACTGGCTGTCAATATGCAATGGCTGAATAGACATTGTTTAACTTTGCAATTTTGGAATAGCATGTAATGGAAACGCTAGCAGTTAATCTTGCCGATCATCACTTTTCCTCCTCTTTTTTTGTTTAATGTCCTCTCAAACCCATGGCTGCAGTATTTAAGTAAAAACTTGTTAAGCAGCCCCCAAAGGGGAGGGGCCCAAAATTTGGGTTTTTTGACAATTGGCTTTTTTAAGACAAAATATGTATGGGCCAATTTTGACATGTCAATGTTATAGCTTGCTTGATTTTATTTCCCTTTTTATATTTTATTATACGTTTCCTATCTCTCTCTTCTTTTTTTACTCCCCTTTCTTTTTTTATCTCTTTCCTTTCTGAGTTTGACCCATAACAAAAAAAATATTCAACTGAAAAGCACTGTAAAAAAATATATCAAAAAAAACTGTATCTAAGTATATATAAGGAAACGGAAAAACCCAAAACACCATTGTGGTTGATTGGTTAGTACCCCTTGCAAACGGTGACGTTGGAAACACCATAAGTTTGCCAGCGGAAGTGTGTCATTTAGTTGCCTGGGGGTGGGGAGGGGGATTAAGGGGCAGGTTCTGCATTCACACCACTGATTGACTGCTAATAAGGACTTTTTGAAGTAGGATTATCCCCTTTTAAGGTGACTGCGACCGCTATGACAAGTGACGCTTTTAACAACAATTAAAAAAAATTTGCTAGAGGACCGGCATCTGCTTCGTCATGGTGACGCTTAATACACGTGCCGCTATCCAAGTTTGAATGTAACTATGCATCTTTTCATTTATTCATGAATGAAATCAAGGCATAACCTAAAAAGGGGTGAAGTTTAAAAACAAATTTTTTGGGCATGTTCCTGGAAATCATCTCTCCCTGCTTTTTCAAGGAAATCACGAATATATTAATACAGTAAAATTTTTTGTTCGCTGAACACGAGGGGACTAAAAAAAAAAAAGGGGCGACATCGGTTTTTCGAGCCAAGTCATGTTCAAATGTATCAAAACTGTCATGACCCATATCGTTCTTTTCACCAGTCAATTTCGTTTTGTAAACATTTTCTCTGTTCATTTACCTGTTAAATTGTAAAAAACAGTACACGTAAATTCTAAATTTGCTGTCTTATTTTTATAAAAAAAAATGGATTAGTGAGTTTGTTTTTTTCTTACTGACGGAAACAGAAAACGACGTTAATTCAGAGATAATTCAAGGGAAATTTGTATGAAGCAGTAAAAAACACTTTAAACCTTTGCTTGGGGGTTTTTTCAAACATTGGTATTTTGGTTGTTTTGTGCAATTTATTTTGAAATTACAAAAAACAAAAAGGGAAGATATGAGCCATTTTTTTCTTTATTTTTTAAAACTTTAATATTTTTTTAAATAACAAAACAAAACAGCACATCATCTTTTCAAACTGCACTAGAAAACCTAAAAAACCCAAATACCAAGCAATTTTCAACCAAAAAATCCTGGAAATTTTAGACATTTCCTTTTTTGCTTTTAAAAAATAAATTCGTTCACTTTTTAAAGAAGTCCGTGATTGAACTTTGTTTTGCGAAGCTCGTTGCAAATAAATTTTTAAAAGTTCAGCACTCATCACACCAGGAGATTTGGTTTCTGTCACTTCCACCCCACTTTCAAAAAACGTCTCATTACTTCAAAAGTTTCCCATAGCTTGGGGAGTCGGGGGGGGTCTTGTTTCATAGCATCGTCATACTGTCGTCGTCGGCGGGGGGTTTTCCTCGGGAAGGGGGTTTTTACCCAGCAGCAGGTCGTCGTGATTCCCATCTTTCACCTTATACGGGTCACCTTGTTATCAACATTGAGTTGGCTCCATGTCAATTTTTGCGCAGCGTGCTGCTGAGACGGGATATCGCATCGTCATCCCACACAAGTAACGATAGTAGAGGTTTCAGAAAAGCCACAGGTCGTAGCAGTTAGCTAGGGTTTCCCAGCAGAAACCATAGTCAAGGACTGCTTACTTGGCATGCATTAGTGGGGTCGGACAAACTCTCCTGCCCACTCAGCTGCACGAATTTGCTTTGTGCTTTGTTTCTGTAGAATGCCTTTAATTTTCTGATTATACCCGATCCATGGGCGGTGGTTTGTGGTGTTGGGGGGCAAAAACCCCAAATCAATTGCTTTCAGGCCCACTAACGTACGATGGCAGGGCATTTTGTTATAAAAAGGGCAACTTACGATTCGTTTCGAAATTTTTGTCAAGTTTCTTAGCCATTACTGAATATTTTGTTTTTCACCTTTTTGTTGTTTTCTGTCGTGGGAAGAGTTTACGCATTTTTAAAGCAGCTGGTTTGGCGTATTTTCCGTTTCCAAAAGGGGCTTTACCCTTGCCTTCTGTTGGCACAGACAATACTGTAAATCTCTCTTTGCTGCGCTTGCCACCCTGCTTTGAAATTTTTTAAATTTGAGTTTTTTTTTTGGCATAATTTTAAAAGCACCCAGTCTCATCGGCATTGTAAACGTTCTCCCTTTGGGAAATTTTGAGGACAGTCACTTTTTCCAGTCAGCCATTTCTGTGGAAATCAGCTTTACGACTTTGCCTCTCCACAAACTGTTTAAAAGGGATTTTTCCCATGAGCTCTTTAAACCCTTTCAACCCACCCATGGCTGTTTAAATCATTTAACCCTAATGATCGGCGAATTGTTTGGGCCCTTCTCGACAAGATAGGCCTGAAAAGGAATATTGCGTCTGCTTGCAGAAAACCACTTCAGCTTGCTTTTTTCAAGCTCTCATGCACCCGGGCCGCAGAGCGTCCTTAGGGGTCAATTTTACAAAACCCCTCTTTAATTGTCTCCCCTTTTTGATCCACCCTGCCAAAGGTTTTTTTGGGGAAACATTGAACATTCGCGCAATCTTGCCTTAATTTTTGTCCCTTTTTACCTCGATTATCCCTCGTATTTTTTGCCAGGTCTTTTGCTCCGCTTCCTTTTCTTCTTTTTTGCTCACCTGAGATAGCTCAGGGGGAGCTTTTGGGATATTGATTGTCCGCGGGTCGCCGTCTTTCCGTAACAATTTTGAGGGTTTTCACACTAGAGGCCCCCAGTTTTGATCCAATCTTCCTCAAAAATTTGGGCGAATGTTTGTCTTATGATATCTTGAACCCTTTCGAAAATGGTCGGTTGGGTAAAAAGTGGTCGGTAGGGCAAATCTTAGAAAAATCTTGTGCCATCAACAATTTTTATGTTTAACACTTAAAGGGCCCCAAAATTTTAATCCAATTCCCCAAATTTGGCAGATGTTTGTCTTGTGATATCTTGAAACCCTTTTGAAAATGGGGAGGTTTGGATCAAAAAATAGGTCGGTAGGTCAAACTTAGAAAAAAAACTTGTTTAACCTAGAGGCCACAATTTGTCCAATCTCCTCAAAATTGGTCAGAAAGTTTGTCTTGTTTTATATCTTTAACCCTTCGAAAATGGGTCAGGTTGGTAAAAAGTAGGGCAGAGGGAAAAACTTAGAAAAATTTGTTACACAATAAGGGACAATTTTTTTCCAATCTCCTCAAACTTGGTAAAGTTGCTTATGATACTTGAAAAACCTTTTGAAAATGGGTCAGGTTGGATCAAAAAAATGGTCAGTGGTCAAATCTAGAAAATCTTGTTTACACACTGGGCTAAATTTTAATCCCAATCTTCTCAACTTGGTCAAATTTTTTGTCTGAAATTCTCAACCCTTTGAAAATGGGTGGGGGGTGGATAGAAAAGTAGGTCAGAGGCAAAATTTGAAAAATTTGTTTAACTCTGAGGGCAACATTTTTGGTCCAATCATCCCCAAATTTGCAGAAAGTTTTTCTTTTGTATTTTTGTGAATGGGTCAGAAAAATTCCTGAACATTTTTCACCTCACATTTAATTCTGAAGCAATCTGTTTTGTAAGGGAATGAATGATATTTTCTCGGGTGAGGGATCTTGGGGCCCTCTTGGCCCTTTGTTTCCTTTTCCCATCTGGGTATCCCCCCCTTTTCCGGGTCCTTCCCCCGATTTCTTGGCATTGTCAGCAAACATGTCGATCTAGGATCCCCCCCCTTGCCCGGGGCCTTCCCCAAAATTTCTCGGGAAAAATGATGTACACTGCGACATCCAGAAATTTTTGATATGAAAAATTTTTTTGCTCCTCATTTTAGAAACAGGTAAAGCCTGGCATTTTTTTTACTCAAATAAAAAGAATTTTGATTGCAGAAAAATTTTTTTTTCATTTAATTAAACATACCGCCTTTTTAATTAAGCTATTTTTAGGATTATGTATGCCATTTGCACTTAATAATTCTGGCCAATCGCTGAATAATTTTTTTTTGGAATTAAGTTTCAGGCCCTTTTTAAATCGTTTATATACTTTAATTGGTTCTGTTTGTTTTGCCTAATTGATTGAACAAAAGGGTTAGCAGTCACTTCCAGAAAAAGGGGAAACCATCCTGACGAAAAACAAAAGACCTAGACGCACTGAAATTTCAAAGCTTCTGAGACACAACTATTTTACAGGAATGTTCGAGCCCAATATTGTTTGTTTCGTACAAGATCAACCAAGGGGAAAAGTATGATAGTGACGAGCAATCAGCGATCGGTGGTCGAGCAAGGGGTTTTATTTTGTTAAAAAAAAATTGGGAAATTGCCCCAAACCCGGAAAAATGTTTGACCGTCCATGGTTGGCGAGCTGGGGTTTTCGAGCGAAAAAAGTTTTTATGTATCATGACAAGAACATATAGTTTAGAGGGCCAAATTGAAAAACCCCAAAAATTTTTTGTCCTTATTGACACATTAATCACCCCTTTGGGAATCATTTAAAAAAAATTATGTCATCAAAAAGTTTAAAAAGGGTGAATAACTTCCCGAAAATTTCGATGTAACTTCCTGTTAATGGCGATCAAAAACGTAAATAGGGGCAAATTTTTAATATACAAAAATTTCCACAATTAGCCACTACCACTATAGATTTTTCTTCTGAAAAAAACAATAAATGTTGTAGAAAATAAAACCTTCACTCATTAAAACCAAGCCTCTTTTTCCGGTGCAATAAAGTAAGGATGGGTTTTTTTTTCATCAAAAAACCCGCATAATTATGACCCAAGGACTCTTTCTGGTGTTTAAAATTGGTCATCCAAAAAATATTTTTGTCTAAAGATTGAAAAATCAGTATCAAAAAATGGTTTTAAAAGATGCCTTTTTTTTCTGTATTTTTTTTTCCTTCATAGATTTTTGGGCCCAAATTTTGTCCAGTATTACCCCCCCTAACCCCTGACACAAGTTACTAAAATTCAGTGATATAAGCCCCGATTTACTTTTTATCACTTTTGACTTTAAATTTTGAATATATTTAATCATTTCCAATTTTCCACGAAAAAAACATTCTGTTATGAGAAAAAGTAAAAAAATAAAAACAATTAACCCTTTCTTATAGGGACAGCATGAAAAAACCCAGCGAACAGATAAACCAGATCGGGATCAGGTTTTTGCTGTTCGCTCTCCTCATGGTCTGGGAAAAGGGGTTAACATTAAAATTTTAAAATTATGAGTGTTGGTTTACATGGTTTTAAATATCATCACATGACCTGTGTGGGTCAGGGTTAAAGTACATAGTGGGGCGTAACTTGTGCGTGGGTTTGATGATTATGTGTTATCAACATAGCTTAAAAAATACATAATTGCTTGACTTCAAAAAAAAAATTTGATCATTTTGACCATTGGGTTTCAGGATAATGATCAGGGTCCCCCTTTTTTTTGCTAATACAAATTTTTAGGTCAGATTTACAGTCTTTTGGCAAAGACAAAGCCCGTTTTCTTATAAAATTCCATTAAAAGCAGTAAATTAATTCTCTCCAATGCTTAATTTGTGCATGAATATTTAGAGGGGATGGGTTAATTTTAACAAAAATTGTATAGGGGAAAACTGGGAAAGAAAGCATGGTAACTAAAGGAACCTTCAAAAAATCATAAAAAAATTTCCTGCATTTCTTGTTCTTTAGTAAGAGACCGAGGTGTTCTGATAAATAACCCCTTTCCTCATATGACTCATTTTGACACACTCATTAGGTACCAATAAGCTGATCTGCAAAAACCACAGTTAAAATTTACCCAAAATTTAATTAAAAAAACCCATTTCCAGACCCGAGGAGCAGCGAACAGCTAAAAACCCGATCAGCCTGCAAGTTACTGCAGGGGGTCGGTTTTTGCTTTCGCATAGGGTTTTCATGGTGTCTCTTGAGGGAAAGGGTTAATATATACCATTTTTTGTCACATTTAGTGAAAAACGTAATAAATCAAGATTTTACGGGGGGGGTATAATGGAATGGTGTTTTAAGCAAAAGGTGTTACGCTGTAAAAAAATTTTTTGTACCACTTTAGCTAATTCTAAAAAAGTTTGGCAGAGACAAATAACAAAGGCCAAAAAAAACCTTTTGAAATTTGATTAACCCGTCAAATTATATTAATTTTTTAGAATTTTGAGTTTTAGGTCGAAGAAAACATTGTTTTTAAAAAAAAATTACTGAAAATGAAACAAAACAAAGGGGACCTTCTCTTTATGATCTGCTTAGGTCTTCTTTTTTTTGTTTGATATTAGTTTTATCATGAATTTTAAAAACATTTGCTGTGATGACATTGTGACATGGGATTTGGGGGAGCTGAATGCATTTGATTGTTTTGCTAAACAAAGTTTGTATGTTTTCAAAAAACACTAAAAGTAACGTTTTCATATGCTTTAACAGAGTTTACTTCCGTGGAAAATTTTTAGTTTTAGGGTTTTTTAATACTTTTTAGCTTTCACTGGAGACCCACTGATTTTTCCACTATTCGGCATTTTGTGAATAATTAAAATTTTTGTATTGACTACATAAAAGCCCTTATTGGGAACATTTTCCCCGAAATGAGTGACAAAAAAAAAGGTAAAAAAAATCCCCAAAATTATTAAACCTGAATTTTATCAAACTGTTTATTTTCTAATTTTTTTCACCAATAAATAAACCCCAATGAAATTTTCAATCAATAATGCAAATTTTGTTAAAATAAAAAAAATGTAGTTTTGGTTTAATTTACCCCAGATGTCAAAGAAAATACCGTGGTTTTTATTTTCCCCAAGAAATCCCATGCTGGGAGTAGGTTATCACAAATGTCATCCCAGTTGACGAAAAGTTTGTCTAAAGTTGTGCGGCAGAACATTTCAGGGGAGATTTAACCCTTTGATTGTTTGTTTTCCGGAGTTTTCTCAAGTGTTTGTATTAGTTTATTGCCAAGAGAAATGTTAGAAGGGTGCTGATCATAACCGACGCACTTAAATAGAATTTTTGCAGCTTTGGGAAAAATTTAGGGCCCGCTTTTAAAAATTTTGTTCTTCATCAGCAGTGTTTTGCAACTTTATTTTTTTTCAAAGTTGAAAAATCAAATATTAACAGAAAAAAATGAAAAATGAAGAGGGATGACCCAATTTAAAAATTTAGCTTGAAAGGTTTAAAATTTTATTCAATATGTCGTAAAAAAATGACCTTAATTATAATGGACTCTTTTAATTTTGCCAAAAAAATTCTTGAAAACGGGAAAGTTAAAAAAAGCAAAAGGGGAGGAATTGTTTGAAAATCATAAAAAATGAAATAAAACCCTTTATTTTTATCATGATAAAATATATAGGTTTTGATTTTCCCATATATCGGGGTAAAAAAAGGGAGTTCAGAACATATAAAATTTCATGGCGGGAAAGGGTTAATTTTTATTAACTTTAAAACTTTTTTATTTTTTATTTGAATCTGTGTTTTTGTTTAATTTTTCAGGCATTTGGAAACTTATAATTTTTTCCATTCAAAAAAGGACGGTCAAAAAAATAAAAAAAAAAAATTATTTTACATATATACCCCAAATTTTTGGGAGTTATTGCCCTCTGTAAATTTCATTTTTAAAATTTTTATCAAACCAAGCTCAAAAAGTAAAAAAAGTATAAAGATAAAAATTTCATATGTGGATAATTTATTCAGTGGAACTGCTGACCAAAACCAAAACTCCTTTTGCATAATTTTGAGTTATTGCCCTTGTAAATTTTTCTAAAAATGCCAGAAAATAACTCACAAAAAGATAAAAGGTAAAAGTGAAATTTAAGGGGGGGTTTTTTTGGGGGGGGGGGGGGGGGGGGGGGGGGGGAGGGGGGGGGGGGGGGGGGGGGGGGGTTGGTATTTGCGCCATGAAAAATGGCATTTCAGTTTTAAAGAAAATTTAAATGCGATGTTTTCACCCTTTAAACACTCAGCTAAGGTTGATTAGGGCGATATCCCTTCAGGTCAGGGATTATGGCCCTTTTGATATGATTAGGATTTTTTATGCTACAATTCCCTTCAAAATTTGATCACAGTACTCTTTGGTTTATGGAGCTGTTTTTTGGGCATGGTTTATGTATTCAGTATAACTATCTATAATATAGAAACTTATTTGGCAATAAAGACAAAATTTCTCACTGACATCTTGGGGGCCATCTTTCCCCTTTTTTTTAAATTTGCCACTTAGGGTTTGGAAAGTTGAAATCCGTGTGTTTTCATAAACATTAGAGAAAAAGAATAAAAAAATAAATTTGTTATATTTTATTGAATTATTTAAATTCAGTTATAATCAAATTAGTCATATTTTTTTAAATTCCAATTAAATTTAAATTTAGTCTATAAATTTAATTCCAATTATAATCTAGTTAGTCATAAAAAATTTAAATTCAATTAAAATTAATTATCATAAAATTTTAAAAATTCCCAAGTATAATCAATAGTCTTTAAAATTTAAATTCCAATTTATTTTAATTAGTCTATAAATTTAAAATTTCCCAAATTTAAAAATTAATTAGTCTATTAATTTAAAAAATGTTGGGAAACATTTTAGTATTTTTTAAAAAAAAAAAAAAATCCTAATTTAGGGCGGTGACACTTTGGGTATAATCCTTTGTGATGGGTCTTTTTAAAACATTTTCATTAAAAAAAATTTACCCCCTAAAAATGTAAAAAAATGAATTTTCTGTTTCAGTCAGCATTTTTCATTGATAATTGAAAGACAGTTTTTTGGGCAATTTTCGATTTTCTATATTTCATACCTCTGTGGAAAGATGGCCCGGGAAAAAAGGGAGTAACGGCAGATTTTTTAAAAATGATTAAGACAAAAAAAAAATCTGACCTCATTTTTTTCTTATCAGTACCTGGTGTCATTTTCTATTTCCTGATAAAAATTTTTTTAAATTTATAATTGTTTCCCTTTCCTTATTCTTAAGGCAATGCAGAATTCTTTTTTTAACTCTTCCCTGCTAAATTTCTCAATTGAACTTGTCTGTTCTTCTTCTTGATGCCCATTATTTGTATGGGGGGTGCATGCGGGAATTTTTTTGACTAAATACAACTCTGCAGCCAAGATAAAATTTTAAAAGATGGCTTCTGTTTTGGTCAAACGGGTCAAAAACCCTTCCTCTAGAGGACACCATAAAAAGACCTATGTGAACAGCAAAAAACCAGATCGCTGAAGAACTTGCGGCTAATTTTGTTTTATGCTGTTCCTGCTACCAGTGGTCTGGAAAGAGGTTTTGTAATTTCCCCCCCGAAACGAATTTTGGGGGGGGTTTTAAGGAGTCCCCCGGGGGGTCGGTCGGTCAGTCGGGGGTTTGTCGGTCGGCGGTCCAGGGGTCCGTTGCATTATTGGAATTCAATACAACTTTCAATATAAAGACAGGAGGGGGATGCAGTGCACAAAAACCCAAAACCCCATCTTGATTTATTACAGAGTTATTCCCCCTTCTTTTTTTTTCCCTTGTCCGGGCATAACTTGAAAGTCAAGTTGGTTTTCAAAAAAATTTCAATAATGGTCAACACAAAATGAGGAAGGCAGGCCAAAAACCCAAAATTATCTGAGAAATTCAGAGTTTTGCCCTTTGTATTTTTTCCTTGTCTGAGTAAAACTTGTAACCTGTCCGGAGTAAAAGTTGAAAAAGTACTGATTTGATTTAAAAACAATTTCATACAATGGTAAGACAAGGAGGAAGTGCAGTGCACAAAAACCCATAACTCTATTTTAAGGAATTACGGAGTTTTTCCCCTTTGTTACTTTTCCTTGTCCAGATTTAAAAAATTTTAATCAAATGGTTGGATTTCAAAACAATTTCATAAAATGGTAACCACAATTGAGGAAGTGCAGTGCACAAGAACCAAAAAAAAAAAACTCTGTCTAGGAATTACAGAGTTTTCCCCTTATTACTTTTCCTTGTCCAGGTTAACTTGTAAATTATGAGGATTTTTAAACAATTTCATACAAGGTCAACCACAAGATGAGGAAGTGCAGTGCACAAAACCATAACTCTATCTAGAGTAATTACAGATTTATTTCCCTTTGTTACTTTTTTTGTCCTATCAAAACTAGAAAGAAGGGGTTTGGAAATTTCAAAACAATTCATAAAAATTGTCAACCACAAAAAGAGGAAGGGCGTGCACAAAAACCCAAAATCTATCTTTGTAATTTACAGAGTTATTCCCCTTGGTTACTTTTCCTTGTCGGGAGCTTAACTTTAAAACTATTGGTTGGAATTCAAAACAATTTCATACAAGGGTAAAGCAAAACCCTGTGAAACCCGGCCAAAATCGGAAAAAAAAACTAAGTAAAAAGTCTTTTTATACTCTTCTTTTTAACCTAATAACTTCACATTTCTAAAGCATATTGGGGGGGGGTATTAATAAATTTTAGTGATATTTTATTTAAATTTTTTGGTTTAACTTGGTTTTCTGCAGATCAGCTTTATGGGTACCACTGAGGCGTAAAAAATGAGTCTATATGAGGGAAAGGGTTAAAGGGCTGTCAGTGTGTCGACAGGACTGAAAGCAGTGTGGATTAAAAAATTTTCCCTCAAAATAATTATAAAAAGGATGCTGTTAGAAATAAAAAACATAAATGTTTTGTTTTAGTTCGGGAAAAGAGGGTAAGAGGTTTTACGGGATTTATTTTTTTATGTCCAGGGTGTGTGTTTTGAAAAAAACCCAAATTTACTCAAATGTAAAGGGTTAATGTGTTCAGCAGAGGGAAAAATAGGTAAAATTTATGTTTGAAGACTTTGTCATAAGGAAGAGTGTTTTTAAGTGGTACAGGGGGAAAAATGTTTTAATAATTTAAAAAACAAAATTTTTTATCATTAATTTTTGCTCAAAAATCAAACTTTTATCCACAATGTTTCAAACGACAACTCCTCTGAAAACCACTTGGTAAATTTGAAACTTGCTTGTGATGTTCCTTGATGAAGCTCTACCATATTGTTCAAATGGTTCTGGTCCAGCATATCTAATCATAGGAGCTAAAAATAGATTTTAAAGTAAAAATTTTTCTTTCTAAAAACCGTAAACCCTGAGCTAGGATATTTAGTGTGTGGCTTATCTAGTGGCCCTTTATCAAGTTCGTTAAATCACACCCCGGGTCAAATCATACCCCGGGGGCCCAAAATGGCCTGTCCCAGGGTCACTTGATTTTTCAAGATTTTATAGGGAAAATAAATTGTGAAAAATCTTCTTTAGGAATGACAAGGGTCCAAAAAAAGAACTTTTTAATAGAAAAATCTTTTTACCGTTTTTTCTTCAGGTATGTGTTATTTTGTGCACGTTTCCAAAACAGAGTGCAAAATAAACCTTCCAAAGCCCCCTAGTTACCGGAAGGGTAACCCCCTTTCTCCAATTGTGTTTTGAACCCATCGAGTTTTTGTGGGAAACCTAGGTGCCCCTTTCTTGATGCTTTGTGCGCTAAGCTTCCTTTTTTTTCTTTTCATACCCTCGGGTGTTGTTTATCTTGTTTTTTATTATTTTTATTCTATAGGTGTAGAATTTTCAATCCCCGCCCCCGTTCGGGTTTTTTTGCCTTGTGTCAGGGGTTTCCGTGCTTCGGCTCCCGTGGAACTGGTATTATTTTAAATTTGTTATAAAACGTTGTCTCGTTTCGAGAATTTTTTTGTAGGGGTTTTTTTGGGTCTTCCCGTTTTATTTTGCTTCATTGTTTTTCTTGATTGTTTTTTAAAATGTCGCAGTCTCGGGGTTCCTGCGGAATGTCAAGGCGCCGGGGACTCCCATCGTCCTGCCTTCTGCTGGGGTTGCTCCAGGGATGAAAACCTGCACTTTTTGGGTTTTTCGTGGTCAAAGAGGTCGGGGAAAAAGCCTCTTCACGTCGACCCTTTTTCACCCCCGGAAAAGGAAGGCCTCACTTCCCCCTCCTCTCGGGGTTCAGTGGCTGGGGGGGGAGTCCCTCTCCCCTCCCAGGAAGAAGGCTTCCCGCCCTCTGGGAGGCCCCTTCGTTTCCTGGCCCCTTCGGCTCTCCCTTTTGTTTTGCCCAGGGTACCGACAAGGAGATACTCCGACCGGTCACCGGGCATGACCGGTCATTTGCTTGATATTTTTCATGCAAGGCCGCCCCGGTCCCGGTCAGGTCTAGCCACCCTTTACCCGGGCAAGACCCATCACCGACCATCTCATGATACGGACCCGGGCAGGGTAATCTACCGGGGGCCGTCACGGTAAACGGCCATGGTCCCGACCCCCGGTCACCGACCACAAAGCCACCGGGCACCCCTCACCCGGGACCGGTCACAATCACCGGGCACGTCACAGTCACCGGGCTTTTTTGAACATCTATTTTTTCGTGACGGTTCAGAGACCCAAGACCCGGGCTCACCGGTCACGGCAAAAGATCGTCCCGTCAAGGGGGTCGGGTCCCATCAGGCGTGGGGTCACCCGGGCTTCGCCATTTAATGAAAAAAGTTCGGGCTCGAGTTTTTCCCCCAGGGGAGCCCCGCGGTTTTCTCCCCCTTCGGGGACCTGCTCCTCGTGTTCAAGGGTGCCCCAAAACGGCCCCCCAACCGTTCCCCGGGGATTTCCCGGCCCGGTCCCCCAGCTCTGCTCCTAGGGACCGGTCCCCTTTCGCTCTACCACTTTGAAGTTCGAGGTGCGGATTTTTCAGCCAACCTAAAACCTTCGATCTTTCCCCGTGGTGGTCCCCCAGGAGGGGGAAAAATGCCAGGATTTTTCGTTCTGCCCCCCCCCGTCTACCGGCGAGCCTTCATTTTTAGGAGGACGGGTTTTTCTTCCCCAGAGACCTGATCACAGACTGTTTTCAGTCTTCCCCCCTCGGGGCCACAGGGCGCTTTTTTCTGCACACCCCCCCCTTGTGGCCCTTTTTTTTCCCCCCATTTCCCTTTTTGGGCTTTTTCCCCCCAGGGTTTCCCCCATCCGCCTGAGTGGGGTTTCCTCCCCCTACTTGCAAAAACCCCCTACTAGCGGGGCTGCTCTGGCGGACACTTGGAGGAATAAAATTTCCCCTTTTCCCGGAGGAGGACTCCTTTTTTGCCGAGGACGTGCCTCTTTCGGCCACCCGCGCCGATCCCGCGCTCATTCCCAAACTGTACTGACAATCCTCTCTCGACGAGGGGCGAGGATCAGAGACATCGTTTTTTTTCCTGGCAGGGCTTTCAGGGGTCTTTTTACCTTACCTGCATCAGTGTGCAAACCGGGGCCCCCCTCCCCCCGTAAGAGGGGAAGGTTTCCGCCCTTTTCGGTAAGCCAAAGGAAACCAACAGTCGAACCGGGTTGCTCCCTTTTCTCTTTCCGGGCGTGTTCGGCTTGGGGATTTCGAATCTTCCTCCTCCAAGCCCGGACCGGGGTGGTTTTTCCCACTTAGACCTTCGGCCTTTGGGGTTTTAAACCCCAAGACCCCAAGTTTCCCCGGGGGTGATTTTTCTATCCCCCCCCGAAAATGGACCTAGACGAGTCGGCTCCGGGTCAAGGTCCCCCCTTCCCTCTTTACCGCTTTTAGAAAGGTCTTGGATCGCTGGAGCAAAGCTCCCCTTTCTTTCCCCATCCGTCTCATACTGACTCCTTCGTGGCCGACTTTCGGTCAAACTACAGCAAAAAAAATGCTTATCTTCTTCCGTCAGGCTTCTTTTGGGCCTTAGCGCATTTCAAAAACATTTTTTTTGTTCTCTCTCTCTCCTTCAGAGTACTCGCTGCAGGGGGTGCCTTGGAGGCCCCAACAAGTACTTTTTCTCCCCTTTTTCGGGAAAAAAAAACTTAGGCCCCCTTTTCTTCTTCGCCCTTTTTGGGGCCGAATCAAGGGAATAGCGGTGCCTCCCAAAGGGGCAAATGCACGGGCGGTGGGCCTTCCAAAACCCCCACTCCTCTTCGGCTCCCCTAAAAATTCCGGGAACCCAAGAAACCCTTTGGCTTCTACCGGGGAAATCCCCCAAGGACCGGGAAAAAGGGGTAAACCTAAATTCCTTTCAGAGGTAAAACCCCCCTTCCGGGGCGCTCGCCAATCTGGCCTCAGCGACCACGATTCCCCTTCATCGCCCCCCCCCCTTCTTCTACCCCTTTCCAGTCAAAGGGGGAGGAGTAAGCCCTAGGGGTACGTCCTTTTTTCCCCTTCCTTTCCAACGTTCTATTTGGAGGAAAGTGTTTTGCCCCTTTTCCCGTAGGCGGCAGATCACTCATTTCATTCGCAATGGGGGACAATCCCCGACGACCCAAAGGGTCCTGTCTATCGTGGAAAAAGGGTATCGGGTTGTTCAGTCTCCCCCCCCCGTCACCTCCCATTCATCTCTCCCCAATCATCCTGTTGGGGGCTCGCTATTTTTGATTTCTGAAAAAAGGGGCTTTTGAAAGGGGTCGATTCCAACCTCTCCGGGTTTTACACCGTCTCTTTCTGGGTTTCCCCAAAAAACGGCGGTTTCGACCGGGCATAGACCCACCATCTAAAAATCCCTTTATTCCAAGGAACACTTCAAAATGGGAAAAAAAAATTCGTCGATCAGGGCGCCCTCCCCCCCCGGGCCGGGTGTTTCCCGGATTTATGGGTGCCTACTTCATGTATCTTCCATCCTCATTTCCCGGAAAAACCTTCGCTTTGGGTGGTCCAAATGTTACCATTCAAGGGCCCCTTCCCTTCGCCCGTCTTTGGCCCCCAGAAACTTCACCAAAATAGTTTCGGTTTGGTCGCCAGGGTTCATTTTTTGCGGCTCACCCTCCCGGGGTATTTTGCGACTGGCTTCTTCTTTAATGGGCCCCGCGCTCCCTTTTCGCGAACTTCGATGGGTGCAACCCGCTCTCCCCGGGTAGGCTTATCCTCAACTCCCAGAAAAGGAGTTGATCCCATCCCCAAAATTCCGTTTTTCGGGATGCGTTTCTGACCGACCCAAACAGGTCAGAATTCCGGAACCCGAATTTTTCCTTCTAAAATCTGGTTCGGGGGGTTTTCGCGTCGGCAACGATCTCAGGCCCCCGGAATTTCTATCGCTTTTCCCTGTCTCAATGCAGCAGCGGATCTTGTTCCCCGGGGGCCCTTTACATCGACCTCTTTTTTTTTTTTTCCATCCGTCTGGGTCCCATCAGACCATTTACAGACCATTCTTCCGGGTTTTCCCCCGGGAAAATTTGGTCATCATCTCAGTTGGTGGAATTCCCCCCGTTTTTCCCCAGAGGGTGTTCCTCTTTTCCCCTCAACCGGAACGTTTTCCCTTTCGGATGCCCCTCTGTCAGGGTGGGGTGCTCATCTGGAACCTCGGGTCTCACAACCCCGGGTCTTTGGTCCCCCCGGGAGGTTCTCTTAATTTAACAACCTGGAACTCAAAAACGGTTTACTACCTTAGACAGTTTTCTCCCCTCATTTGAGACAAATCTGTTCTAGTATCTACAGACAACACGCTGTTGTTCTTCATCCAGACAAGGGGACCACCGCCTTCCCGGCATGGAAACATGGCAAACCTCTTCATTGGTTCAGGGTCTTCGGTACTCATTAAGCAGAATCTTCCGGGCGTCTAAATGTCTTAGCGGACCCAAAATCCCGCGGCTTCTTTCTCCCCTCAATGGAAATTACTTCTCGGATCGCAAAACTTGTTTGCGATTTTCGGGTCTCCGTCTGCGATCTTTTGCTACCCGGTGAAAACCAAATTCCCCTGTTTTTGTCACCGGTATCGGCACCGGGCTTGGGGATAGATCTCGTCTGTAAACTGGGATCATCTATTTGCTTATGCTTTTTACCGTTTTCTCTTTTCCCTTAGTTCAAGGAAAAAAACCTGCGATCTCAGTGCCATCCTTGTAGCTCCACTTTGGCCCAAAGAGTCTTTGGGTTTGTGGATTTTGGATCTTCTGATAGACATCCCGTAGAACTTCCCCCGGGTTCCGGGCCTTTTGTCCAGGGCGGAACAGGGGCCTACACGACAATCCTTCGCTTTCTCTTTTTACCTTGGATGTTTTCCAACACGGTTAGACAGAAGAAATTTTTGGCAACGTTGCCTCCTATTTTTCCCAAGGCCCGGGACAAAAACTCCATTGTCTACCAGGGAATGGAAGGTCTTTTCCCTGATTGGGGTTTTGCAGGCAGATTAAACCCGGGCAAAACTCCTGTCAGAGAAACGCTAACTTTCTGTTTTTCTTTTTTTAAAAGAAAAAACTTGGGTCAGTTCTATCAAAGGGGTTTTAGGTCCATGTTATCGAACACTTTAAGTTTCCAGATCCCTTTCCCCTTGGGTTTGGGCCTTTTCTTTCGGAAATTATTCGTTCGTTTGAACTGTCTAGGCCGTTCTCGTTCGAAAAACCAAAAAGGGGTCTTTCTTTTGTTTTATGGCTCTTCTTTTGAACCCCTTTCTGAGGCTTCCTCCTGCCGTAACTGGAAAGGGTCTTTTTTCTGCAATGGCGTCTTCTAAACGCGTTGCGAAATTCATGCCCTTTTTATGAGGAAGGTATTTTTTCGCTTTAACAAATCTGATGGCTCTGTACCTTGATTTCAACCTGGTTTCCCGCGAAAACCCAAACCCCTTCGGCTGTTCCCCCGGTAGTTATTCCCAGCCTTTTGGTCTTGCCTAGGGGGATCCTGATAGGCTTCTTTTTCCGGTTAGAGCCCCGAAGTTTTACCCCCAAGGTTAAATCTTTACGGGGGCGTCGTCTTCGTCTTTTCCTCCCAATAAAAGGGGGGGGCAAGTTTTGGCGATCAATATCTGTTGGGTAGCTCAAAAATCAAGTTTGCCTATTCGGTTTTTCGGGACAGGGATCTTCCTTTTTAAAAATTAGACCACATGGCTCCGTGTTTGTTGCTTCTTGGGCTTTCTTGAAAAAAATTTCCCCCCTGGTGATTTCTTTTTTAAAAAGGCCCTTGGAAGTTTTTATACGTTTTCTTTTTTTTATCTCCCCCTATGGTAACCAATCACAAAACCTTTTCGGGGTTGGGTCCGCTTGTAGTGGCTCAGACAGTAGTTTAAACATCCTGTCTGCGTTTTTCGCTCTTTCGAGAGCGTTTTCCTTCGGCGCTTTGGTCGTTTTTTTACTTCGGGGGGCGCTGCAATCAAGGGTTTTTTGTTTGCAACCCCCCACCTTTGCGACGAAGTCTTACCTGAAATAATAAAAAAGGTAAAAATATTTTTTGCTATTAAAAAAGAAATTTTTGAAGTAAAAATTAAATTTTTAAATTTGTAAAACTTACCTTTATTACAAATCCCACCTCCCTCCCCGCTTTTGGGTGGTTGTATCCCTCGATGGCTTTATAACAATTGGGAACGGGGGTTACATTCCCGGAAAACTAGGGGGCTTAGGAAGGGTTTATTTTGGGGCTTGTTTTGGAAGCTTTTCAAATAGAACCCCTCCTGAAGTAATAACGGGAAAAGTATTTACAAATTTAAAAATTTTAATTTTACTTAAAAAATTTCATTTTTGTTTTAACAGGGCTAGTGGACCTTTATCAAGTTTGTTAAAAAGCATGGCCCTGGGGTCAAAATTGACCCACCCCGGGGGCCCTTTTTGCTCACAAAATTCTTGTCAAAAAACCAAAAGGCTGTGTTTAGATTTTTGGTTTTAAAAACATGGCCTGTGGAAACATGACATTTTTGTGAAAAAATCATTGTTTCCCATATAAATGACGTTTGAAAAAGTGAGCCAAAGCCTAAACAAGAGAGAAGCTATCAGCGAAATGTCGTATATTTCGGCATGAATTCTCAGAAGTGTGCCCAAAAAGGGAAAATTCATTTTTTAAAGGAAAAAAGAATTTAAATACATTTGAAAGGAATATATTGATGCATTTGGAAAAATTTTTCATATAAACATCACATGGGGGAAAAAAAGTGCACCCCGACCAGGACTTAACCCATGGGCCTTTCACTTACAGTTTCTTTGCTCTATTGTTTGAGCTACCCGACCAATACCCACTTAAGGGAAAAAAACCCCCAGACGTTGTTGATCAGTTTACCAACAACAGAAGTTATTTCCCCCTTTTTTAAAACTTAAAGCGCCCGGGCTACTCTCAAATACATGGTTGCGCCAAGAGTAGACAAAATTTTTTGCACATTTTGTTTGAATCGTTGCTTTGATCTTTGAGAAGCAATTTTTGATAGCTAAAATTCTGGTGATCTACCACTTTTTGAAGTCGGTGTATAATTTCATGTGTATGTGTTTGTGTGTATGAGGAGAGGGTGGGGGTAGACATGTTAGCTCCAGTTTTAGTTCTTTATTTTGCTTCCCTGGAACATGTATTTAAGATAACCAAGGTATTTACTTGATAATCTAAACAATGATTGAAGGCATTGGCAGAAAATGCAGTGTTTAAGAATCTTGACATATGCTGATCTTTGTACAATACTTTATGATTTTTTGTCGACCTCGCTTGCGGTGAGCTTGACTTAGCTGTCACAATGGCGGTTCGTGTATGTAGTGCATGGTTAGTGTGTTTGTGCGTGAGTGCCTCCGTTCTGGATTTGGTCTTGTTCGGGCTATAACTTCATCATGGATTGGAAGGATTCTCAAATAATTTGGCACAAATGTATAGTTCAGTGAGACGGAGTGTCATGCACAAGAACCAGATTCTTAGCTCAAAGGTCAGGTCACAGATGGAGGTCAAAGTTCAAAAACATGTACTTTTTTTGCTAGTCCGGGCTGTAACTTCCTCATGATGGAAGATTTTAAAATATATTGGCATAAATGTCAAGCTCAGTGAGGCAGAGTGTCATGCAGAAGAACCATAGCTCAAAGGTTAAGGTCACACTTAAAAGTCAAATGTAAAAAATGGTCTAAACAGCTTATCGAACCATTTCTCTGGGGGGGTCCTCAAATAACTTGACACAAATGTCAAACTAAGTGAAAAGTTGTGTCATGCACAAGAACCAGAATCGTAGTTCAAAGTTCAAGGTCATAGGTCAAAAATGAGTTCATTTTTGCATGTCCATGCTGTTACTTCCCCATGAATTGAGGGATTCTCAAATAATATGACACAAATGTCAAGGTAAGTGAGACAGTGTGTCGTGCACAATGTTCAAGTAATACTTGGAGGTCAAAGGTCATGGAGTTGGATTTGCTTGTCAAGGTTGTAACCTAGACATGGATTGCAGCATCTTCAAACAGCTTGGCAGTTATGTTAACCTCAATGAAGCGTAGTGTCGGTCAGAGAGTTTTGTCCCTAGCTCAAAGGTCTAGGTCACACTATGAGGTCGAAGGTCGTGGAGTTGGATTTGCTTTCTGGGCTGCAACTTAGACATGGATCACATGGTTTTCAAATAACTTTGTAGTTATTATAACCTAAATTAGACCTAGAGTTAGGCACAAGAGATTTGCCCCTAGCTCAAAGGTCAAGGTCTCACCTAGAAGTAAAATGTCCTGGAGTTGGATTTGTCGTATCTGGGCTGTAACTTAGACATGAATTTTTAAATAACTTGGCACTAATGTTAACCTCAATGAGATGGAGTGTCAAGCTCAAGAGTTAGGTCTGCAACTCCAAGGTCAAGGTCCCACATAG
Source organism: Solen grandis (assembly GCA_021229015.1). Classification (NCBI taxonomy): domain Eukaryota; kingdom Metazoa; phylum Mollusca; class Bivalvia; order Adapedonta; family Solenidae; genus Solen; species Solen grandis. Next base: position 37,041,102 of record CM037788.1, on the reverse strand, counting down.
AGATTAAAGGACATTTGCTTGTCTGGGCTGTAACTTAGACGTTGATGGCAGGATTTCAAAATAAACTTAAGTTATGTTTACCTCAGTTAGACAAATAGTCATATACAAGAGTTGTGACCCTGGCTCAAAGGTCAAGGTCATACTTAGAGGTCAAAGGTCATTTGCTTGTCTGTAACCTAGACATGGATAGAAGGATTTTCAAATCAGTTGGCAGTAATGTTTGCCTAAATGATCAGAAGTGTTAAGCACAAGAGTTGGGTCCATAGTTTCATGGTCAAGGTCATACTTAGAAGTGAAGGTCATCACACTGGATTTGCATTTTTGGGCTGTTCTTTTTCTCTGGGTTAGAGGATTCTCAAAATTAATGATTTGGCAGTAAATTTGCCTCAATGAGATGATGTATCACATGAAAGAGTTGGGTTCCTAGCTCCATGGTCAGGGTGACATTAGAGGTGAAAGGGGCACCTTAGGCCGCGGGCTTGACATGTTGCCTTGGGCATCTAATTTTCTTCTTTTTTTCTGAAATTTTACAGAGACATAAGCAAATCAAATTATATATATTAGTCCTTTTAGATATAGCGGTTATAAAAATATTCAGGGAGCAGTCCATTTGTTCTACCTATTCTCTTGTTCTTATCCAGAGCATTACTTAACACTATTGCATTGACCTGCTCCAAACTTAGAACACAGATAATTTGTGAAGCACAAGAACCTGAACTGCAGCTTTTCTACATAATTCTTGAGTTTAGTTTTGATCATTTGATGCTCACCGTTTCTCTGACAACTCCTGGAATGCAGACAATACTTTTTAAGTGTTCCAAGGAATACCCATCCATTTAAAATAATGTCAACATATTCAGACCATTTTTTTAAATTTTTTTAGCAAATTGCTAATTCAATTAAAATCTGTTGATATTTACCAATTCTAATTGATTTATTCAATCAGTTTGACTAAGAGGGGGAAAAGCAGCCAAATGATGAAAGATTAACATTGCCTTTTTTTTATTTTAGGATTTAGAATGGACTGCATTATGTATTTATTTTTAAAGCTACCAATGTGTGACAGATATTTATAGACCTTCAGTCAGGCACACATTACAATCACTCACACAAAGAACACTTAACCATTCCTCATTATGATCATTTTGACGCACTAGAATAGTACCACATATACGTCTGAATTGCAGAACACAGTTAAACTTCCAATTTTAATTACTAAATCCTCATTTCCGACACTGAGGAGCAGCGAACAGCATAAAACTGATCAGCCGCGATTACACAGGCTGATCTGGTTTATGCGCGCATGGTCTTTTTAAGGTGCCTCTATGAGGGAAAGGGTTAACAAGAAAAACCCACCTTACGATATAGTATTAGAATTGCCTATGCGTTTGTAAAATTAACATTTTCTTGTAAATATATTTTTCATGACTTTTATCCGTTTAAACTGAATTTATACTGTCTTAATTAAGAATAGTTTAAACTATTACATCAAGAAGTTGATGTCATACATCATAAAATCTATGTTTATTTATTGTCTTAATGATAGAGTGTTTCCGAGCTAATTTGATTCTGCAACCACTGGGAATAAAGAAATGACCGTGTTGACACCAGATACATTATTCTTGGTTTTACATTGTTATAAACTTCCATTATCTATACATCCCCCGTCCTCATCTGGCAGTTGCTGGACCGATGGAGAAAAACACTGGTTAACACGTCTCTAGATACATACAATTATGTAACCAGGAGAGAATTTCTGCCCATAAAATTTTCATGAGTTATGATCACGTTCAGGCATGAAATGATTAGTGATTATTGCCCGGTTTATTATACCCTACAGGGAAAAAGGAAAACCGGTACTTACAGCATAATGGTTTCATGGTGTTTATAATCATAGAAAAACATGGGAGGCCTTGATGGTGTTTGTAAGGAAATATGATAGATATATCACCCAGGTTCTATGGTTCATGTGGCCTTGAGGTAGTAACTTTTGCCCTCATGAGTTCGTCCTTGGCCGCTTCATACCAAACTCATTACAAATCATACTAGTGTATGTCCCTTGCTTGGCGCTCAGCATGAAAGAGTTGTTCCAGGATGGTTGACCCTATGTGGGATGATGTCTGGCTGGGTAACTACTTGAGGCAGCACTGTCTCAATTCAGGCAAACAAACAAGGTCACCTGGGTAGCTAATAAATCATGATCCTAGATTGTGATTGATCAGTGTCAGAGTATTGGATAAAGAGGTTATTTGTAGATTTTCTCATATTCAAGATTGTATTTTCTTTCATACTTTGTTATAGAATGAAAGTGAATAAAATAAATTTGTGCAGGGGTATAGATTTATAGATATATGGGATGAGACTTTTGTTGTCTTGAATTGATATGGGTGTGGAATATTGTGATAAAAGAGTAGTAATGTGAAGAAGATAGATCAAAATTAATTTTGCTGGGAAATTGTTAATTTGATTTGGGGGTTATATGC
>CM037788.1:36990096-37038519 GCA_021229015.1 Solen grandis | reverse complement strand
CCATATTGGTGAACACATAAAGCTCCGCTTCTCGACACAACTCGACGCAGTGAAGGTGCTTGAAGCTGGTTTTAAATTGATCATCTGATTTAGCGGAATAGTGTTTAGTGACAAGTTGATGCCGATTAAATTAATTAAATGGAGACAAATATTTAAAAATTTAATGATTTAATTGGATAAAATATAATTTCAAACACTAAGAGAGAATTTAACAGTTAAGAAGCCGCCACTCGCTACGCCCGTTCTGGCTTCTTAACTGTTAAATTCTCTCTTAATAAACACTAACTATAACGTACTACAGTCGTCTCCATCGTATGTACAAGTATTATTTAAATTTAACTCATGAGGCTACACGCGTCGATGAATCTATTGCATGGTAGCATTTACGGTTTTATTCCCGCGGCTGTACACGAAATTAAAAGAAAAGAATTTTGATATGCAGAATTAATAGGTTTAAGTTTAATTGCTTATATTTTGAAAACCTATAAAACTAGACCCAAATATGCTACAATTGAATTGTAAGAATTTTCAGGACATATTTTTTTGGTACCTAGAATAATAAAATTGGAATCTCTCAGCCCCTCACCGCTGTGGGTTCGAATCCCGGTAGGAACTTCGGATTTTTCATGTGAGGAAGCCTTCCAGCTTGCTTGCGGTAGGTCGATGGTTCTATCAAGGTACCTCTGTGTACTCGGGGTCTTCCTCCACCTGTAATTAGCTTTACGTCTCTATATGATTGAAATACTATCACAGCGACGGTAAACCCCAATACAACAACAACAACTAAAATTGGTTAAGTTATAAGAAAGCGATATCAAAATAAAGATTTATTTATTTTTGACATATGGCTTACTTCCCAAAATTCATGCATGAGAAGTCCATACGAAAAAAAAAAGAGTAAAAGGTAGGAAATATAATATATATTCTTTCTAACGGTATTAATCTTTACATTTCAAAATGTTTCAGAAAGTCCTATCATTCGTATCAACGAATGAAATCTAGTTATTATTATTATTATTATTCTTTTCTTCTTCCTAACTAAACGCTTATTTTTATATGTTGCAATAGTCCTAGGACGATGAAATTTTTATGGCTTATTAGTCACGTGAGGAAATTTTGATTTCAATGATTTTCAGCACCCTATGACGTCACATGACGTCACAGCTAAAAATAGTGAAAAATGGTGTTCGCGCTCTACAGCCGTCATTTATGGTCGGATTTTCTTCAAATTTTCACAGATGGTACATCTTGAATCAAAGGTGTGCATATCCTGTCAGCTAACCGAAATTCCGAAAGACCGAAGTTCTGTGGCTGAAATAAGATTCGAACATAGGACCGAAAATTTCATTTTAGGATAAAAGAGCTTCAGGATGAGATAGAAAGTTGAAACTTAAACAGTTTGCAGTTCTGCAGAATTTCTACAAATATTTTGAGGCGTGACGTCATATGACGTCATGTGACGTCATAAGCATACTTCTTAATTTTCATTTTAGGGCAATGATTTCGACATGATGCCAGTTGTTCAGAATAATGAAAATTTCAGAGTTATGAAAGGAAAGTATGCGCTTTTGAACAAAAGCATCTTCAGCACCCTATGACGTCACATGACGTCACAGCAAAAAATAGTGAAAAATGGTGTTTACGCTCTACAGCCGTCATTTATGGTCGGATTTTCTTCAAATTTTCACAGATGGTACATTTTGAAACTCAGGTGTGCATATCTTGTCAACTAGCCGAAATTCCCAAAGACCGAAGTTCTGTGGCTGAAATAAGATTCGAACATAGGACCGATAATTTCATTTTAGGATTAAAGAGCTTCATGATGAGATAGAAAGTTGAAACTTACACAGTTTACAGTTCTGCAGAATTTCTACATATATCTTGAGTCTTGACGTCATATGACGTCTTGTGACGTCATAAGCATACTTCTTAATTTTCATTTTTGGGCAATGATTTTGACATGATGCCAGTTGTTCAGAATAATGAAAATTTCAGACTTATGACAGTAAAATATGCCCTTTTGAACAAAAGCATCTTTAGCACACTATGACGTCATGTGACGTCAGAGCTAAATATAGTGAAAAATGGTGTTCACGCTCTACAGCCGTTATTTATGGTCGGATTTTCTTCAAATTTTCACAGATGGTACATCTTGAAAGTTAGGTGTGCATATCCTGTCAGCTAATCGAAATTCCGAAAGACCGAAGTTCTGTGGCTGAAATAAGATTCGAACATAGGACCGAAAATTTCATTTTAGGATTAGAGAGCTTCAGGATGAGATAGAAAGTTGAAACTTAAACAGTTTGCAGTTCTGCAGAATTTCTACAAATATTTTGAGTCGTGACGTCATATGACGTCACGTGACGTCATTTGTTTCTTACTATTATTCTTTTCTTCTTCCTAACTAAACGCTTATTTTAATATGTTGCAATAGTCCTAGGACGATGAAATTTTTATGGCTTATTAGGCACGTGAGGAAATTTTGATTTCACCCCTACTGCATATATGTAGCCATATCTCAATAAATATCGATTTTTGTAAATATATGTATGAATAAGAATTATAGCTGAATAATTGACGTTTCCAAAGATATTTAGTTTATTAAAATTGGTTTACGCAATACCAATTTATAAGCAAAAAAACTAAACGAAATGAAGCTAATTTTGCTGATAATATGCTGTTTTCTTGAGGTTTAACAGTCAATATCTCAGAAACGACTGAAGATAAGTTTATACATTATGCGTATAAAATGTAGCATGTTTTAAGAGCTTTCTAACGGTACCAAGTTTATTGAAATTGGACTTCATATAAGAAAGTTACATGGAAAATAAGATATTTCATAATCATGCATCATAAAAATATGGAAAAGGTCACGCGCAGGGGTCACCAGGCTTAAATACTTGCGCAACGACTTAAAAAAAAAAAAAAAAAAAAAAAAAAAAAAAAAAAAAAATCAAATTGCAATTAATGGGCTATATCTTGATTTTGTTCTTTTTTTTTTGTTGTTGTTGTTGTTTTTTGTCGAATGTTGACTGTTTCCAAAATAAGCATTGCAGTTAATACATGTACAACGGCACAAGACAAAAAATCCGTATTTGCAACACTATGTAGCTAGCGAGCAGTTTGCAAGCCTTGAAAAATTCACACGTAGCCCCACATTTTAGACCATCTAAAAACTGCATTGTTATGCTAACGATATTCATATTGCATCAGTTTGTAGGCTGGGATGTTACCTTTCAAATATCACCATAGTTCGAAATTCCAGGAATTTATGGCAAAACTACGGAAGCCCAAACACGCCAAAATCGCTAAATACGTTTAACTACGTTACAGGTGTCGAAAGGATATAGCACTATACAAATATTCAATACTTCTTCCTAATGAGGCTAAAATTAAACAAGGTTACAACTGAGCTGGAGTGATGAAATTCTATGTGTGATGAAAGTTAGAAACTTACATTTGAACACTGTTTCATTTTTCTTTCATGTCATATGACATAGTATAAATGTTGTATGTAAACTACATGTGCAAGATATGGGCGGACTTTTATTAAAATTCACAGAATGTGTTCTATTTGTGCTATTTTATATAGAAATAGAGGAGATAGAAAGTTGCAATTTGGACAGATTATCTATTATGTCATCTTCTATATATACTATATAAAGCAGATGTTGCAGAAAGTCCTATCATTCGTTTAAACGAATGACATCTAGTTATTATTATTATTCTTTTTTTCTTCCTAACTAAACGCTTATTTTTCTATGTTGCAATACTCTTAGGACGATGAAATTTTTATGACTTATTAGCCACGTCAGGAAATTTTGATTTCTATGATTTTCATATGCCTATGACGTCATATGACGTCACATTTGAAATATGCTACAAAAGTTTGTACGCGGTCTACAGCCATTGTTTGCGAACCGATTTTCATCAAATTTTCACAGATTGTGTATATTAAGTTCTAGTTGTGCATCCCGGTGTCCGTTTTTCAAAATTCGAAAAGTCCATGGTTCTATAGCGAATCCAAGATTCGAACCAAGGTCGTAAATTTTTAAATGCTTATAAAATCTGTCCTATTTAAGAAAGAAAGTTGATATTTAGTCAGTATATAGGTCTCTAGAAGTTTTAAAAATTTTGTGAAAATATTTGTCATATGACGTCACGTGACGTCATTATATGATAATGTATTTCTAATATTAACAAGAATATTTCTATATGTTGAAATTGTCGAAAGGCAATGAAAATTTAAAGACACATGCTTCAAACGCTGAAATTTTGATTTCTATGATTTTCATATGCCTATGACGTCATATGACGTCACACTGGAAATATGCAACAAAAGTTTGTACGCGGTCTACAGCCATTGTTTATGAACCGATTTTCATCAAATTTTCACAGAATGTGTATATTAAGTTCTAGTTGTGCATCCCGGTGTCCGTTTTTCAAAATTCGAAAAGTCCAAGGTTCTATAGCGATTCCAAGATTCGAACCAAGGTCGTAAATTTTCAAATTCTTATAAAATCGGTCCTATTTGAGATAGAAAGATGATATTGGGTCAGTATATAGGTCTCTGGGAGTCTTAAACATTTTGTGAAAATAAATGTCATATGACGTCACGTGACGTCATTATATGATAATGAATTTCTAATTCTAACAAGATTATTTCTATATCTTGAAATTTATGAAGGGCAATGAAAAATTAATGCCGCATGCTTCAGATGCTGTAATTTCGATTTCAAAGATTTTCAGAAGCCTATGACGTCATATTACGTCACATTTGAAATTGACTACGAAAGTTTGTACACGGTCCAGAGCCATTATTAATGGGCCGATTTTCATCAAATTTTCACAGAATGTGTATATTAAGTTCTAGTTGTGCATCTCGTTGTCCGTTTTTCAAAATGCGAAAAGTCCATGGTTCTATAGCGATTCCAAGATTCGAACCAAGGTCGTAAATTTTTAAATGCTTATAAAATCGGTCCTTTTTGAGATAGAAAAGTGATATTTGGTCAGTATATAGGTCCCTAAGAGTCTTAAACATTTTGTGAAAATAAATGTCATATGACGTCACGTGACGTCATTATATGATAATGTATTTCTAATATTAACAAGAGTATTTCTATATATTGAATTGTCGAAGGGCAATGAAAATTTAATGACAAATGATTCAGACACTGAAATTTCGATTTCAATAATTTTCAGAAGCCTATGACGTCATATGACGTCACATTTGAAATTGACTACGAAAGTTTGTACACGGTCCAGAGCCATTATTAATGGGCCGATTTTCATCAAATTTTCACAGAATGTGTATATTACGTTCTTATTGTGTATACCGGTGTCCGGTTTTTCAAAATTCGAAAAGTCCAAGCATCTATGGCGGATCCAAGATTCGAACCAAGGACGTCAATTTTTAAATGCTTATAAAAACTGTCCTATTTGAGATAGAAAGTTGAAATTTTGTCAGTTAGTAGGTCTCTGGGAGTCTTAACAATTATGTGAAAATAAACGTCATATGACGTCACGTGACGTCATTTTTTATTATTATTATTCTTTTCTTCTTCCTAACAAAACGCTTATTTTAATATGTTGCAATAGTCCTAGGACGATGAAATTTTTATGGGTTATTAGTCACGTGAGGAAATTTTGATTTCAATGATTGTCAGCACGCTATGACGTCACATAACGTCACAGCTAAAAATAGTGAAAAATGGTGTTCGCGCTCTACAGCCGTCATTTATGGTCGGATTTTCTTCAAATTTTCACAAATGGTACATCTTGAAACTAAGGTGTACATATCCTGTCAGCTAACCGAAATTCCGAAAGACCGAAGTTCTGTGGCTAAAATAAGATTCGAACATAGGACCGAAAATTTCATTTTAGCATTAAAGAGCTTCAGGATGAAATAGAAAGTTGAAACTTACACAGTTTGCAGTTCTTCAGAATTTCTTAATATATTTTGAGTCGTGACGTCATATGACGTCATGTGACGTCATAAGCATACATCTGAATTTTCATTTAAAGGCAATGATTTCGACATGATGCCAGTTGTTCAGAATAATGAAAATTTCAGAGTTATGACAGAAATGGATGCGCTTTTGAAAAAAGCATCTTCAGCACCCTATGACGTCATGTGACTCAGAGCTTAAAATAGTGAAAAATGGTGTTCACGCTCTACAGCCGCCATTTATGGTCGAAGTTTCTTCAAATTTTCACAGATGGTATATCTTGAAACTAAGATGTGTATATCCTTTCAGCTAACCGAAATTCCGAAAGACCGAAGTTCTGTGGCTTAAATAAGATTCGAACATAGGACCGAAAATTTCATTTTAGGATTAAAGAGCTTCAGGATGAAATAGAAAGTTGAAACTTACACAGCTTGTAGTTCTGCAGAATTTCTTAATATATTTTGAGTCGTGACGTCATATGACGTCATGTGACGTCATAAGCATACATCTTAATTTTAATTTGGGGCAATGATTTTGACATGATGCCAGTTGTTCAGAATAATGAAAATTTCAGAGTTATGACAGAAATAGATGCGCTTTTGAAAAAAAAAACATCTTCAGCACCCTATGACGTCATGTGACGTCAGTGCTAAAAATAGTGAAAAATGGTGTTCACGCTCTACAGCCGCCATTTATGGTCGAATTTTCTTCAAATTTTCACAGATGGTATATCTTGAAACTAAGATATGTATATCCTTTAAGCTAACCGAAATTCCGAAAGACCGAAGTTCTGTGGCTGAAATAAGATTCGAACATAGGACCGAAAATTTCATTTTAGGATTAAAGAGCTTCAGAATGAGATAGAAAGTTGAAACTTACACAGTTTGCAGTTCTGCAGAATTTCTACAAATATTTTGAGTCGTGACGTCATAAGCATACTTCTTAATTTTTATTTTAGGACAATGATTTCGACATGATGCCAGTTGTTCAGAATAAGGAAAATTTCAGAGTTATAACAGTAAAGTATACATTTTTGAGCAAAAACATTTTCAGCACCATATGACGTCATGTGACGTTAGAGCTAAAAATAGTGAAAAATGGTGTTCACGCTCTACAGCCGCCATTTATGGTCGGATTTTCTTAAAATTTCACAGATTTTACATCTTGAAACTAAGGTGTGCATATCCTGTCAGCTAACCGAAATTCCGAAAGACCGAAGTTCTGTGGCTGAAATAAGATTCGAACATGGGACCGAACATTTCATTTTAGGATTAAAGAGCTTCAGGATGAGATAGAAAGTTGAAACTTACACAGTTTGCAGTTCTGCATAATTTCTTAATATATTTTGAGTCGTGACGTCAAATGTCGTCATGTGACGTCATAAGCATACTTCTTAATTTTCATATTAGGGCAATGATTTCGACATGATGTCAGTTGTTCAGAATAATGAAAATTTCAGTGTTATGACAGTAAAGTATGAGCTTTTGAACAAAAGCATCTTCAGCACCCTATGACGTCCTGTGACGTCAGAGCTAAAAATATTGAAACATGGTGTTCTCGCTCTACAGCCGCCGTTTATGGTCGGATTTTCTTCAAATTTTCACAGATGGTACACCTTGAAACTAAGGTGTGAATATTTTGTCAGCTAACCTTAATTCCGAAAAACCGAAGTATTGTGGCTGAAGCAAGATTCGAACATAGGACCTTTAAACTAGAAATCAAGTTTGCAGTCATGTCCTGACGTCATATAACATCATGTTACGTCACAGACTAATACTAAGTTCTTATCATTTGCACTAATTTCGGAATATAATGTCAATTGTTTAGCATGAACATGAAATACTACCAGAGGTGAATCATTACATGAAACTTCTATTTCCTGCTTTTTGCATTAACACAGCTTGCAGAAAGTCCTATCATTCGTTTTCACGAATGACATCTAGTTATTCTTATTCTTCTTCTTCTTCTTCTTATTATTCTTTTTTTCTTCCTCTTATATTTGTGTTAATTTCGAGATGTTGCCATTGTCTCAGAACAATGAAAATTTTATGGCATATATTTCAAACCATGAGCTTTACGATGCAATGATTTTCATATTCATATGACGTCATATAACGTCAGATTTGACGTCAGGTGAAAAAGTTTGTACGCGGTCTACAGCCATTATTTCTGGACCGATTTTCATCAAATTTTCACAGAATGTGTATGTTAGGCTCTAGTTGTGCATCCCGGTGTCCGTTTTTCCAAATTCGAAAATTCCATGGTTCTATAGCGAATCCAAGATTCGAACCAAGGTCGTAAATTTTTAAATGCTTATAAAATCTGTCCTGTTTAAGATAGAAAGTTGATATTTAGTCAGTATATAGGTCTCTAGAAGTTTTAAATTAAAAAAAGTCATTATATGATAATGTATTTCTAATATTTACAAGAATATTTCTATATGTTGAAATTTTCGAAGGGCAATGAAAATTTAATGACTCATGCTTCAATCGCTGAAATTTTGATTTCTATGAATTTCATATGCCTATGACGTCATATGACGTCACATTTGAAATATGCCACAAAAGTTTGTACGCGGTCTACAGCCATTGTTTGTGAACCGATTTTCATCAAATTTTCACAGATTGTGTATATTAAGTTCTAGTTGTGCATGCCGGTGTCCGTTTTTCAAAATTCGAAAAGTCCATGGTTCTATAGCGAATCCAAGATTCGAACCAAGGTCGTAAATTTTTAAATGCTTATAAAATTTGTCCTATTTAAGGTAGAAAGTTGATATTTAGTCAGTATGTAGGTCTCTAGAAGTTTTAAATATTTTGTGAAAATAAATGTCATATGACGTCATGTGACGTCATTATATGATAATGTATTTCTAATATTTACAAGAATATTTCTATATGTTGAAATTGTCGAAGGGCAATGAAAATTTAATGACACATGCTTCAAACGCTGAAATTTTAATTTCTATGAATTTCATATGCCTATGACGTCATATGACGTCACATTTGAAATATGCAGCAAATGTTTGTACGCGGTCTACAACCATTGTTTGTGAACCGATATTCATCAAATTTTCACAGATTGTGTATATTAAGTTCTAGTTGTGCATCCCGGTGTCCGTTTCTCAAAATTCGAAAAGTCCATGGTTCTATAGCGAATCCAAGATTCGAACCAAGGTCGTAAATTTTTAAATGCTTATAAAATCTGTCCTATTTAAGATAGAAAGTTGATATTTAGTCAGTATGTAAGTCTCTAGAAGTTTTAAATATTTTGTGAAAATAAATGTCGTATGACGTCATGTGACGTCATTATATGATAATGTATTTCTAATATTTACAAGAATATTTCTATATGTTGAAATTGTCGAAGGGCAATGAAAATTTAATGACACATGCTTCAAACGCTGAAATTTTAATTTCTATGAATTTCATATGCCTATGACGTCATATGACGTCACACTTGAAATATGCCACAAAAGTTTGTACGCGGTCTACAGCCATTGTTTATGAACCGATTTTCATCAAATTTTCACAGAATGTGTATATTAGGTAATAGTTGAGCATCCGGGTGTCCTTTCTTCCAAATTCAAAAATGCAAAGGTTTTATGGCGGATCCAATATTCGAACCATTGACGTCAAATTTTAAATACGTATAAAATCGTTTCCAGATGAGTTAGAAATCTAATATTTGGAAAGTAAATAAGTCTCCGAGAGTGCTTTACATTCTATGAAGATGAACGTCATTTGACGTCATATGACATCATAAGGTCAAAAATTATTTCTGATATATACGCGAATATTTGATATGTTGTTAACTTCCCAGGACCATGAAATCTTATGGTATTTACTTCAGAAATGCTTTAGAATGCAATGTAATTCATATTAATTTGACGTTATATCACATCAGATTTGACGTCAGGACAAAAAGGTTTTACGCGGTGTACAGCCATTATTTTTGGAACAATTTTCAGCAAATTTCAAAGAATGTATATGTAACGCTCTAGTTGTGTATCCCGGGTCCTGTTTTACAAATTCGAAAAGACGAAAAGGCAATGGTTCTATGGCGAATCCTAGTTTCGAAACAGTGACGTCAAATTTCAAAAACATATAAAATCGCTTCGAGATGATTTAGAAAGTTGATATTTGGACTGAATATTAGTCTTTAAGACTTATTTACATTCTGTGAGGATTAACGTTATTTGACGTCATAAGGTCAAAAAAGAATGTTAATATATCTACGCGTTAATTTCTATATGTTGCAAAGTTGCAAGGAGCATGAAAAAATTACTTGATATATTTAAGATACTTAATATTTCATTTCATTGATTTTCTTATGCCTATGATGTCATGTGACATCAAACTTGACGTTATCATCACACGCGGTCTACAGCCATTATTACAGGATGGAATTCGAATTGTAAGCGTTTTAAATAAATTTGATTTGTAACATAGATTATAAAAATAGTCCAAGTTAAATAAATGGATATAAAAAAAATGATTTTCAGTTACTTTTGCCATTTCCTCCAAGTTAAACGGTTTATTTTTCAAAGTTCATTTAAGTTATGGCCATACAAAAGCAAGTTAAAGGATGCAATTTCATATCCTCTTACTGTTTTGCTTTTAAGTATTTGACAAATGTAGCAGAAAGTCCTATCATTCGTATCAACGAATGAAATCTAGTTATTATTATTTTTTTATTTAATGAATCAGGTGTCAACGACCAGTACTGTATTAGAACTTTAAAAATAAAATGAATCAGATATCAATGAATCAAGTTTAAACGATTACAATTAAAACTGTATAAGCGGTCATCTTTATTAAACGGTCAACCTGCATTTAGCTGTCAGTTTTAATGTTGCCAAACTGTAGCACTTTTTGTTTATAAAAACTTTACAATAAATTAGATGTCAACGCCTATTTCTGTATTAGACCTTTAAAATGGATCAGATATAAAAGTATAGTGCTGATTTTCATAATGAATCTGAAATTAATTGTCAATCTTTGAAACGTTTTGAAAATTATACCATGATTTGTAGGTTCGTCCTAATTTTTTTTCCTATTTTAGCTTGATAAATGATTTCTTACCAATATCCGAGATTTTGAAACAGAGAGATTTGATGCAGACTTCCCATAATCCTGAGGTCAAATCAAGGTCCGACTGCACTATCCAATTTCTCAGGGCAAGAGCCAGTATTCCAAACAAGAGAGACACAAAACTCACTGCAATTCCAGCCAAACTAAGTATGTCCGCCATATTTTCTTGCTATAATAAGAGAAAAACTCAGCTTTACTATCTTCCTTGTAGTTCTGATATTCAATGCACTGAAGAAAGTGTTTACATGGTATTTATGCTAACGCTTCAAAATCCCTTAGACACGCCTCCGTCCTGCTGGTTACCCGGAAGAAAACAGAAAAATGCAATAACAGGAACAAAATGTACTTGACGGCTCATGTAGTATTCCTTACGGTTGGTGTGTGAGATCATTTTGCATTGGTTCAACATAACACCTAAAGATTTCTCCCTACAAGACAGAATGCCATTATCTTGCCCCACTTTAAAGGAGACCGCAACCCTGACATAAACTTGATCTTTATTTGAAGATCACACTCTGATAATGATATCTGTGACAGCATATCTCAATATGTGGTTTCATAACAATGATATTCATGTTTTAAAACGGAAAATCAATCGCGGCAATGAGCTGGAGTATGGGCGACGCCATTTTAATTACCTTCCCTGAATCAAAGCGCTGACGGCACTGAAGTTGTGTGAGTCTCAAGTGGAAGAGGGTTTGACGAGCTGAAGATATGCAGTGTAACTTAGTTTTTGCCAAATATCAAACTTATATATCAAAATAATAACCGATTGTTCACTGTAGGCTATGGAAATAGGGAGAATAAGAGTGTGAGTGACTACGTCACACACTACTAAAACACCAGGCAGTAACACGTCACACATCATTCGGAATACTCGGCGATTCATGGGCCAGAGATAGCAGAGAAGATACGATTGAATAACCTTTATGTAAGGCAATTATACCAGTCAAAACGAAGTAAGTATAATTACTGTTTATGTAAAGCATATGTCTGGGAGATATGTCGTATCTATATTAAAGTCTTAGGGGGAAAAAGACGTAATGCAGATATCAAATGCATACATGTACGTTGACAGCCTATATGAGAACTAGAGATATTCTATATAATATAAAGGTCCTGAAGAGAATGATAATTGCGGTGGTTGGTTTTTTCACAACTTGTCATTTTTTAACCGTGAACTCTTCAAGATACCGTGGTTACTGTCGAATGATATAAATATTAATCTGATTAGATAAAACATGTCCTGGACAGTCTAAGTAACCGACACTGTGTTACATAATATCGCACAACAGGGTCATAAACCACGGTCATAAAAGTAACACAACATGCGACTTAGTCACCATGACAATAGACAATTGGCGAGCAAATTTATTTTTACTGAAACAGATTTGTGTATAGCTAGTAGAAATTTTATAATAAAATGAAAATTGCATGGTAAAATCGCAATATTTATATCAATTATAATAGATCTACGTTATCCAAATACCTTATAACCTAAAATTGTATATGAGGTTTTTGCGTTTTCCATTGGTGACTTTTACTTTTAGTGGGGTTACATGATGTACAGAAAGGCGAAATCCCTTTATTGATATTATATAGATGTATTTAGCGGTGGTGATGATTTTGATATAGCACAGTACTTCGTGAACGTGTATTGAGTATACAATATGATGGTCTCTTTATAAAACTTCGTCGTAGATCCCCTACAACTGATTGGGTATCGGTGTGTTACTTACTATACTAATTAACTGACGTGTGTTGTATACATCATAATGAAAGAAATTGTTTGTTTTCGACTGTGTTTGGTTTTGCAACTTTTTACTATCACTATTTAGCTCATTTATTTGGGGATTGCGTGATAAATACTAATTCCGGTAAAATTGTATTTTGCTCATTTTGTACCAATAAATATTTTGACTTGCTTTGCATTCTCTCAAGTATTTCGCAGTTATTGTAATTAAATGCAATTATACATCTCTTATACAACATGGCTCCCTTTAACTTTCATCTGTTTCATATCAGCGGATAATTAAATAATAATAAGGCCATCATTTTTTATTATTTGATTTACGGGCTTTTTTTTAAATTGAGTCGGGAGGTGGGGTGGGGCAAATGAAAATAAAATCTGAAAAGTGAGCAGTCGACCAAAAAAAATAAAAGTACCAAAGGGTAACTATTTTAACCGATCTCTTGCTAAGTAAATTAAGGTTCTACTAGTCATATATTTTTTTCTTTTTCCTCTAAGATAAGAACTTGAGAGAAGCTAGATCATCAATATTTCTATTCCACATATCTAAAAAAACAAAAAAAAAACAAAACAAAAAAAAAAAAAAATCGCTGCCGCAATAGTAACCCAGCTGTTGTAAAAATCTTACGCAACAGATATGTAATGAAGTGAGAAATGGTCAAAGGAAAGCCGCACATTGGCATGTGTCAGTTTCACACCCTTTGAACTTTACTGCTGCTTCCTGTGTGTAGAGTGATATAACACAGGGTGAAACTGATATCCTTGGAGGGAGCACAAAGGGGTGTATTTGGTTAAACTTGTGAAATAATTCATTTCAAGGTAATCGGCAGCTTCTCACCCCATAATTTATACACAGACCCATCCTGATGACATGGCTTTTCCCTTTAACCTGGACAAGGATTATGTGTACGGACGAATTTTGTTAGTGTTGGAATTGTGTCACAATGCCATCCAGTGTGGAAAATGTTTGTTGCATTTCAAGGGACTTATAGTTGTTGGGAATTTAGACGGACTTGCGTTCATTACCGATCATCCGGATTTTCATATCTTAGTTCTGAATGATTCCGTTTTGTAAGTAGCTTTGATCATCATTCTAGCATACAAAGGTCATATGACAAGGACCTACCACAAGCCAGCTGGAAGGCTTCCTCACGTGAAAATCCGAATCCGAAGGTTGGATTCGAACCCACAGCGGTGAGGGGCTGAGTGAGTGTAAGTCAGCGACTTTACACTCTCGGCCACGGAGGCCCCTATCAAAAATATACACATACATATCAGTCAATAGTATTACTAACAAGACTACACAACTGCAAGTGTTCTATAACATCTGCCTCTTCCAGAGTTCAAAACAACATTTCATACCATATATAAATCTGAACACGCATGCCATTGGAGTTTAAACTTGACGACTGACATCCAACATTAACTCTCTTCGTTCTTTCAACGGTCCATTTCTTTGCAAACTTGCCGCGAAGACGAAATATTTGTGACATATTGCTGTTTGGATTTACTGATTTGTGTTTTGATTTTCTGTGCAACAACCTCCTATTAGGAGTGTCGATTATCTCCCTTGTGCGCATTTTGGTTCCGCATAACTAAATCCCGAAATCGTCTTTAAATGCTGACACTGCGGCATTTAACCACTCACATGATAGTTAGTTTAAAGAAATCATCGAGAATCACTTATTGCCTTTATCAAGTTTTACATCCAAAATTATCGATATTTTACAAACGTAGCAGAAACGCTAAAGCAATCGGCGCCATTGCGGCAAGGAATCTCGCGTGGCTCATCTCGCGAGAACGATGTGACCGTCACAGGTTCAAAATTTTGTCACATATAACGAAAATGGCGATTCCCATTTAATGTTTTTTTTCAGCATAATACAAAGTCATTTTTTGTTAAATTTAAAAGAAAAATGAGTCAAATATCAACATTTTATGATAATTAAAACTTAGTTATGAACACTTGTTCTTAGGGTTGTGGTTCCCTTCAATATCGTGTTGTGGACAAATGACACACACCATGGAAACAGTGAACCCTTATGTGGCGAAAGTCAATCAAGAGATATGCCAGAACAATTTTTGGTTTGTTCCAGTCGGGGCCGAACCCTCGACCTCGTGGCTAATGGGTCACAAGATATTGCGCAATTGTTTCTTCAGTTTTATAACAATTTAGTAACATTTGTTAGGACGAAAAGCTTTACATAAAATCACGTTTTCCTGCATCTTAACTTACTAGTAGTAAATCATCTGAACTTGCTCTTATGTTTCAAGATACCCCAGCCGGCAGTCTCTCAGTGCCTTGAGCGCTTTGATTTTTTTTTTCAAAGTGCTATTGATGAAAAAGGGGGAGGAAATACAAAGATGTTGATGATAAGAATGAAGATAATGGTGGTGATGGTAGTTTGAGGACTATAGTTATTTGCTGTCGCGGATCGAACCCACGACCTCACGGTTACGTGGCGGACACTCCCATCACTCGTTCAACGGCGAGTTTGAATACATTTATGCATAATATACCAACAAATCATTGTAAAAGTTGAACCTCTGCAATACATACAAATGGTCACCTTTATGCGAATGAAGTAGTAAACTTTCTTATGTCAAAAATCAATTTGTTCGTACTAAGTAAACCCTGAAAAGACTGCTCCTCAGTGGTCTGGAAATGAGGACTTTATAATTAAATTTGGTAAGGTTTAACTGTGGTTTTCTGCAGATCAGGCTTTATGTGGTACCTATTGAGTGCGTCAAAACGAGTCTATATGAGGGAAAGGGTTAAGTCAAACGGGCCTCATCCAACCTTCCCATGGTTCGTGTTCATTGGTATTTTAATGTGAAACGCCTAGAACAGTTTATGTGATATAATAATTCATGAATTAATTTAAGATAACAATGATGTATAAGAGCGTGATTGTTTCTTAGCTATCAATTGCATTATGGGTCACCGTGATCGAGTGGAGGCAGTCCCAGTCCTATTATCACTTAGCCCCTCGCCGTCTTGTGTTCGACTCCAGGGCTGATCACCCGGATGTTTCATGGTTTCATGCGAGTATGCTACCTAGTTTGGTTTTGTCAGTGTTTCTATACCTGGGAGCTCTTAATAAACAAAACAAACTAACATTCATATCCTTGCACACTGTCTCAATGTAATCCATCCACCATTAAATTCTAGTCGTGGTCCTTCAAATGCTTAAAAAGACTTCAGTGCAGATGCAAGCATCCATTGACTTTAAGATATAGGCTATATTGTTCTACGTATTTAAAGGCTTGTATTTACTATATAATCCTCACGACCACTTAGACAATAATAACAATGTAATGGTTGATGGAATACCTTAAGGTAAAGTCCCTGTAATGGTTCCTAGTGTTTCCCCTAGACCTTTTTCCCATGGCGATGCGCCATGCTGCCCTTTTAGGATCCCGAAATGCGCCATGCTGCCTTTTGATCTGGATTCTGCCGCCATTGTGCCTTATCCAGATTAACATCATCATACATTCCCTTATTACCAGTGCTCCAGCAAGTGTGTAATAGCAAGGCACGGCACTCTGTGGCCCTCCTGTCCTTTTATGATATGCCGCCGTCATGTGTATGTAAGGGGCAGTGTAGATGACGTCAGCCGTACAGTATGTTCAGTCAACATAACGGCAGCTAACGTGCGCGGTTTGACTCCAGTTTTATCGCTGTGTAATGAATATAAGCTGGGTACCAACTCGCAACCGTAAGCAAATGTTCGCTTGACTGAACGCACCACAGATTTGTAATTATGTGGCATGAACTACGATTGGTCGAAGCCAATGACACCCTGCGAGATATTCTCGTGCATGCTTATTCTCGTGCAAGTTCGTCGTTTACGCTATTTACATTCAAGAATGAACAAATCATACGTACGCGTATGTATCATACACGCATTAAAATTCTCCTTACTTGGGTTATACCAGATTTCCTACATGCGTATGCCTAATCAACTTTATAGGTAGACGTATGTGTAATAAATCATCTCTAATGAAAATTGGGTCATTATGCAAATGAGTGACGCTAAACATCGGAAGTGTAAACAAAACTGAAACCAATGCCGAGAAAGTTCTTTTTTTCCCCAAATAAATCTTTTCTGAGAAATTTGATGTTGAAATTAACAAACTGAAATTTGTTGACGCGTAATTTCTACATGCCGATATATATCTACCTCGTTGACTTGTTTTTCGTACTTCATTAGCGTTTCAGATTTTCTTTTTCACCGCAGTATCTGCAAGTCTGAATCTTGACTGAGTATTTAAATTTAAAAAAAATTTAAAATTTTTTTTTTTTTTCACTAACATTTATAAAAATCATCTGCTGGATAAAAAAAATTATTATCTAGAGTTTAATGGAAAAAAAAAGATTTATAAAAAAATTTATATATAATAAATATATATATAAATATATATATATATAAAGAGCATGGAATAAGTCTTGTTTGAAAACTCATTTATGTAATTTTAATTGTTCAAGGTATAATTGTTGGACATTATTTTTTTATTTATTATTTTTGGTTGTATTTGAGACAACTGAAATCAATAACAGTAAATAAATTCATTTATTTTTTGAGACAATTGAAATAAATTACAGTAAATAAATTAAATTCATGAAAATTCAAATTAAAACATTTAAATGCCCAAATCTGGGTATGAATATAATGCGACGCGACCGAAGTGCCCTTTTGAGTAAAAAAAATTACCATGCCCCAACCAGATCCTAGGGGAAACACTAGTTCCGCTACATTTCGGACCTCCTGGCCTTTCACTGAGACAACCAAGGTTTCCTAATACTTCCTTAGGGTACCTTTTATTATCTGGGTAGAGGTTAAGTGGTCCAAGACATAGCGGAATCATTACAGGGACTTTACCTTAAAACTGTTTTTCACGATAACATTTACGGAGATTATAATAAGGAAGAAATCTTTAACGATATCTATTTGGGAGTGTTTAGGTCTAATTACAAGATATTTGACTCCTTACCCCGGGAAAACATTTAGAAACATTGCTTAACAAACAAAAAGGCACGGAAGGAAATGGTGTCACAATGTACGAATATGAGAAATGACATAATCTTCCGGCGCATAATCTTCCGGCGCATACGGAGTTTATTTTCATAAAACCAAGACGACACACAACAAAGACCGAATAGTTTGTCCACAGAGTTCAGACTAGAGCATTTCAACTATTCTCCAATCTGAAAACATATCTTTTTCATCTATACAATGTATTTCAAAAGACATTTGCTATTCAAAAGTGTGTTTCAATAAACATGCTTTCTAGAGGGAAATAATAAATGAACCTTTCACTTCACTCTTTTTCAATATTTCGCCTGCAACAGGATATTGAATATCAAATAACATTGTCAGATATATTTAATTATGGTAATCCGTTCATAATTAAATTGTAATCAAGTGATCGTGAAATCTTTATAGTAAATGTAAGCCTTTGTATATTTGGAGCAATAAAAAGACCCCAAATCAGTGGAAGCTTGCATCTGCACTGAAGTTCTTTAAGCATTTGAAGGACAATGATTATGATTTAGTGATGGTTGGATTACCTTTAAATAGCAGAAGGATATTTGCTCGGTGTCAGGTTAATGTGACTACTATAAGATCACTGTAAGTTTTGGGACACACTTGATTTTGAGAAAATCATTAATTTTTTTTTACCTCTAAATTTTGGGACCCTTTTAAAGTTTATAATATTTTACTGACCCTAAGTTTTGGGACAAAAATTTATTCCATAATTACCGCTTACCCAATGCAATGCGATATTTACTTAAGGACGATTTCTACAGATTTCTACAATAATAATCCTTTCATAGAATTTTCTAATTTTTTGACATCCGTAGTAGAATTCAATGGCGAGTTCGAAAATGAAAAGAAAAAGTAAGGTTGTCGGGCTACTTTTTTAGTAAAAATGAAGTTTCCATGGTAACCAATTTGGTGAAATCCTACAAAATGGCCTAAATTATTCAAGTTACTTAAAATATTCCAGATATTTTACACAAACATAACAAACATGAATTTGCACACAAAATAACTTTATTTTATGTTATAATTAAGTAATTTTTCCATCTGTACATTTTTTCAACACAATACAGCCATTTTGAATTTCCTCACAGGGTAGAAATGAAAGAAAAAACACACATGTTCTGCAAATAAATAAAGAATAAATAATAATCCTTTCATAGAATGTTTTTATTTTTTGATATCCATAGTAGAATTTAATGGCGAGTTTAAAAATGAAAAGAAAAAGTAAGGTTGTCGGGCTACTTTTTTTGTAAAAATGAAATTTCCATGGTAACCAATTTGCCAAAACTATAAAAAAAATCATAAAAATTCTTTTTAAATATCCAGCATTCATGTTATGCAATGCTCACTTAAAAAGACACAAAAATAGCACACATTAATCTCAAAATATTGAAATATAATGTTTCTGGCTCATCGTAATCGAAGACTTAAACGCAAAGTGAAATGTCCGAATGCTATTCAACTATCTCCTTTTTGAAGAATAAAAGTCGACGATTATCTCCCCTAGATGCGCTTGAGTGATGCGCATAAGTTAATACCGAAAACGTCCTTAAAGCAGGTAAAGTATTATTTGTTTATCTAATTAATAAAACAAACAGATACTCCAGTTGTTTAGCATCATGTCCCACCCCTTTTTGCTCTTCCTCCACCTGTGACACATTGTCTGTCGCATGTTAAAACATCATCGCGCCTCAGGGAACGGAATGGGGTCGGGTGGGAGGGATGTGTACTGTGTATTCGCATACGTGCGTCATTAGTTGGCAATCAAGAACAATAAGCATTCGATAACAAATGACACAGTGGTCCAATTAACAACAGATGAATAAGGGTTCTGAGACTGTATATATGCTTGTTTTTGACATGCCTCAATAATGTTGTATATATATCAATGACGTTAGAATAGCGACTCTTGTTTTGATTTATAAGTCCCGAAAAATACATTATTCCGGCTGGCCGTAGAAAGCATAAAACTTTATGTGTCAAACATTGTAATCGATGTTAAATAAATAAAATTTAAACTTCTAATCACGAATAAATATTTTTTTAATTATTAAAGAATCGTATATCTATGAATTAATATGTATGTGTATGATGTTTATCAAAAGACATAGAAAATTGACGATATCATTTGACCTTATGTAAAAATCGGCGTGTACCTAAGATTTGGACACTTTTTGAAAAAACATTTTTTCGACTCTATGTTTTGGGACAAAATAAAAATATTAAGTGATTACGGTAGGTTTGAGTCGGTGTCAGGATAATGTGACTAGGTGCGGAAGGATACCACAGTGAGGCGGAAATACATAAATCTCATGTAGTCTTACTTCTCAAATTACTACAATACTGTCAAAGGGACATTATTATTACGAGAAACTCTTTTCGTGAATCCGAAAATTACACAGCTTAAATAAAATTAAGTACTTAAATGCTGGCTAACGTATGCATCTTTAATGTATACATTGTAATTTTGCCCGGGCTATTCATCTTACAAGTATTGCGCATATGC
The DNA here is from genome assembly GCA_021229015.1 of Solen grandis. Classification (NCBI taxonomy): domain Eukaryota; kingdom Metazoa; phylum Mollusca; class Bivalvia; order Adapedonta; family Solenidae; genus Solen; species Solen grandis. The sequence goes on along the minus strand of CM037788.1, from coordinate 37,018,177 downwards.
GCACTTTGCAAACATTTGTTTCTCTAGTATACTAATTGAAAGAAAAGAATCATTTCTACAACATCGTAAGGTATTACATTTTGGAGATTGTAGCCTGATACAAAAGCAACTGGAAAATAAGGAAGGATACTGGTATTGTAAGAATGTGATAGTTTAACATGCTGAAATACCCACTTTTCTAAAGTTTTCAAGCCCGAAGTAGATATGCTTTGTTGCAAACAATACGTTGCATGCCGAGCATCTGATAGTACAACACATGATTGACTTTTTTATTGTTATTTTTCATATATAATGCGTTGTCATCGGTTTGAGTTTCTAAATACATTACTTAAATAGCAAGGTTGTTATTTTCTTTCCTTGTGTATTTATCAAAACTATCCCCAATGTCGGTGTGTGCTCGAGCATACATAAGCGAGGTGCAGCTGAGTGTGGGTGGAACCACCGACCTACCGCTAAAACTTGAGATATGTCAACAATTTTTTATGTACGACTGGTCCCTTCGACCAAATGATTAGATCAAACTTCCCGTAATTAAGAGAACATAGCTTCTATGCCCTGCCGCAGGTGCTTGTATGTCTCCTGTGTGCTTGTCGCTCTAAGTGCAATAAAATGTGTCTGGGCGTGGTAACATGCCATTTGTCAACGGTGTGATACCACTGTGAGACAGCGAAATAATTGTTTCATGTAGAGGACACAAAGGTCCCTAAATATTTTATTGTTGGTGTAAAAACGAGCAAACAAATAAGCTGACAAATCAATGAAGGAAGCACGGTAATTTCTTAAATATATTTCTGATTTCTGCAGATTTATTTTATATCACAGTATACATTGACGATTAAGCCAATTTTCGACTCTCTTCACACGGTGCAATTGCTTTTATTTTCTTCCAAAAATCTATATATGTTATGGAAAGTACATGAAAACAGTTTTGATTAGATTAATGTATATCTTGGTGTATGGAAAGGAAAAATAAAATGTTAGACCTGACTAAAACTGTCTAGCTCACATCGTTCAAATCAGACTGACGTGATGCATGACGGATGTCTTAAACATGTTTCGATACATGATCTTTTCAAGGTACATATTTGGTTTAACATATTTTGCAACTCATAATTAGCCGTTTTAACATATGTCTCTAAAACAGTCGTGTTTTGACTATATCGTACCATCTGTTTACTTTTATAAGATGGAACACTGGTTTTGAACGGACAAAAACTACATATATAGATTTCCTAAAGCTTTACGGATTCTAAAATTCGGTAATAATAATAATTTCAACAGTTATAATTTATAATGATGGTACTAATTATAATACAATAGAATATACCTTTATGTACAAAATAATCTCCATTCATAATTGGATTTTGTGGAAATGATCATTGCCAACTTTGCGTTTAGAAAGTGGTTACTTGTGTTCATAAAGGCACGACCATAAGAATATCAGTCACAATTAAACAAAGTAACATGATTGTTTTAAATGGATGTCCATAGACACACATATTACAGCCGCTCGTGGGAATTTTAATACCGGTGTAACGATTTCAAGTGACTTGAATTTGGGGGTCACTTGAGATCGTTTCAACTTATGATTTTAAGTGGCGCACGGGAACATAAAAACGTTTTCAAATTCCCCCATTCGAGCATTTGAAAACGTTTTATATTCCCGGACGGGGCATATTGAAAACTTATTGAGTCCCCACCACCCTATTTTCAAATGTCTTACCCAGGAATCTACATGTTTCCCCTGATGAATTTGAAAAAAATCCCCTATGTAATATCATATAAATTCAATTTAGAAATCTTATGTACTAATAGATACATCAATAGGCTAACGACAAAATTAAGTATATGTTATGTTATAAGATATATACTTTCCCAACGAAGAAACATAAAATAGGGAGGAGTCGCATGAAAACGTTTTTAAGTTCCCGGGGTGGGGGAGCTTCACTAGCCTTATTTTAACCTCATATGAATTCAATTTAGGAAAATCTAAAACCATTGGAAATATCAATATTTTTTATATCATAAGTGTTTGAGCAGAGATGTGAAAACCTAGACAACCTTTGATGTACCTCCGTGTTTTAAGTTTTACGTTTTCCCGGCGTAAAGGGATGGGGTCCAAGTTAACTTGTGACAGAGCATTTGAAAGCGTTTCTTATGTTCCCGGGGAGGGGAATTTAAAAACGTTTTTAAGTTACCGGTGGAGTGGGGGGAGGGAACTTGAAAACCTATTCAATATTCAATGCCCTCTGTCGGAAAGCTATGTGTGTACCTGTTTGCTCGTACCATCGTTTTACAGTAGATAAATATGCTTGCATGACGAGCTCCAGTTTCGGCGTGTGCCATGTGAATAAAATACACACTCTTTATTATAGCATTTGTCATGGTACATAACGATCAACAACTCTTCAACGATGCGTAGGGAAAAATACCAATGAAACAAACTATGAATGAGATATTGTGACGTAAGCAAGTGGCGGATTGGAAATTCGCCATTCTTTCTGAACCTGTGATATATTCAATTAATTGAAAAAGCAGATGTATCTACTTATGTGTAGCAATGTACAGTTGCCTCCCTTTCTTATTGGAAAGGTAGTGTTTGTTTATTATAGTGTCACCCTATTGAAAGGGACAGCCAATTTTGACTTGTGAAACACTTCTTTGCTTTCACAAGTACCTTCCCGGTTTCCTCCTATATGCCAGACACCAGGCAGGAAGACAACCAATATTTAATTAGTTTGCGGCTCACCAACCGGCCACATCAGAGCGTTCACCTGCCAGGAATCGAACCTTCGACCACCCGCTCCCTGAATATTATATTCTATGTAACAAGTCCTTACCTCGTTAAACTACAAGTTATGCTCCCGACAAAATTTTAACATAAAATAAAAAGGGAAATAACTTAAAGATTAGGGGAGGAAGAGTTATGGCTCTTGGCGACTGCAATTCTCGTCGCATTCTAATTATATATGAAACTTCAAATCCATACCTTGAATAGTTTTCAAGTTCTGGTCTATGTTATTGACAGACAAACAGAACGGATAAAAACAATATGCCCACGATAAGAAATCTCGGAAGCATAAAAAGTAACGAAAATAATAATAGAAAAAGAAAGTCTCGGAGATGCGAAACATGCGCTTATATTTGATCGAATGTTCGTATACCGGGATGGACAAGCTGGTATGTTGTGAGGAAATGGTTCAAATGATAAGTACTATTTATAAAAAAAATACGATTGAAGAAATAAACACGAAGACTCAAATGATAGTTATAGTTTATATCAAAAACGAATATGTATTTATGATGAGAAATTTTAAATATTTTTTGATGGACATTTGTATTCGAAAATTAAATGGCATGTACAATTATCACACTTTTAACAACAGTTACTGAATTGTAGCTACTGTCCCGACGTTCAGCTGCTCTTGCTGAGGAACTTGGAGGCGATTAAGAGTCCCCCAGCCACCCAGGCCAAGAGCCAGGCAACAATGTCGAGGGCAAACGCGGCACCATAATCATACCCGTCCAACTTCAGTTCTCCAGCGAACACAGCGAAGCCTATCATCAAGAAGAGACCTGCATCATACAATACAGACTTTATTAAACACCATTCAGCCACTTTGATTCCGATAATGTCGTAGCTTGTGTCGAATTAGAACAGAGCGAAGGATGCGTAGGTTACAATAACTTAGGTTCAGAAAATTCTGAGTTCAGTTCCCGTTAGGAACAATGATTTTTCATGGACTTCATATGCTCAAAGTTCCGACGAGAGCTACGTTGGTTGTGATAATATTGTAAGAATTTGTAAGAATCGACAAAAAATGTTGTTTAAAATATAAACCAAACGTATTAAACAGACTTTAAGGACATCAAACTCCCTAAAGCACAGAACATAAAACATATTATACAACCTAATAACAAAACCTTATCAAGACGTATTTTGTGAATCCACTTCTTCTAGTTCTACTATATATACCAATGGTAGTAATAATGTGAGACCATTTATCATTGTGAATCAGTCTCATTTACATATCCTCTCCACGTGACTTGCACGTGCTTGTGACGTACCTGCCACAATAGCCAGGACACTGGCCACAAGTTGAAGGATGTCTTTCTTAAGGAAGATCTTCATGACAGCACATGCCACGGCCCCTACCAGTGCGAATATAGCCAGGAACAACATCGCCTTCACCGCATTGTACGAATCTTCATTGACCAAATTACCTAGAGAAGGAGATGGAGAAAAAAGTTTGTTAAACTTTCTCCTTGCTTAGGATGTATATACGCATTGTCATCAACAGTCAGGCGAGTATTCTACCTACCTTACGTTGTCATTAACCCTTACCATGCTTTTATTTATTGGACTTGTCCTTACTTCATTTTAGACTGTACCATTAGTTGTTTCTGGGGTTGCTTGCTGAAAATTTGTTGACTGAACAGCGAACAATGAAGATCTACAATTTGCAGGCTTATCCTGGTCTGCACTGGTCACAAAGGCTGTCACAAATGCCCGCAGCTTTGTAAGGTTTCTTAGGGAAGGGTTCTAACATCATTATTCTTTTTCCGCCGATAAAGCTGGGGTTAGATGCCTTGTTTTGGCATTTTTAACAATTTCTGCCGGTCAGCAAAAAAAAAAAAGATTCGTGTCAACGTATATTTATTAATTTTCTAAATGTAGTTCTGTAAATTATTGAATGCGTTTCTACCTTCTTTAAGATTTTAGTTATAACAAATTGCTGAGCATTGTTGGTGAAACCTATAGTGAACCGTTCAGATCGGGAATAAATAGGTCAAATAAGTTTGCTTTAAAAAAATTTCCAAATTTGTTTTTTACAGGTTAAAACAAATTTGCAGTTTAGTAAAGTGACTGTTTTACAGGATAAATCAAGTTTGCAGTTTTGTACATATGACCGCTTTTACAGGTTTAATAAATTCAACTTGTGCAGTTCATCAAATCAGGATTAATCAATTGTGCAGTCCATCAAATGTAACCACTTTTACAGGTTTATTCAACTGTGCAGTCCATCAAATGTGACCGCTTCTAATGTTTCATAAATTGTGCAGTCCACCAAATGTGACCACTTGTACAGGGTTAATTAATTTGGCAGTTTAGCACATGTAACTTCTTATTCTTATGAAACTATTTGTTAAATGGTAATATCATTTTTCATGGAATAAAGAGTTAAGACAGTGGGGTTGAAACTCAAAGTCGCCTAATTGTTACTTAAGCTATATCATGATTCCTTTTGCGACTACATTGCAAAACTAAATAATGGTGTAACTTGGCTAAAAAAACAACGCGATTGTATGAACAGAAATTTATTGATTTTTTTTGTTAGAAAGAGGTCAAAGAAGTTTTTTACGACTTAGGTTTGTCGTAGCCGGGGATCGAACCCAAGACCAACTCCCATGGCGGACGCTCTAACCACTCGACCAGCGGGGACGCTTTTCTAATCATCGGGGATTAACGAGTGATACTTATGATCAATATCCCCTAGGTTAAGAAATCTATTGCATGGTGCATTTCTCGACGGAATATAAGGGTTGTACTCAAATAATCATTGTGAATGAGAAGTACAACTTCACAATCTTACATGGGCATTTTATTTTCGCTGGGTGTGATTGTGTATACTGGCCATCATTAAAGTTATACTACTCTTCAAAATTGAACTTATGTAATTTTACACGCAAAACCGAAGAAAATGTACACGGATAGTAAAATACCTTTCAGCTTCATTTACATCGTGATAAAATTTTCCGGGTGTCAAAGAAAATGAAAATGCATTCTTTCGTTTTTCAACAACTTAGATTTGTCCGTATAAAATCGGAATAAGCTAACTTGCTACGACTAGCTACAGTTAGAGAGTTTCCGACTGTCTTCGGCGAAAACATAATCTTACTTGACCATCCTAGTATACATTATTATTACCTTTTTATGAAAAATGTTGAAAGAAAGTATATGTCGGTTGAATAAAAAAAAAAAACGCTGTCCATATAAAAAATATTCGTTTTTTTTTTCGTTGTTGTTTTTGATATCTGAAAAGGCGATGTTTGACAGTTCACACTAAAACTTTAAGGCGAATTGTTTTTCAACTTAATTGAAGCCTAAAACCAAAGTTATGGTTAATCACAAACACTGATTTCACGTTTTGATTTTATGATGCGTACTGAACATGTCACCTTGGAATGTCCACTGGAACGTCTGTTGGTTTCCTATGTGAGTTAATACACCACAGACAGACACGTACGGTGGAGTGTAATCAGTCATGAATAGGTTTAAGTCAGCTATTCACATAATGGACGGCCCTGTGGTAATTACAAAGATTCCCAAGAAGATCATAAGTCACTCTCTATCAAGCAGTGATTTATATTTTCTTTCGTTATCGGACCGTTTTATTTACAACGCTTAAATGGTCGCATTATTTTTATCTCTCTTTTCAGGATAAAAATCATTACATATTGTTCATATTGATCCTTATAATTTATAAATTATTACGGTTAAAACTTACAATTGAAATATCCATATCTCGGCAAACTTTGCATCGGTATTAAAGGTCGATAATTATTTTCCAAAATTTATGCCGCACTTCTTTCTGGTGTAATATTTTGAAAAGAGAAATGAGAAACTCTAATTTTATAACTAACGTTTTCGATTTAAATCCACAGTCAATTTTATATTGGACTGATAAGACATATTGCAAATATGTTCAAATATCTATAATTGCTTATAATCAAATGATTACCATAACGTCGTAACGTACCGAACTCGTTAAAATCACATGGGTGTAATAAACCAGGTGAACTCAGCTTAATTTGTATTGGCTTATTCTTGAGTTGTCGGCCTGTCGTTACTTAAGCTACTTGTAAACTGATATCGTCGCTTGGGAACACATAAACAAAGTCAAAAAACAGATGGCATGCTAGACTTTTGACACGTAGGAAAGTATTATCAATCATATATTTACCAGATCGTTATGTCTTATCCAGTCAGGTGGGGACTCGCGAAATAACATAGCTCACGGGATTACCTTCAGGTCCGGATCCAGAATATTTTCGCAGGGGGGGGGGGGGGGGGGGGGCAACATCTGAGGTGAGTGCAAGGGGGTCCGGGGGCAAGCTCCCCCGGAAATTATTTTGAATATGATAGAGATGCATTCTGAGGAATAATTGGGGATGAAAGTGCATTTATTTTAATCCGATATATATTTGTAAATCATGAAGGGCATGGATCTAATGCCTAGGTCCCACTGAAGAAAAATAATCGGCGTTGTGGAAATACACAAATTTTCATCCATTTTCTCCCGATTGCTCCCGATGTTTGAGCCAAAAAGACGGAGCAGCCCCATGAGAAATGGCACTGATTAGGCAACGGGATTGGTCCGTTGAACGTTCACTGTTTTGGCTATGGTACAATTGCCATGAATTATCGGGGATGTTTCCCGATGTTCGGGACTTCTCCGATGATCGGCGAAGGTGCCCCGGAGCTTCACCGAATTTCAAAAATCATCGGGAGAGCATCCCCGTAGATATGGGGATGTATTGTTGAGTACATGCGAACCATCCTTGGTGTCTCGGGGAAAATGATGTAGATTAAGAGAATTTGAAGTTAGAACAAAAAGACAAAATCAAGGAGAGACTTTTTGAGGTTTGTGAGAATGCCCCCAGCAATGTCCAGTTGCCTTTTTGACCGCCTAAGATTGCCATAAACAGCAACGAATTTCAGAGTGCGCTTTTCAACCCTTGCCGATTTTTTGGCGAATATTCGGAAATGTGTTTCAGACAGGTCGCCGACCACTCAAATATCCCCGAATGCTCCCCTGATACTTCAGCGAGACATCATCGAAGCCTCTGGGATTCCTGGGATGAAAAAAAAAATTCGCGGAAGCTCCGCGATGCGAATGTTTTCCCAGCCTGTTTTTCAGATAAAACATCAGGAACACAGCGGGAAAAATATCAATACAAACGATGCATTTTTTTTGCCGTTTCCCCGAGGCCTCCCGATGACTTCACATGGCTTGCGACGCTTCCGAAACTTCCCTGGGACAACGGGGAATGCTGTTCCCGACGGCTCCCGAGGCTCATCAATTTTCCTGCGTAATGCCATGATATTGAATAACTGCTGTGCAATTGTATTTGGTTACAGTTGTATTTACAGGCCCGTATAAAAAAATAGTAAATAACTGTGGGGAGATGGCGGTTGGGGGGGGGGGGGGGGGGCAGACTGGGAAACTGATATTACTGAACGGGCATTATTATACCTTCCGAGAGCTAGAGTAAAAAATATAGGTTTTTCTTGAATTTTCAATCACAAACTGGCATAAAATATTTAATAAGTGTTTTCTGGAGCTCCACCTCCACAATATATATATGTATACACAATAAATTAATGAATGCATTAAAAAATCGTTAGTTTTGTACTCAACCGTATAAAAGACAGTTTTGTTTAAGACTGAGAAAAAATCAATTTCCACTTTAATATATTTTGTCAAAAATGTAGAATGGGAAAAAATGCCTGTATAAGGTTCGAACTTGTTAATCTTGACTGTCTAATTGTCGATCTGGAAGCAGTCTTCACACAGAGTCTCCCCAGACAAATTTTCAGGCGCACGGTTTAGGACCGGGTGGTTGCAGAAGGTGTAGGTCCTTTCAGGCGCACGGTTTAAGACCGGGTGGTTGAAGAAGGTGTGGGTCCTTTCAGGCGCACGGTTTAGGACCGGGTGGTTGCAGAAGGTGTGGGTCCTTTCAGGCGCACGGTTTAAGACCGGGTGGTTGAAGAAGGTGTGGGTCCTTTCAGCGCACGGTTTAGGACCGGGTGATTTCAGAAGGTGTGGGTCCTTTAGGCGCACGGTTTAGGACCGGTGCAGAAGGTGTGGGTCCTTTCAGGCGCACGGTTTAGGACCGGGTGGTTGAGAAGGTGTGGGTCCTTTCAGGCGCACGGTTTAGGACCGGGTGGTTGAAGAAGGTGTGGGTCCTTTCAGGCGCACGGTTTAGGACCGGGTGGTTGAAGAAGGTGTGGGTCCTTTCAGGCGCACGGTTTAGGACCGGGTGGTTGCAGAAGGTGTGGGTCCTTTCAGGCGCACGGTTTAGGACCGGGTGGTTGAAGAAGGTGTGGGTCCTTTCAGGCGCACGGTTTAGGACCGGATGGTTGAAGAACGTGTGGGTCCTTTCAGGCGCACGGTTTAGGACCGGGTGGTTGCAGAAGGTGTGGGTCCTTTCAGGTGCACGGTTTAGGACCGGGCGGTTGCAGAAGTGTGGGTCCCAGTCAACTTTTTGCACATTTTTAACTTTATTTGACACATTTTATTTTCTCTAAATATTATTATTGATAAAACAAACACTATTCAGTCATAAAAGATGTTGATGTTTAATATAATATTTTAATATCCGTTTTATTTCTCTCATAAATTGTGTTTTCTGTCAATTAGTCTTTCGTATTCATTGACTTTTCAGTACCATTGCTAAACGACTGATAACCTGGATTTGATTTGAGTTATTGATCATGTGATCATAACATATACATTGTCCCAAAATATGGCATATTAATTTTTGTTTATATATAAATTTAAAATACTTAGAAGTTTCGGACATGTACTGTAACTTAGTCAAATATAATCAATCATACTAATTCTGTATGATGTAATCATTAACAACATTTCTGTATTCATATATCAGTACAGACAGGTAGGTCGTATCATGTTACCGGCTGCCTTAGCAACCCTATCCTATTATAACACTATTCTTTTTCTCTGCCGCAGGTGGAATCTTATGGATATTTCGCATTTGTTATTGCTAAGTCTGCATATGAATCGGCGGAATAAACTCACGTTTTCACCATAAATAACCAATGTAATGTTGATTCTTATTCTATAGGGACAGATAACTTTTTTGTCTGTCTTTTTTTTTTATTTGTAAGTCGTAAATGTTTTTACACGGCTTAGAATATTACCTTCAGTTCTACCGTTTTCCCTCTCATTGGTAATGGCATTTATATTAGTTTGCTCATAAATAACAGGTTTCCAATAATCCTGAAGTATGTATGTCTTTGTGAGTTGTAGCAATGTCTGAAGATCAAGGAGCAGTAATCTTGAGCTCGCGATGCAATGCACGTATTTATGACTCTTGATTAAATATTCAGATGTAACGGTCCAACGAGACTAAACTTGATAATGAATAAGTTGCCAACGTCAACTAGTTTATAATTGATCAGATATCAATGTGTACCGCTACACTAAATCTTTACAATGAAACAGATTCAGTCTAGCACTGTACTAGAACTCTCTAATGTCTACAACTATTAATGTATTTTTATTATGCCACCGCATCAATAGTTCGGAGGTGGGGGCATATTGATTTTGGTCTGTCTGTTTGTCTGGCTGTCTGTTTTTTCAAAAAAAACTTTAACCTTGACCATAACACGGAAGACCTTCCACCTACAGCCTCCAAACTCCACAGGTACATTCACCTTTGATGAGCTCTATCCACCTGGTGACCTTGACCTTCAAATGACCTTGACCGCAAAGGTCTAAGGCCCCCCGCGGGGGCATGGACTTCATTCAAACGTAGCTTGTTCTATATACATTTATTTATCTGTTTTCTACCTTTTTTAGTTTTTAGATGGTAACATATTTGGCAAAGCCATTCGACTATAATTATGGCCCTCTTCACAAATACATAATACACAAATACATAATACACAAATACATAATACAATTTGCAGTTACTGAAATTCAAACAATATTTGATGATATTATGATGATGAAAATGATTTAAACAATCTGAAGAAACAAATGTGAAAATATGAGTATTAAAAAATTATATTTATTATAAAAGTTTAAAGATGCCAAGATCAAATTTAGTTGTATAATAATAATTAATTAAAAAATTTTTAATGAATAGATCAATGTCTAGAGCTGTACTAGAACTGTGTAATGAATCAGATGTCAATGTCTAGAGCTGTACTAGAACTGTGTAATGAATCAGATGTCAATGTCTAGAGCTGTACTAGAACTGTGTAATGAATCAGATGTCAATGTCTAGAGCTGTACTAGAACTGTGTAATGAATCAGATGTAAATGTCTAGTGTTGTACTAGAACTGTGTAATGAATCAGATGTCAATGTCTAGAGCTGTACTAGAACTGTGTAATGAATAAGATGTCAATGTCTAGCGCTGTACTAGAACTGTGTAATGAATCAGATGTCAATGTCTAGAGCTGTACTAGAACTGTGTAATGAATCAGATGTCAATGTCTAGCGCTGTACTAGAACTGTAATGAATAAGATGTCAATATATATTATTTCACTAGAACTGTGTAATAAATCAGATGTCAATGTCTAGCGCTGTACTAGAACTGTGGAATGAATAAGAGGTCAATATAGATTATTTCACTAGAACTGTGTAATAAATCAGATGTCAATGTCTAGCGCTGTACTAGAACTGTGTAATGATTCAAATGTAAATGTCTAGCACTGTACTAGAACTGTGTATTGAATGAGATGTCAATGTATAGAGCTTTACTAGAACTGTGTAATGAATCAGATGTCAATGTCTAGCGCTGTACTAGAACTGTATAATGAATCAGATGTCAATGTCTAGCGCTGTACTAGAACTGTGGAATGAATAAGAGGTCAATATATAGCGCTGTACTAGAACTGTGTGAATCAGATGTAATGTCTAGCGCTGTACTAGAACTGTATAATGAATCAGATGTCAATGTCTAGCGCTGTACTAGAACTGTGTAATGAATCAGATGTCAATGTCTAGCGCTGTACTAGAACTGTGTAATGAATCAGATGTCAATGACTAGCACTGTACTAGAACTGTGTATTGAATAAGATGTCAATGTCTAGAGCTTTACTAGAACTGTGTAATGAATCAGATGTAAATGTCTAGCGCTGTACTAGAACTGTGTAATGAATTAGATGTCAATGTCTAGCGCTGTACTAGAACTGTGTAATGAATCATATGTCAATGTCTAGCGCTGTACTCGAACTGTGTATTGAATCAGATATGAATTTCTAGGGCTGAACTGGAACTGTATAATGAATCAGAATGTCTAGCGCTGTACTAGAACTGTGTAATGGATCAAATAGGAATTTCTAGCGCTGAACTAGAACTGCGTAATGAATGGTTATATGGTTATATCAACTGTTTTGCTAAGTTTTAAGTGTATTAAGAGAGATGTTTAAGGCTTAGAAGTTTAAACCTATAGTTTCATTACATAAGCCCTTTTTATCAGTATACCTCAGTGTTGTCAGTGTTTCTCTGGATGCACGGGATTCAGCGATTTACAATTTATTGCACGATTCACGTGATATTGTTTTTTAAAGAGTAAATCATGGGGTTTTAGTATATAAGTTGATTTGTATGGAGCCTCAGTGTTAGATTTCGATGGGAGCTACGGAAGATGCCTAGTCCAGTCTAGAATATTCTGACCAAATTACACTACGGAGCTTGTGTGAGTAAAATTTTGTATTTCATTTTTGCAGGTAGATATGAAACATTTATTTTGTAGATTGTTGTATTGTTTCTTCTCAGGGAAACAAGTGTACAATCATATTTTATTTTGGTTTTAATTTTGCATTATTATGTATATTTGTAATTATGAGAATAATTATGTTAGTTTATAGGTATGTCCTTAATTTTTTATTCCGAAACATGGAAATTTTTTGTAATTAAGAAATGTGGAGTTGTATGGAGTATCTGTTTGATATATAATTGCTAACAACAAGGGCAGTTCTCTGCGTTAATGCACTTACGTAAAACCATAATATTGTTGTATGGTATAAAATGCACGTATGTAATACCAGAGATTTGGTATGAAAGTAGTATTATGAAGTAATACAGTGTCTGCACTTTATATTTGGTGTTATAAGTAAATTAGAGCTATTTTATTTGTATTTAGTTGGGGCATGGTGCCTATCTAAGCTGGATGGTTACAGTCGATATGGGACCCCATTGGTAGACTACGTCGCAAGGACGGGATAATCTACGTATGCGTCATATGGACGACAGGGCGTCTACGGTGGACTAAGTAGATCACATTTACTGAAGGGACAGCGACAACAGGAAGTCTGTCCAGTGTTCATCAATAAGAGCACGTGATATAGTCTATGAGTAATGTGAATTTAGGAATCATATTGTGAGTGTGGCACATTGAAGTGCGTTCATATCAGTAAGCCATTGTGTAGATTAATATGCGGGCTTAGAGTGAAGACAGAACATTCAGTGCAGCTATTATTGTACCAACAGATAGAGACAGTAAGCCGGCAGTTTTTTTTTATTCAATATTCTTTAATTCTTTTTCTAATATCCTCATCGTTTATATTTTTATATTAAATATAATTTTAAAGAAAAGTTGTTTGGCATTTATTCTACCTTAGAGAGTTGTCAGCCCTTGGTCATTTTGTTACACAGATGTCAATGTCTAATGTTTCATTATAACTGTGTAATGAATCAGATGTCAATATTTACGCTGTACTAGAACTGTGTAATGAATCGATGTCAATGTCTAGCGCTTACTAGAACTGTTAATAATCAGATGTCAATGTCTAGCGTTATAGAACTGTGTAATGAATATTACAATGTCTAGTGTTTCACTAGAACTGTGTAATGAATCTGATGTGAATGTCTAGTGCTGTACTAGAGCTGTATTAAAACTTTTTTTAATCAGATGTCAATGTCTAGTGTTTCATTAGAACTGTGTAATTAATAAATGAATCTGTCTTGTACTACACGCTATATGTTTCTATACATGTTTACAAGTAATTTTGTTGACTTTGACTCCAACCATACACGACTTACTATCAAATAAATAGACACTGATACATAATTATTTTTCAGTTTCATATTTGCCAGTAAAAGTTCTCGAGTTGATAAGAAGATAAAATATGGTAAATATAAATAGAAAAAAATGCACTCTAAATTTATATAAGTACCTAATATGTTATTATACATACACGAACATACATAGTTACACAATTCAAGAATCCGTTTTCTGACGTCATTTTTTAACACGCTAATTAATATCAGTAGAATAAATTCACAGAAATATATTGACCATCTTAAACTTGATAAATAGGGAAGTGTATATACTAAAAATGACCTCTTTCTCAGAGATATCAAACAAAAGAATTCCAATTATTTGTAGATCCGTCTTAAATATATATTCGACAGTTTCAGTTGTATCTAAACGTCATTGTTTTGTTTGACTGACTGAATTCTTACCATAATCCGAGATCTTAGTACAGCGAGATTTGACGCAGAATTCCCATAATCCCGAAGACACGTCTAAGTCCGACTGCACCATCCATTTCGTCAGGGCAAGGGCCAGTATCCCAAACAAGAGAGAAACGCAACTCACTGCAATTCCAGCCAGTCCAAGAATGTCCGCCATATTTTCTTACTTTCCACTAGTTGAATGAAAGAAAAACTCGGCTTTACTCTCCTCTTTATTAGTACTGAGTTTATGTTTACCCGGTATCTATGTCAACGCTGCAAATCCCGATGGGGCCCTATAAACACACCCTGGCCCCGCCGCTGCAGATAAGAGTGGCATCATCTGAAGTGGGATATTATATCGCTCTCTTATCAATTTTGATTTTTTAATGAATTGATTTGAGATAATTTATAGGCTTTGAAAAAACATTTTCCCCTGGCTTCTTATGAATTATTAAAAAGCTTAATAACTCGCTTTGGTATAATAATCCTAAGGTTATGATATAACTAATGTCATACTAGTTAATTATGAAACATTTAATCATTTATCCTAATAAACAGTAAAGCATTCACGGTACAAGCGTATGGTTCCCGTATGTTTGTTTGTTGTTTCCCTCGAAACGTGTAACGTCGAACGTGAGCGATACAAGTTGGAGGGCTTTATCCCAAGGTCCATATCATTTGTTGACATATTTGAATAAGGCGTGTCACACGAAGGTCACAACAACACTTACACTAACAACAAATGTACATGAAGAGTGTGGGGTTAGTCTCTTTACATAGTACATATGTTTGAAATTGTAATTGTAAATAAAATCATAATATAATGAAATGGCTTTTAAACACACGCTCGCGTGCATGCTCACAAAGCAAATGGATCGAGGATCAGCGTATAATTAGATAAAATATGTGCGCCTCCATGCAAAAGTGACCCATCATGTTTAAATGATCGAACACATTTAAAAGATTCGGTTGCTTATCAATTGTGAATCATATATGAAACTCCACAGAAGGGACAAGCGATGGATAGAAACATTCTAAATGAGAGGCTCAAGAAAGATATTGGAGAAAGCGGGGATATAAAAGGGGAGAATGGATCAGATTTGTTTCTAATTTAAATTTTAGTGAACGTTTGGAATTAATAAAAAAAGTATGCTTAGGAGATTTTGGTTCGTTTAAGTGATATATCGCAGAATAATGCACGGTGATAAGAAGCGCAGTAATTTAATCTCGAAGGCCGTAGGCCTGACCTTCAAAGCGACTGAACGTAATGCTGTGCATTATTCCACGACATAGCACTTAAAACGAGACTCCATTTCCATTTTAAACACATTAAGTAGACTAAGAGGTTTAAACGTGATATAGTTTTACGACTTGACTTGACTATTTGGGTTTACCGTCGCTTCGACAGTATTTCAGTAATACAGCGACGTCCAGCTAATTACAGGAGGAGGAAGACCCCGAATGCACGGAGGCATACGGGTAGAACTACTGACCTACCGCGAGCCAGCTGGAAAGCTTCCTCACATGAAAATCCGAATGACCCTGCCGGGATTCGAACCCACGCAAAGTCAGCGACTTTACCCTCTCAGCCACGGAGGCCCCATATATATGTATAATTATATTTTACGCTTTACTTTAGGATTCATATGACGTCATCTAACCATGTCATCTTTGTCGGAAAATAACGCACGTCACAGGCCAACATATTTTGTTGATCGTTTTAAAATCTTTATTTTATTCTTTTTATTTATCAATCATTATTTCTGTTGGGGTTTCTACGGAATTCAGTTAGGGCCATCTGCATATTTGCCATTGATTGGAGAAATCTGAAACGAGAAAACAAGACATCGCGACGGTACAATGACGAAAACGTGAAACCGCGAGATTTCGATGACGAAAACGCGAAAACACGATGATGTAAATGCGATATGATTTCACGTTTTCATCGTCGTAACTTCGCGTTTTGGTCACTATGTTTTTGGGGTTTTCGTCATCTTGCTTTCGCCTTCTGGCATGCATACGCAGTGCCAAAACTAAGTACTTTTGAGAGAGATTATGCCTACAACGAAATATCCGTCTTATCTATGTAGTCTCAAATATCTTAGACTTACAGAATTAGAGAATAAGCAGATACAGCTATAGTGTACGCAAATTACATTCCGATATAAAAAATCGTAATAACTACACATTAATTGATGAATGCTATTTATTTATTTATTTAAAATATTTGAGTTTACCGTCGCTTCGACAGTATTTCAGTCATATAGCGACATCCAGCTTATTACAGGTGGAGGAAGACCCCGAATGCACGGAGGCATACGGGTAGAACCACCGACGTACCGCAAGCCAGCTGGAAGGCTTCCTCACATGAAAATCCGAATGACCCTGCCGAGATTCGAACCCACGCAGTGAGGGGCTAAGTGAGTGTTAAAGTCAGCGACTTTACCCTCTCGGCCACGGAAGCCCCTATTTATTTCTTTTATTTATTTATTTATTTAAAAAAATCAGTTTTATACTTCTGTAAACTCTCTCTCTCTCTCTCTCTCTCTATATATATATCGTGAATTCGCATTTTCTTCATCGAATTTCGCTTTTCCATCATTGTATTTCATCCGTATTTTCATGATTTCGCGTGTTCGTCATCGTACTTTGAGATAATATCTACTTGGGACTAATATAGTTTTACCTCACTGTTACAAAACATGTTAACATGCGACAAGGTAGGCCTACCAAGTCACATTATCCGATACTCTGTAAAAAAAAAACAACTGTTTACGCCTAATTAATAATCGCATGGTTTGGCTTAAAAATTCTGACCCGTTTTCTCAGATATGCTTACTCATTCTTATGCGATGTATTTCGGATTTCGGTCACTTGGACACATGTTCACACAGAAGCAAGCCGTTTTCCCATTTCAGAGACCTTTGTGGGTTCTTCGAGTCATTGTTGCTAATGTCCATCAGGTAATGGTCGCTTACATGTCTTGGTAGATCTAACAACTTGAAATATCAAAAAGATGCCTGAGCTTACTGTGGGCTGTAACATGTCTCACATGTGACATCGACAAGTGCCCGTGAGTTTTGATCATGGTTGAGCCCACCACCTTTATCTCTCCTCTTTGTCAAATGATTTATGAAATTCCAAGAGCCTTGGCAGAGATAAACCTTGATATGACAGGGGGCACTTCTTATATATACACTGGACATGATCGATCGTTTTATCATGAAATGTTATTAAGTATAAAGGGAAACTAATCACATACACGGTGTTACCCGGGACTTGGATTTTGCGAGATTTATGCGGAAACGAAAGAATTCCCAAAGTAGGATTTAAAAATTGCAATGTTTTTAATAACTTCAGATGTATCTTAACCTACACCTGAAATATATCTGAATGTATAAATGAATGTATCTGAATATCAAAGTATTTCAAGATGCCGATATTTTGCTGTATTCGAACTGTATATATTACCATCAATGTCTATACCATCGTTGGATACCCACGACCGATCGATATCATCTAAAGAGGTCGTTTTGTACAGCTGTTCACAGCAATGTGTTTTATTAGTTTACGTGACTTTCTAGCCTCCACCCTGAATAGTATTAGGTTTATGAGACGTGTTTGCATTGGTAGATATTGTAGTCACCGACAATTACATTTTGCCTGTCTATTTTCTCACGACATGATGTCGTGTAGTGAAACGGAATAAGTCAGCCGGGGGTTACTGACGATGTGTGAACACAAAGACTAGTAGAAATACGAAATATGAAGGTAAACCAATTTCTTTCATCTCTTTTTCTCCATATTTACTTCTTTACCGGGTTTTGTCCTAATATATTCCCTTCTTAATTATCTATAGATCTTTTTCAAACGAAACAATATTATGACTTACTATGTATCAAATGTTTGTCATTACCTTTTCAATTTATGTATAGTTTAATATTTAAAAAAAAAATTCTATTTGCAAAGTAAACATGAGTCATTAATTCCCTCCATACAGTTGCAATTAAAATTTACATTTGTTGGAAAGAAGTTTTATAAGTATATTGCTTTCACATCAATCCATTTATTTCACATGAATATGGCAATATCATTATCTTTACCTCATTTTTATATGAAAATGAATACTAAAATAGGTATAAACGCGTAAACCGTAGACTATCGGCAAGCAGAAAATATGCGCAAGGTCGCTGATATCTATTTTTCCGCGAACAATTTGAAATTGTCGCAGTGCAACAGAAAATGTTATTTTTTTGCTAAAGTATTTTTTTTTTTTTTTTTTTTTTTTTTCAATTGTTTACTCGAACGACGACGTAAACAAACAAAGACGATGTTTTCCTTAGTTAAACTTAGCCAACAATAATATTAAAGTACATTGTCTGCAAAATTTGATAAAAATGTTATGTAAATCGGGCTGCCGTTCCTTGAGTTTGTATACCCGATATGTATTCAGGAACATCCATGCGGAGTGCATCTGCTTATTAGCAGTACTTTATCCGAGGAGTATCTTCTATATAGCAGCGTACTGATTTGTTATTATACATATCACGTGATGTAATTGTTCTTGGAAAAAAGATGGTACTTAAGTATGATAGTTATGCTGTAACTGAAACTATGGAAAGTAGTTTCAATGCTTTTGGAATTTTAAGTTTTAGCATGTTACGTACATCTGAGCCTAAGCTTTCGAGAACACGGGCACTGATAGGTGTAATCAAGGCATAATTTTTCGCCGCCTGGACACAAGCTTAGGCTTTTGGGCAGAATGTAAGCATGTGTCCTTGGTTTGAGTGTTTGGTATCTCTATTTAATTCACAACTTGTCCGCCCATCTGTCTGAAGACAGAATCCTGTGCGTTCAACTGTAAGATATGTTTTCATGAAAATATTCGACTGTCTGTCTAACTGGGTATATATTATATCCAAGCCATATCCTTTATTTAGCGAGTTGTGTCAACTATCGGGACACTCATGAATCGTGTTATACTACTGATAAGATATTTCACATTGTCAATTAATAACCATACATCCTACCCCATCCACTCTTCTTTTGAGGAGAAGGATCAAGGATATAAACATTTATTAGTCAGTTGTTGCATGTCATAAAAATAGCGTCGTAACCATAACACGTCTGTAGGCGGGAATGTTTCATTCAATCGAAACACCTTGGGTAATTACGTCCGTGAAGTATTTAACACCTAGGTGTTCCGATTGTGTTTCATTGTGAGAGAATTATTACGGGGTTTATAATTATTGCCATATCTGTCTGAAACGTGACCACGTGGGTGCTGTGGAGAATTAATTAAAGTAGGTTAAAACGGAAATCTGCAATCATTCACAATAATTTGTACAATGGAGAATAAATTAAATTAATACAGCTGATAAGGAAATAATAAAAAAATAAATAAACTGATTTTTGTTTTATTACCTAATCGACAGTATTTTAGGCAGTTGGGGCCTGTTTATGTTTATGAAATATATTTATTCGGGCTTAAACCACATTTCAGCAGATATTTGAAAATAAGCCTGAAATCGTTTCGAGAACACAGGGCCTGGGATTGGGGGTGGAAACGTGTTCTATCATTTTATGTTACAAAAAATTATGTACATGTCTTAAGAAAATGTAAAACCAATTCTTGGACTATATATTTTGTGAAAACATTTAAGATACATATTATGTCGCTTTTTATTTTTTCACTGAGACTGTATTTTATAATAATGACAAAAAATAATCATTAAAGAATAATAATAATAATGATAAAAAATAATCATTAAAGAAACACACACACACACATACATAACAACAATAAAATCGACATATACGACCATTTTAATGGCAATAAAATGTTTGTCGCACATGTGTTACTCATTTTATCTCTCATTCACGTAACTCTTCTCTACAAATGGAATGCTTTCAAACATTATATAACCGGGTGTTGAAAGACAAAACAAGATAAGTTTTCCCGTGTAGTTGAGTTTGTTTTTATGGAGTAATGAAAGAAGTCAGCTGTTCCTCCTTGTCGTTATCAATTACACTACAATGCTAGGACGCACAGCTTGGCTGTCTAACGGGTGATGCCAGCCAGAGGCTTGAGCAAACGACTTATATACTATAGAATGGTACGAATTTCATGAGAAAATGAAAATACACATATGCTCATTGGTGAATCTCACACAAAAATGCTTCCTCGCTCAGCATGATTAATGTGAGTTTCAGGAGTATGGGGCAAAAATTTAAATGAAATTCATGGTGCACGATACTTGAAATGATATATGAAAGCAACGTATTTTTATATAACGATATAAAGCCTTGGTCACAAATACTAATGCCATATCGTGTTACCATGAATATTAGTGACCATTGACATAACCATGTGTTTATGGGAAAAAAAACTTACTGAGATCTTCAGGCAAGGTCACTTTTTCAAATAATAGAAGTCGGTTATTTTTATCATTTTTTTTTGTCATTAATGTTTGCAGTTGTGGTCACGTGAATTTTATTTTCATCCAATCCGTGGCTTACACAGTTAAACATTGAATATGTTGAACCGTACTGAAATAGAAAAGAACAATGCCAGCAGTTAATGTATAAAAATCACAGTTATTCCCTTGTTCTTTCTAAACGATTAGATTTAATTTTTAATTGTCTGATAATTCTCGTGCAGTCGGGATCTTCCTCTACCTGTAATTAGCTGGACGTCGCTATATGACTGAAACTCAAATAGTCAAGTCAAGTCTGGTAATTCTCGAAAAAACAAAAAAAACAAAAACAAAAAAACAACAACAAAAAAAACATAAGCTCGACAAACTGCTAGATCGGATGTGTGCATGGCTTTCTCTATATCAGCGTTACATCACGACCACTCACGACTTCAACCCGATAACCACCCCGAGCTCTATTTGATCATCCCGACCCCGACTTGATCTCTGTCTCTTTTTTATTTTTAGCTCACCAGAGTACGAAGTGCTCAGGATGAGCTATTGGGATCACCCTTCGTCCGTCGTCAACAATTTGCTTTAAAAGACATCTCCTCTGAAACCGCTGGACAAAATCTGATGAAACTTGGTATAAATGGTCCTTGGGTGGGACTCCACAAAAATTGCTCAAATACAGTTGATCCTTGCAGAACTCTGGTTGCCATGGCAACAAAAAGAAAAAAGTCTTGGAAAGTTTAAAAATCATCTCCTTCAAAACTACTGGCCAGATTTCAAAATAAATTGGTACAGATGATCCTTGGGCGTAGCACTACAAAGATTGCTAAAATTATTCGGATCCACAAAAAACATGGGCGCCAGGGGCCGGGCTTATTTTACATTTTTTTTTATATAGGGAAAAATTTAAAAAAAAAACATCTCCTCTAAAACCAATGGACAGAATTTGATGAAACTTCGTATAAATGGTCCTTGGATGGGACTCTACAAAATTGCTCAAATAAAGTTGCTCTATGCAGAACTCTGGATGCCATGGCAACAAAAAGAAAAAAAATCTTGGAAAGTTTAAAAATCATCTCCTTCAAAACTACTGGCCAGATTTCAAAATAAATTGGTACAGATGATCCTTGGGGGTAGCACTACAAAGATTGCTAAAATTATTCGGATCCACAAAAAACATGGGCGCCAGGGGCCGGGCTTATTTTACATTTTTTTTTTTTTATATAGGGAAAGATAAAAAAAATCTCCTCTAAAACCAATGGACAGAATTTTGATGAAATTTGGTAAAAATGATCTTTGGATGCGAGTCTACAAAAATTGCTCAAATAAAAATTATCCATGCAGAACTCTGGTTGCCATGGCAATAAATAAAACAAAAATCATCTTTTTCAAAATTAATATAAATCATCTTCCAGATTAATAATTTGCAAGGTTTCAAAATGTTTTTAATTGGAACAGATGATCCTTGGGTGTAGCTCTACAAAGTATTCAACATTATTTGGATGTGTATTGTAAACTCGGCAACAATACGAGGGGAGGCTTATTTATTATATTTATATTGATTTACGCAGAACTATAGTTGCCATTGCAATGCAATGAAAAGATAAATTTAAAATTCATCTTGTTTAGAACTGCTAGCCAGATTTAAAATACATTGTTATAGATGTTTATTTAGGGTTAATTGGCTAATTTTTACTTTGTTTTTCAGACAATTTTAACAATTAATCAAAATCAAAGGAAATGTCCTTTGTTTTCACGTGACGTCATCAAGACAAATCCGCCATCTTACCATTTTACTATTTGCACTTCTGTTTCAATTAAAGATTTACAGATATATACTTTTGAGTTTAAAAAACAGAAACACGTAAAGATTGATTCTATATTAAAGAAGTGAAATTGCATAAAGTGGTTATTTAATACAATATATAAATTCATTATAGAAGACGGAAAATATATACGTTGTAATTGTTTTGCAGTTGTTGGTAATTAATTTCCTTAGTGTCCTATATGAGACAAACGGATCCATCAACCTCCAACAATCAGTTTTAAGTCACTATAAACTGTTCGGAGTCAAAGGTGTATTTTTGTGTGATTTTTCACTCCGCTGTCTAAAATATTTTGTCTTAATGGAAGCAAGCACGTTCCCCACCCCCCCAAAAAAAAGAAAAAAAAGAAATGTAATCCATCAACTTACAACCAGTTAACTGTTCCAAGTCAAGGGTGTATTTTGTGTGGTTTTTGACTCCGATTTATCTGTACTTGAAATTGTTTTGGCTGCTTTTTCCAGATTAACAACTGTTACTGATTTAACCTTTTCCTTCATATAGACTCATATTGACACTCTCAAAAGGAACCACATAAAATAGTCACAGTTAAACATTCCTTGTTACAGAAAACAATTGTTTCATTTTAAAAATGCAGATATATTCTGGTGAGTGTCTATGGCCCTTGGGCCTCTTGTTTTATTAGTTCCTTCGTAATAAATAAAAGTATTGTTTGAATTGTTTTTTGTTTGCATCTTTTTTTTGTGAATGCTAAAAATTTTAAAATTTCTATACTATATATGTATAGCTTCATGATAGGCCCATTCCTAGAATCTTTGTCCATATTTAATTATAATAAAAAAAACTTGCTCTATTAAAAAGAAACGCATACGTTTTGAAATACTTCTTGAATGACAAATTGAGTAGGTAGAAAATACGATTATACGATAGAAATGGCCTGGTAGGTTCAAGCTATGAAGCCTTCCTGCTGATACACGATCGATGGTTCTAATCTGGTACTGTCGGGGTCTCCACCTGGATGTTGCTTAATAATGACTGAAGCGACGACTCCATCATAACAACAGCAATTCAACAATACAAACATTCGTTTTTAAAATTATAAATGATATGACATAAGAGCAATTGCATCATGCATTTTATTCTTGTCTGATTTTAAAACATAAAATATTTATTTATCCAATTCTGAACGTCTATCTAGGCTTTAAAAAAAGTAAGAAAAATGTGTGTGGGTAGATATTCATTAGCTCTACAAATATATAAAGAAAGAGAGAGAAGGTGGGATGAGGAGAAAAAGTCAAGTAGAAGATACATTTTCTGTATCTGGCCATTACAAAAATAAATACATATAAATAAATAAAATAAATAAATAAATAAAAAAGAGGGAGAGGGGGTGAAGAAACCTTATTTTTCCATTTTATTTCAGAATGTCTCAACTTTAGCAATGATTAAGTCCGGGGGAATGCCTAAAATAAAGCGGCTCAAACTTATGGTGTGCCCAGAACAACGTTGATTGACAAGTTGTCAGGATGATCATCGGAAGGTATATCAAGACCAGGGCCGTCTACAATACTTACAGCTGCGGAGGAGGATATCTTGGTAGAATACACAAAGCCCATGGCTTCTATCGGTTATCCTTTGACTAGACATGAGCTTTTAAACGTGGTCAAGGTCTTTATGGATATTGACGGTCGCCAAAATCCCTTCAAGGACAACAAGCCCGGTAAGGATTGGTACTATGCATTCAAGAGACGTCATCCTGAGTTGCGAGAGCGTCAGGCAATGACACTTGATCACCAGAGGGCAATTCTTAATAAAGCCATGATCGAAGGATGGTTCACTGGCCTGTTTGAATTTATGGCAAAAGAGGTCCCTGACCACGAGGACCTGAAGAGAGGACCAACACATCTTTAATGCCGATGAAAGTGGATTCCCCCTCTGCTTTAAGACCAGAAAAGTTCTTGCTGAAAAGGGGGCTCGACATGTTTATAATGTTACCACAAGCAATAAGACGCAGTTCACTGTCGTGGTATGCTTCAGTGCATTTGTTGACTTTGTCCAGCCATTGATAGTGTTTCTCTGGGAGCGTCTGCGGAATACCGGCATTGATCAGTTTCCAGATGCTATTTATGGCAACAGCCCAAATCGTTAGATAGATTCAGAGGTGTTCGTTTAATTTTTGTAGCACCTCTCTGCTTTCGTAGATGCAAAGGCCATCCGAAAACCGGTCTTCATGTTCGTAGACGGCCAATCAACTCATATATCTCGAGCAGCGGCAACATTCTCTGCTAACAGCGGAATAATCCTATACTGTCTTCTGCTGAACGCAACACATATACTCCAGCCATGCGACGTAGGTTTCTTCTCACCTATGAAAGCTTCATCGAAAAAGCAGGTCAAAATATTGCAGATAGACAACATTGGAGAGTCACTGAACAAAAAGAACTTCCCTGGCATATTTAAAGCAGCATGGGATTCTGTCGCCACCTTTGCAAATGCTGCACAAGGCTTCCGCCGTGCAGACTTGTTTCCGATTAATGCAGAAAACATAGATACAGTAAAGTTCGTTTATAACATAATGCAGGGAACCAGGGTAATATGAATGTTATAACCGATATAATGTTATAAACATGTTTCAGTCTCTGAACAGACCTGCTTTACACTCGGGTAAATATCGAGTGTTTCCGTAATCTTCGCTTAAATAAGTTCGTGTTATTTAAAAGTAATGTTTATTCCATTACTATTTTATAAATGCAGATGAATATGTTATTCACTATATTTAAATTGATTAATTACCAGATAACATACTTTATTAACCCGATACACGGTGTAATTGATCTAAATGCGACATGTATTTTCACGAACGATAACTCTACCTGACCGGTGTCTCGGGGGAACTGCAGATAAATATTATGACAATTACCGTGCTTTGTGCCACTGTACGTGGACTGTTTAATAAAGATATACAGCAAAGTTCTTTATCCGCTTTAAAAAGCATAAGAAAACCAAATGGTAAAATGGCATACATTTGCGTTTTGGACGCATATCTCCAAGGGCCGTTACTTCCTACATATTCAGCTTATTACACTATATTGCAGTTAAATGTGTGCTTGTGTATCAGATTTCGTTATTTTTTTAAAACATACCCACAATGTCGGTAACTGTCGACGTATGTTGTAAGTATTTTTAAGTCAGTACTGCAGCAATATGTCAGAAGTGCCCGCGTCAGTGGCATATCCTCTGTACTGGCGATACTCTCCTCCTCCTTGAAATTCCATCGGAGCAAGTAAATATAGGTGACAGGTGTTTATTAAGGATAGGTGACGGACTATAACTTATCTGCTATTTTTTTTTAATGTAAGTAGAGTTGCCTGTGGCATATTCCTATTCGATGTTTAAACTGTCGGTAATACCCGCTGTTGCTCTACTATGAAATATATGTTCTGTTCTGTTATATACTCGATCTCGACCTGACAAGGTCGACCTGGTCGCAAAGGTATATGAACCGTGTCGATCCCGTTGACGAGCATTGGTCGTTTATCTTTCTCCTATACTCAACATACGGAGACAGGGTTTACCTCATGGAAGATAAGATCTTCCATGGGGTAATAGTCCCAAGAATAAACAACTATTTTGAACAGTTACTCATCATTTTATCAAGATAAACAAATATATCGATCATCCCTAGACATTGTTGTGGAATTTTTATATAGCCTCGTCCCTGCCTGAACTGTCTGACCCTTGAGTGAGATATTCCTATTACTAACTTTGCGAAGGTAAAATAGCGCATTATAATATGACTGAACATTACAACTTTACAATTGACGTCATTATTTTCATATTGCACTTAAAAATATATGTTGTTCACGTTTATTTATTGCCGTGGATATCATCACTACACATTGCTTTTTATAGAATTATAATTCCTATCGCATTAATTAAGTATAGCTCCATTTTTATATTTTTCTTCCGATGCAGATGCCTACTGTTAGTTTTCTCATTTTGTTGGGATACATTTTTTACATTGTTCAGTAGAAGTTCCAGGCAACTATTACACGTGTAAACACCTCGTCACCTTTGCACAAATCTACTTCCGATTTTCAAGAGGTAGGATCTGTTTGATTCTATAAACCGTTTCAGTTGAATATGCACGCATGCGCATAACGCACCATGGGGGTGGCAACGTATTTGTTTATAAATGGCGGCGCGAAATTTGAAAGAGATTCCCCTAATAAACCTGTCTACGCCGCAGCCATCTCTCCTGCCTATTGTAACTGGGAAAGATAACTTAGATCTACCTCCTTATTCTTTTGTTGATTACATATTTGAATTGGGTTGTATGCCACCATACAATTTGATGATATCAGGGTCTCTACATATACATTAGTATTAAAGAGACCCTGATGACACATATAGATTTATGGTAGAGATGGCATGAAGGATAATGTGGTTTCGGTATCCTCATTTAAGGCGCTCGATTGAGTAGTGCCACACTTGAATGCCGGCGATGTTCAGAATAAACAAACATTAGTGGTATATCTGTTTATTTTTAATATATGTATTCGACTTTAAGTAACTGTCCTGTATCTTAATGATTTTTGCATAGGTACATAGTTACACCAACCTACCGGCACCGCACCGTAACCGGCTATACTTTCATAATTGTATGTTTATAGACCTGGATATTTCCTGTAAATATTGCTTATCTATTTGTAGCCCATTTGTTATACTGTATGACAAAACTTATAAAAAAAATGAAAGAGGGAATCGTATAATAACTGAATAATTGATATTTTAGGTAAAGTCAAAATGTATACCCAAGTCAAAACGTACCCAAATTTATTTTTAATATACTCAGTTCCTGGCATATGAGGTTAGAAAATGGATATTTTTCTAAGGTTGATAATGACGTCATGGATGTGCAAACTTAAGTGGTGGCTTCCGTTAAAAAGCTGAAGTATACAGTTTATGTTTGTTTTGCAAACAAACATCCAGTCCATGTTGTATGCCCGTGTCCAGTTGGGTAATAAACAAATATATATAAAAAAATATGTTTTGAACCCACTTTTTCAGTGGTTCAATTATTCATACCTGCATATCATTTATAAAAGAACTGACAATCTAATTCATAAATGACTAAGTGTAGATTTGTATCAATCTGATGTAAACATCGGAATTCACAATTACCTAATGTTGTAACACATCACAAATTGTCTTATGAATGTCATTTTACATGATCTTTACAAATATGAGAACTACCATAATTACCCCCCCCCCCTTCCCCAACACACAAGAAGGATAAAAAACACAGATCTCATTAAGAATATATCATTTATTTAAAACAATTTATTAAACGCCTGTCATAATTTCAAATTTACCATTCCAGACTTGCACAACCCTGCAGGCACATAGATGGGATTTTATTTGCTACACAAGAGAAATTAGATCCTTGCCCTGCACATCTAAATTATCCTCATGGAATGTGCCACAGAAAATGAATATAGATAGAAGAACCAAAACCGATCAGTCAAATGGACCTCAGCAAACCCAGGATTAACTCTGCTAAAAGCTCAACAAGAAGTTGTGTGGAATTTGATCCACGACACTCCAGTTACAGACCTGTGTAATAGTAATTAAATTTGAAAAATCCATT
>CM037788.1:36971321-36989996 GCA_021229015.1 Solen grandis | reverse complement strand
TCCCCTAGCCCTTTTTTTCCCATGGCGAGCGCCATGTTTCCCTTTTAGGATCCCAAAATTTGCGCCTTTCTCCCCTTTTAAATCTGGATTCTGCCGCCATTGTCCCCTTATCCAGTTTAAAAAACATCATACATTCCCTTATTACCAGTGCTCCAGCAAGTGTGTAAAAAAAAAGGGAAACGGCACTCTGGGGGCCCTCCTTTTCCTTTTATGATATGCCCCCGCCCATTGTATGAAAGGGGGCAGTGTAAGATGACGCAGCCGTACAGTATTTTCATCAACAAACGGCAGCAAAACCGTGCGCGGTTTGCCCTTCCGTTTTATCGCTGTTAAGAATATAAGCGGGGTACCAACTCGCAACCGTAACCCAAATGTTCGCTTGACGAACGAAACCACAGATTTGTAATTATGTGGCATAAAAACTACGTTTGGGCGAACCCAAATGACACCCTGCGAGATTTCTCGTGCATGCTTATTCTCGTGCAAGTTCGTCGTTTACGCTTTTTACTTTCAAGAATGAACAAATCAAAAACGTACGCGTATGTATCATACACGCTTTAAAAATTTCCCTCCTTATTTGGGTTATACCAGATTTCCCCCTCGTAGCCTAATCAACTTTATAGGTAGACGTATGTGAATAAATCATCTCTAATGAAAATTTGGGGCATTATCAAAAGAGTGACGCAAAAAAATCGGAAGTGTAAACAAAACTGAAACCAATTTCCAGAAAGTTCTTTTTTTTTTTCCCCCAAAAAAATTTTTTCTGAGAAATTTGATGTTAAAATTAAAAAAACGGGAAATTTTTTGACGGTAATTTCTACATGGATATATTTTATCGTTGATTTTTTTTTGTATTCATTAGGTTTCAGATTTTTTTTTTTCCCCGCAGTACTGCAATTTCTGAATTTGACTGAGGCTATTCTAATTATATAATTGAAAATGATATAAAAATTTAAAGTTTTGTGTGATTGTTTATCGTTAATGTATGATTTTTTGGGCGGATCTTTTTGAAAAAAAAAAAAAAAAAAAAAAGAAGTTTGGAAAAGGGAGGAAATTTTGATCTAACAATAATAAAAAAATGTTTTTTAAAAATATTTCATTTTTTTTTTCAATAAAATTAATGTTTTTTTTTTTTTAATTTCATAACATTTATAAAAATCATTGTGGTTTAAAAAAAAAATTATTATCAGATTTTAAAGGGAAAAAAAAAGTTTTAAAAAAAAAATTTTTTATATAAAAAATATTATATAAATATATTTTAAAAAATTTTAAAGAGCATGGAAAAAGTTTGTTTGAAAACTCTTTTATGTAATTTTAATTGTTCAAGGTTTTAAATTTTTGGGAAATTATTTTTTTATTTAAAATTTTTGGTTGTTTTTGGGAGCCCAAGAAATAAATAAAAGTAAAAAAAAATTAATTTTTTTTTTGAGAAAATTGAAAAAAATTACAGTAAAAAAATTTAAAATTCTGAAAATTAAAATTTTAAAAATTTAAATCCCCAAAACTGGGAATAAAATTTTAATGGGGACGGACGAAGTCCCCTTTTGAGTAAAAAAAATTACCTTGAAAAACCCAAGACCCTAGGGGAAAAATATTTGCTACATTTGGATCCGGGCCCTTTCCCTGAGAAAAAGGGTTTTAAATACTTCCTTAGGGTACCTTTTATTATTTGGGTAGAGGTTAAGGGCCCAAGAAATAGCGGAATCTTTTCAGGGACTTTACCTTAAAATGTTTTTCACGATAAATTTAGGAGTTTTAAAATTAAGGAAAAAATCTTTAACGATATTTTTTGGGAGTGTTTAGGTCTAATTCCCGATATTTAAACCCCTTTCCCCCGGGAAAAAAATTTGGGGAAACCCGGGTTAAACCAAAAAAAAAGGCCGGAAGGAAATGGTGTCAAATGTACGAATATGGGGAAATGACATAATTTTCCCGGGATAATTTCCCGGGCATACGGAGTTTATTTTCATAAAACCAAACGACACACAACAAAGCCCGAAAGTTTGTCCCAGAGTTCAGACTGGGGAGCATTTCAATATTCTCCAATTGAAAACATATTTTTTCATTATAAATGTTTTTCAAAAGCATTTGCTATTCAAAAGTGTGTTTCAATAAACATGCTTTTAGAGGGAAATTAAAAAATTTAACCTTTAAATTCACTCTTTTTCAATTTTTTCGCCCGCAACGGATATTGTATAAATAACATTGTCGTTTTATTTAATTAAAGGTAATCCGTTTTTTTTAAATTTAAAATTTTTAAACAAGTGATCGTGAAATTTTTAGTAAATGTAAGCTTTTATATTTGGAGCAAAAAAAAGACCCCCCAAAACAGTGGAAACTTGATCTGCACTGAAATTCTTTAAGCATTTGAAGGACAATGATTATGATTTAGTGATGGTTGGTTACCCTTTTAAAAAGCAGAAGGGTATTTGTCGGTGTCAGGTTAAAGTGACACTTAAGATCACTGTTAAGTTTTGGGCACATTGATTTTGAGAAAATATTATTTTTTTTTCTTAAAATTTTTGGGGCCCTTTTAAAGTTTATAAAATTTTACTGACCCTAAGTTTTTGGGGGCAAAAAAAATTTTTTCCCTAATTTTCCGCTTTTTTTTTCCCAATGCAATGCGATATTTACTTAAAGGGCGATTTTACAGATTTCTACAATAATAATCCCCTTTTTAGAATTTTTAAATTTTTTTACATCCGTAGTAGAATTCAATGGCGAGTTGAAAATTTAAAAGAAAAAGTAAGGTTGTCGGGTTTTTTTTAGTAAAAATGAAATTTCCATGGTAAACCCCAATTTTTGGGGAAAAACCCAAATGGCCCAAATTTTTTCAAGTTTTCTTTTTAAAAAATTCCCGTTTTTTTTAAAAAAACATAAAAAAACATGAATTTGCACAAAAAAAAAACTTTTTTTTATGTTATAAATTTAAATAATTTTTCCCTCTGTAATTTTTTAACACAATTTCAGCCATTTTGAATTTCCCCCAGGGTAGAAAAAGAAAGAAAAAACCACATGTTCTGCAAATAAAAAAAGAATAAAAAAATAATCCCTTTTATAGAATTTTTTTTATTTTTTTATATCCTAGTTGAATTTAATGGGAGTTTAAAAATGGGAAAAAAAAAAGTTTAAAGGGTTTTGGGTACTTTTTTTTTTAAAAATGAAATTTTCCCTGGTTAACCCAATTTTTCCAAAAATATAAAAAAAAACATAAAAAAATTTTTTTAAATATCCAAATTCATGTTATGCAATGCTCATTAAAAAAACACAAAAATAGCACAATTAATCTCAAAATATTGAAATATAATGTTTTGGCTATCGTAATGAAGATTAAAGCAAAGTGAAATGTCCGAATTTTATTCAATATCTCCTTTTTTAAGAAAAAAAAGTCGACGATTATCTCCCCCAGATTTCGCTTGAGTGATGCGATTAAATTAATACCGGGAAAAAGTCCTTAAAGCAGGGTAAAGTATTATTTGTTTATCTAAATTTAAAAAAAACAAAAAAGATACTCCGTTGTTTGCATATGTCCCCCCCCTTTTTTTTCTTTCCCCCTGTGAACATTGTCTGTGCATGTTTTTTAAAAAATCATCGCGCCCCAGGGAACGGAATGGGGTGGGTGGGGGGGGGATGTGTACTGTGTATTCGCATACGTGCGTCATTAGTTGGCAATCAAGAACAATAAGCATTCGATAATAAATGACACAGTGGTCCAATTAACAGCAAATGAATATGGGTTCTGAGACTGTATATATGCTTGTTTTTGACATGCCTCAATAATGTTGTATATATATCAATGACGTTAGAATAGCGACTCTTGTTTTGATTTATAAGTCCGAAAAATACATTATTCCGGCTGGCCGTAGAAAGCATAAAACTTTATGTGTCAAACATTGTAATCGATGTTAAATAAATAAAATTTAAACTTCTAATCACGAATAAATATTTTTTTAAATTATTAAAGAATCGTATATCTATGAATTAATATGTATGTGTATGATGTTTATCAAAAGACATAGAAAAATTGACGATATCATTTGACCTTATGTAAAAAATCGGCGTGTGTACCTAAGATTTGGACACTTTTTGAAAAAACATTTTTTCGACTCTATGTTTTGGGACAAAATAAAAATATTAAGTGATTACGGTAGGTTTGAGTCGGTGTCAGGATAATGTGACTAGGTGCGGAAGGATACCACAGTGAGGCGGAAATACATAAATCTCATGTAGTCTTACTTCTCAAATTACTACAATACTGTCAAAGGGACATTATTATTACGAGAAACTCTTTTCGTGAATCCGAAAATTACACAGCTTAAATAAAATTAAAGTACTTAAATGCTGGCTAACGTATGCATCTTTAATGTATACATTGTAATTTTGCCCGGGCTATTCATCTTACAAGTATTGCGCATATGCGCACTTTGCAAACATTTGTTTCTCTAGTATACTAATTGAAAGAAAAGAATCATTTTACAACATCGTAAGGTATTACATTTTGGAGATTGTAGCCTGATACAAAAGCAACTGGAAAAATAAGGAAGGATACTGGTATTGTAAGAATGTGATAGTTTAACATGCTGAAATACCCACTTTTCTTAAAGTTTTCAAGCCCGAAGTAGATATGCTTTGTTGCAAACAATACGTTGCATGCCGAGCATCTGATAGTACAACACATGATTGACTTTTTTATTGTTATTTTTCATATATAATGCGTTGTCATCGGTTTGAGTTTCTAAATACTTACTTAAATAGCAAGGTTGTTATTTTCTTTCCTTGTGTATTTATAAAAAACTATCCCCAATGTCGGTGTGTGCTCGAGCATACATAAGCGAGGTGCAGCTGAGTGTGGGTGGAACCACCGACCTACCGCTAAAACTGAAAAATATTCAACTTTTTTGAGATTCCCCAGACCAAATGTTAGATATTCCCTTTAATTAAGGAACATTTGATGCTTCTATGCCCTGCCGCAGGTGCTTGTATGTCTCCTGTGTGCTTTGTCGCTCTAAGTGCAATAAAATGTGTCTGGGCGTGGTAACATGCCATTTGTCAACGGTGTGATACCACTGTGAGACAGCGAAATAATTGTTTCATGTAGAGGACACAAAGGTCCCTAAATATTTTATTGTTGGTGTAAAAACGAGCAAACAAATAAGCTGACAAATCAATGAAGGAAGCACGGTAATTTCTTAAATATATTTCTGATTTCTGCAGATTTATTTTATATCACAGTATACATTGACGATTAAGCCAATTTTCGACTCTCTTCACACGGTGCAATTGCTTTTATTTTCTTCCAAAAATCTATATATGTTATGGAAAGTACATGAAAACAGTTTTGATTAGATTAATGTATATCTTGGTGTATGGAAAGGAAAAATAAAATGTTAGACCTGACTAAAACTGTCTAGCTCACATCGTTCAAATCAGACTGACGTGATGCATGACGGATGTTTTAAAAACATGTTTCGATACATGATCTTTTCAAGGTACATATTTGGTTTAACATATTTTGCAACTCATAATTAGCCGTTTTAACATATGTCTCTAAAACAGTCGTGTTTTGACTATATCGTCCCATCTGTTTACTTTTATAAGATGGAACATGGTTTTGAACGGACAAAAACTACATATATAGATTTCCTAAAGCTTTACGGATTCTAAAATTCGGTAATAATAATAATTTCAACAGTTATAATTTTATAAGATGGTACTAATTATAATACAATAGAATATACCTTTATGTACAAAATAATCTCCATTCATAATTGGATTTTGTGGAAATGGATCATTTCCAACTTTGCGTTTAGAAAGTGGTTACTTGTGTTCATAAAGGACGACCATAAGAATATCAGTCACAATTAAAACAAAGTAACATGATTGTTTTAAATGGATGTCCATAGACACACATATTACAGCCGCTCGTGGGAATTTTAATACCGGTTTTAACGATTTCCAAGTGACTTGAATTGGGGGTCACTTGAGATCGTTTCAACTTATGATTTTAAGTGGCGCACGGGAACATAAAAACGTTTTCAAATTCCCCCATTCGAGCATTTGAAAACGTTTTATATTCCGGACGGGGCATATTGAAAACTTATTGAGTCCCCACCACCCTATTTCAAATGTCTTACCAGGAATCTACATTTTTCCCCCTGATGAATTTGAAAAAAATCCCCTATGTAATATCATAAAAAATTCAATTTAAAAATCTTATGTACTAATAGATACATCAATAGGCTAACGACAAAATTAAGTATATGTTATGTTATAAGATATATACTTTCCCAACGAAGAAACATAAAATAGGGAGGAGTCGCAGGAAAACGTTTTTAAGTTCCCGGGGTGGGGGAGCTTCACTAGCCTTATTTTAACCTCATATGAATTCATTTAGGAAAATCTAAAACCATGGAATATCAATATTTTTTATATCATAAGTGTTTGAGCAGAGATGTGAAAACCTAGACAACCTTTGATGTACCTCCGTTTTTTAAGTTTTACGTTTTCCGCGTAAAGGGATGGGGTCCAAGTTAACTTGTGACAGAGCATTTGAAAGCGTTTCTTATGTTCCCGGGGAGGGGAATTTAAAACGTTTTTAGTTACCGGTGGAGTGGGGGGAG
The DNA here is from genome assembly GCA_021229015.1 of Solen grandis. Taxonomy (NCBI): domain Eukaryota; kingdom Metazoa; phylum Mollusca; class Bivalvia; order Adapedonta; family Solenidae; genus Solen; species Solen grandis. The sequence continues at coordinate 36,983,376 of CM037788.1, read as the reverse complement.
GGAACTTGAAAACCTATTCAATATTCAATGCCCTCTGTCGGAAAGCTATGTGTGTACTGTTTGCTGTACATCGTTTTACAGTAGATAAATATGCTTGCATGACGAGCTCCAGTTTCGGCGTGTGCATGTGAATAAAATACACACTCTTTATTATAGCATTTGTCATGGTACATAACGATCAACAACTCTTCAACGATGCGTAGGGAAAAATACCAATGAAACAAACTATGAATGAGATATTGTGACGTAAGCAAGTGGCGGATTGGAAATTCGCCATTCTTTCTGAACCTGTGATTTATTCAATTAATTGAAAAAAGCAGATGTATCTACTTATGTGTAGCAATGTACAGTTGCCTCCCTTTCTTATTGGAAAGGTAGTGTTTGTTTATTATAGTGTCACCCTATTGAAAGGGACAGCCATTTTGACTTGTGAAACACTTCTTTGCTTTCACAAGTACCTTCCCCGGGTTTCTCCCATATGCCAGACACCAGGCAGGAAGACAACCAATATTTAATTAGTTTGCGGCTCACCAACGGCCACATCAGAGCGTTCACCTGCCAGGAATCGAACCTTCGACCACCCGCTCCTGAATATTATATTCTATGTAACAAGTCCTTACCTCGTTAAAAATACAAGTTATGCTCCCCACAAAATTTTAACATAAAATAAAAAGGGAAATAACTTAAAGATTAGGGGAGGAAGAGTTATGGCTCTGGCGACTGCAATTCTCGTCGCATTCTAATTATATATGAAACTTCAAATCCATACCTTGAATAGTTTTCAAGTTCTGGTCTATGTTATTGACAGACAAACAGAACGGATAAAAACAATATGCCCACGATAAGAAATCTCGGAAGCATAAAAAGTAACGAAAATAATAATAGAAAAAGAAAGTCTCGGAGATGCGAAACATGCGCTTATATTTGATCGAATGTTCGTATCCCGGGATGGACAAGTGGTATGTTGTGAGGAAAATGGTTCAAATGATAAGTACTTTTATAAAAAAATACGATTGAGAAATAAACACGAAGACTCAAATGATAGTTATAGTTTATATCAAAAACGAATATGTATTTATGATGAGAAATTTTAAATATTTTTTGATGGAATTTGTATTCGAAAATTAAATGGCATGTACAATTATCACACTTTTAACAACAGTTACTGAATTGTAGCTAATGTCCCGACGTTCAGCTGTCTTGCTGAGGAACTTGGAGGCGATTAAGAGTCCCCCAGCCACCCAGGCCAAGAGCAGGCAACAATGTCGAGGGCAAACGCGGCACCATAATCATACCGTCCAACTTCAGTTCTCCAGCGAACACAGCGAAGCCTATCATCAAGAAGAGACCTGCATCATACAATACAGACTTTATTAAACACCATTCAGCCACTTTGATTCCGATAATGTCGTGCTTGTGTCGAATTAGAACAGAGCGAAGGATGCGTAGGTTACAATAACTTAGGTTCAGAAAATTCTGAGTTCAGTTCCGTTAGGAACAATGATTTTCATGGACTTCATATGCTCAAAGTTCCGACGAGGCTACGTTGGTTGTGATAATATTGTAAGAATTTGTAAGAATCGACAAAAATGTTGTTTAAAATATAAACCAAACGTATTAAACAGACTTTAAGGACATAAAAACTCCCTAAAGCACAGAACATAAAACATATTATACAACCTAATAACAAAACCTTATCAAGACGTATTTTGTGAATCCACTTCTTCTAGTTCTACTATATATACCAATGGTAGTAATAATGTGAGACCATTCATCATTGTGAATCAGTCTCATTTACATATCCTCTCCACGTGACTTGCACGTGCTTGTGACGTACCTGCCACAATAGCCAGGACACCGGCCACAAGTTGAAGGATGTCTTTCTTAAGGAAGATCTTCATGACAGCACATGCCACGGCCCCTACCAGTGCGAATATAGCCAGGAACAACATCGCCTTCACCGCATTGTACGAATCTTCATTGACCAAATTACCTAGAGAATGAGATGGAGAAAAAAGTTTGTTAAACTTTCTCCTTGCTTAGGATGTATATACGCATTGTCATCAACAGTCAGGCGAGTATTCTACCTACCTTACGTTGTCCTTAACCCTTACCATGCTTTTATTTATTGGACTTGTCCTTACTTCATTTTAGACTGTACCATTAGTTGTTTCTGGGGTTGCTTGCTGAAAATTTGTTGACTGAACAGCGAACAATGAAGATCTACAATTTGCAGGCTTATCCTGGTCTGCACTGGTCACAAAGGCTGTCACAAATGCCCGCAGCTTTGTAAGGTTTCTTAGGGAAGGGTTCTAACATCATTATTCTTTTTCCGCCGATAAAGCTGGGGTTAGATGCCTTGTTTTGGCATTTTTAACAATTTCTGCCGGTCAGCAAAAAAAAAAAAAAGATTCGTGTCAACGTATATTTATTAATTTTCTAAATGTAGTTCTGTAAATTATTGAATGCGTTTCTACCTTCTTTAAGATTTTAGTTATAACAAATTGCTGAGCATTGTTGGTGAAACCTATAGTGAACCGTTCAGATACGGGAATAAATAGAGGTCAAATAAGTTATAGCATGTGCTTTATAGAAACTCAAATTTGACCGTCTGACAAATTGTGAAGTTTAGTTCAAGTAACTACTAAAACAAGTTAAATCAATTCTGCAATTTAGAATTGTTACCGCTTAATCAGATTACAACATTTGTACGGTTACAGTTTAGTACATTTGACTGCCTTTACAGGTTAAAACAAATTTGCAGTTTAGTAAAGTGACTGTTTTACAGGATAAATCAAGTTTGCAGTTTTGTACATATGACCGCTTTTACAGGTTTAATAAATTGTGCAGTTATTCAATTGTGCAGTTCATCAAATGTGACCACTTAACTTACAGGATTAATCAATTGTGCAGTCCATCAAATGTAACCACTTTTACAGGTTTATTCAACTGTGCAGTCCATCAAATGTGACCGCTTCTAAATGTTTCATAAATTGTGCAGTCCACCAAATGTGACCACTTGTACAGGGTTAATTAATTTGGCAGTTTAGCACATGTAACTTCTTATTCTTATGAAACTATTTGTTAAATGGTAATATCATTTTTCATGGAATAAAGAGTTAAGACAGTGGGGTTGAAACTCAAAGTCGCCTAATTGTTACTTAAGCTATATCATGATTCCTTTTGCGACTACATTGCAAAACTAAATAATGGTGTAACTTGGCTAAAAAAACAACGCGATTGTATGAACAGAAATTTATTGATTTTTTTTGTTAGAAAGAGGTCAAAGAAGTTTTTTACGACTTAGGTTTGTCGTAGCCGGGGATCGAACCCAAGACCAACTCCCATGGCGGACGCTCTAACCACTCGACCAGCGGGGACGCTTTTCTAATCATCGGGGATTAACGAGTGATACTTATGATCAATATCCCTAGGTTAAGAAATCTATTGCATGGTGCATTTCTCGACGGAATATAAGGGTTGTACTCAAATAATCATTGTGAATGAGAAGTACAACTTCACAATCTTACATGGGCATTTTATTTCGCTGGGTGTGATTGTGTATACTGGCCATCATTAAAATTATACTACTCTTCAAAATTGAACTTATGTAATTTTACACGCAAAACCGAAGAAAATGTACACGGATAGTAAAATACCTTTCAGCTTCATTTACATCGTGATAAAATTTTCCGGGTGTCAAAGAAAATGAAAATGCATTCTTTCGTTTTTCAACAACTTAGATTTGTCCGTATAAAATCGGAATAAGCTAACTTGCTACGACTAGCTACAGTTAGAGAGTTTCCGACTGTCTTCGGCGAAAACATAATCTTACTTGACCATCCTAGTATACATTATTATTACCTTTTTATGAAAAATGTTGAAAGAAAGTATAGTCGGTTGAAAAAAAAAAAAAACGCTGTCCATATAAAAAATATTCGTTTTTTTTTTCGTTGTTGTTTTGATATCTGAAAAGGCGATTTTTGGGACAGTTCACACTAAACTTTAAGGCGAATTGTTTTTCACTTAATTGAAGCCTAAAACCAAAGTTATGGTTAATCACAAACACTGATTTCACGTTTTGATTTTATGATGCGTACTGAACATGTCACCTTGGAATGTCCACTGGAACGTCTGTTGGTTTCCTATGTGAGTTAATACACACAGACAGACACGTACGGTGGAGTGTAATCAGTCATGAAATAGGTTAAGTCAGCTATTCACATAATGGACGGCCCTGTGGTAATTACAAAGATTCCCAAGAAGATCATAAGTCACTCTCTATCAAGCAGTGATTTATATTTTCTTTCGTTATCGGACCGTTTTATTTACAACGCTTAAATGGTCGCATTATTTTTATCTCTCTTTTTCAGGATAAAAATCATTACATATTGTTCATATTGATCCTTATAATTTATAAATTATTACGGTTAAAACTTACAATTGAAATATCCATATCTCGGCAAACTTTGCATCGGTATTAAAGGTCGATAATTATTTTCCAAAATTTATGCCGCACTTCTTTGGTGTAATATTTTGAAAAGAGAAATGAGAAACTCTAATTTTATAAACTAACGTTTTCGATTTAAATCCCAGTCAATTTTATATTGGACTGATAAAGACATATTGCAAATATGTTCAAATATCTATAATTGCTTATAATCAAATGATTACCATAACGTCGAAAACGTCCCGAACTCGTTAAAATCACATGGGTGTAATAAACCAGGTGAACTCAGCTTAATTTGTATTGGCTTATTCTTGAGTTGTCGGCTGTCGTTACTTAAGCTACTTGTAAACTGATATCGTCGCTTTGGGGAACACATAAACAAAGTCAAAAAAACAGATGGCATGCTAGACTTTTGACAGTAGGAAAGTATTATCAATCATATATTACCAGATCGTTATGTCTTATCCAGTCAGGTGGGGACTCGCGAAATAACATAGCTCAAAGGATTACCTTCAGGTCCGGATCCAGAATATTTTCGCAGGGGGGGGGGGGGGGGGGGGGGGCGGGGAAAATCTGATGTGAGTGCAAGGGGGTCGGGGGGAAGCTCCCCGGAAATTATTTTGAATATGATAGAGATGCATTCTGAGGAATAATTGGGGATGAAAGTGCATTTATTTTAATCCGATATATATTTGTAAATCATGAAGGGCATGGATCTAATGCCTAGGTCCCACTGAAGAAAAATAATCGGCGTTGTGGAAATACACAAATTTTCATCCATTTTCTCCCGATTGCTCCCGATGTTTGAGCCAAAAAGACGGAGCAGCCCCATGAGAAATGGCACTGATTAGGCAACGGGATTGGTCCGTTGAACGTTCACTGTTTTGGCTATGGTACAATGGCCATGAATTATCGGGGATGGTTCCCGATGTTCGGGACTTCTCCGATGATCGGCGAAGGTGCCCCGGAGCTTCACCGAATTTCAAAAATCATCGGGGGAGCATCCCCGTAGATATGGGGATGTATTGTTGAGTACATGCGAACCATCCTTGGTGTCTCGGGGAAAATGATGTAGATTAAGAGAATTTGAAGTTAGAACAAAAGACAAAATCAAGGAGAGACTTTTTGAGGTTTGTGAGAATGCCCCAGCAATGTCCCGTTGCCTTTTTGACCGACTGGGAAACTGATTTTACTAAAAAGGGCTTTATTTCCCTTCCCGAAGCTAGAGAAAAAAATATAGGTTTTTCTTGTTTTTTCAATCACAAACTGGCAAAAAATATTTAATAAGTGTTTTCTGGAGCTCCACCCCCACAATATATTTTTGTATACCAAAAAATTTAATTTGGAATGCTTAAAAAATCGTTAGTTTTTTTACCAACCGTAAAAAAGACTTTTTGGGGTTTAAAACTGAAAAAAAAATAAAATTTCCCCTTTAATTTTTTGTAAAAAAATTTTTGAAGGGGAAAAAAAAGCCGTTAAGGTTGAATTTTTTAAATCTTGACTTTTAAATTGTCGATTGGAAGCGGGTCTTCACCAGAGTCTCCCCAGGGGACTTTAATTTTTCCCAGGCGAAATTTTAAAGGGGGGAAGGGGGGGGTTTTGGCCCAGGAAGGGGGGGTTTGGGTTCCCTTTTGGCGCAGGGTTTTTAAAAAACCGGGGGGGTTTAAAAGGGGGGGGAAGGGGGGGGGGGGTGGGGTCCTTTCGGGGCGCAGGGTTTTAAAGGGACGGGGGGTTTGAAGGTGTGGGTCCTTTCAGGGCAGGGTTTTGGGGCCGGGTGGTTGCGGGAAGGTGTGGGGCCCTTTCAGGGCACGGTTTGGGGGGGGCGGGGGGGGTTTTGGCCAGGAAAGGGGGGTTGGGTTTTCCTTTCGGGGCGCACGGTTTAGGCCGGGTGGTTGCAGAAGGTGTGGGCCCTTTTCAGGCGCACGGTTTAGGACCGGGGGGGTTGAAGAAGGTGTGGGTCCTTTCAGGCGCACGGTTTAGGACCGGGTGGTTGAAGAAGGTGTGGGTCCTTTCAGGGAACGGTTTAGGCCCGGGGGGGGGGCCCGGGGTTTGGCCGGGGGGAAAAGTGTGGGCCCCAAATTTCCGGGGGGGGTTTTCCCGGGGAAGGGGGGGTTTTGGGGGCCCAAAATTTTTTTTTTTCTTTATTTGACACATTTTTTTTTTCTCAAAATTTTTAAATTATTGATAAAACAAACACTATTCAGCATAAAAGATGTTGATTTTTAAAAATTTTAATTTTTTAAATATCCTTTTTAAATTTCTCTCATAAATTGTGTTTTCTGTAAATTTGGTTTTTTTTCCGTATTCATTGACTTTTCAGTCCCATTGCTAAACGACTAATAACCTGGATTTTTTTGGTTTTGTCATTGTCATAAAAATATAATTGCCCCAAAATATGGATTTTAAATTTTTTGTTTATATAAAAATTTTAAAAATTTACTTAAAAGGGTTTCCCGGGACTGTACTGTAACTTAGTCAAATTTAATCAATCATACTAATTCTGTATGATGTAATCTTTAAAACAAAAATTTCTGTATTCATATATCAGTACAGACAGGTAGGTCGTATCATGTACTATTACGGTGCCTTAGCAACCTATCTATTATAACACTATTCTTTTTCTCTGCCGCAGGTGGAATCTTATGGATATTTCGCATTTGTTATTGCTAAGTCTGCATATGAATCGGCGGAATAAACTCACGTTTTCACCATAAATAACCATGTAATGTGGATTCTTATTCTATAGGACAGATAACTCTTTTGTCTGTCTTTTTTTTTATTTGTAAGTCGTAAATGTTTTACACGGCTTAGAATATTACCTTCAGTTCTACGTTTTCCCTCTCATTGGTAATGGCATTTATATTAGTTTGCTCATAAATACAGGTTTCCAATAATCCTGAGTATGTATGTCTTTGTGAGTTGTAGCAATGTCTGAAGATCAAGGAGCAGTAATCTTGAGCTCGCGATGCAATGCACGTATTTATGACTCTTGATTAAATATTCAGATGTAACGGTCCAACGAGACTAAACTTGATAATGAATAAGTTGCCAACGTCAACTAGTTTATAATTGATCAGATATCAATGTGTACCGCTACACTAAATCTTTACAATGAAACAGATTCAGTCTAGCACTGTACTAGACATCTCTAATGTCTACTACTATTAATGTATTTTTATTATGCCACCGCATCAATAGTTCGGAGGTGGGGGCATATTGATTTTGGTCTGTCTGTTTGTCTGGCTGTCTGTCTGTTTTTCAAAAAAAACTTTAACCTTGACCATAACACGGAAGACCTTCCACCTACAGCCTCCAAACTCCACAGGTACATTCACCTTGATGAGCTCTATCCCCTGGTGACCTTGCCCTTCAAATGCCCTTGACGAAAAGGTTTTAAGGGCCCCCGGGGGGGGCATGGATTTCCATTAAAAAGTAGTTTTGTTCTTAAAAATTTATTTACTTTTTTTAACCTTTTTTTAGTTTTTAGAGGGAAAAAATTTTGGAAAAACCCCATTCGACTATAATTAGGGCCCCTCTTCAAAATACATAATACCAAATACATAATCACAAATACAAATTTAAATTTCCCAAGTTACAAAATTTTAAAAAATATTTGATGATATTTGTTTATAAAAAATGTTTTAAACAATTGAAAAAAACAAATGTGAAAATTTTTGGTGATTTTTGAAAATAATATTATTTTTACTTCTTATTTAAAAAAGTGTAATAAACGATCCCCAAGATAAAACGTTGCACTTTTCCAAAAATTGAAAAATTTAATTTAAATTTGTCAATGTTTTTATGGGAGTGTTAGACTTTTAATGAAAAATGTCGGTTTGTATGAAAAAGAACTTTTAATGAATAGATATAAATTTTCTAGGCTTTACTAGAACTTTTAAAAATGAATTAGATGTAAAATGTTTTGAGCTTTTCTTGAACTGTTTAAATGAATCAGATTCAATGTCTGGGCTGTACTAAAAAACTGTGTAATAAATTAAGAGGGTCAATGTTTGGCCTTACTAGAACTGTTAATAAATTTTCATATGTCAATGTCTGGCTGTACTGAACTGTTTTAAGGGAATTTAGATGTCAAGTCTGGGGTTTTACTAAAACTGTTTTAATGAATAAGTTGAATTTGTCTAGGTTTGTCTGGGAAACGGGTGTAATGAATAAGATGTCAATGTCTAGCGCTGTAATGAATCAGATGTAAACTTGCGCTGTACTAGAACTATGTAATTTTACAAATGTAAATGTCTAGCACTGTACTAGAACTGTGTATTGAATGAGATGTCAATGTATAGAGCTGTACTAGAACTGTGTAATGAATCAAATGTCAATGTCTAGCGCTTTACTAGAACTGTATAATTGCTGTACTAGAAATGTATAATGAATCAGATGTCAATTTCTAGTGCTGTACTAGAACTATGTAATGAATCAGATGTGATGTCTAGCGCTGTACTCGAACTGTGTAATGAATCAGATGTCAATGACTAGCACTGTACTAGAACTGTGTATTGAATCAGATATGAATTTCTGGGGCTAAACTGGAATGTATAATGAATCAGATGTCAATGTCTAGCGCTGTACTGAACTGTGTAATGGATAAAATGGGAAATTTCTAGCGCTAAAACTAGAACTGCGTAATGAATGGTTATAGGGTTATATCAACTGTTTTGCTAGTTTTAAGTGTATTAAGAGATGTTTAAGGCTTAGAAGTTTAAACCTATAGTTTCATTACATAAGCCCTTTTTATCAGTATACCTCAGTGTTGTCAGTGTTTCTCTGGATGCACGGGATTCAGCGATTTACAATTTATTGCACGATTCACGTGATATTGTTTTTTAAAGAGTAAATCATGGGGTTTTAGTATATAAGTTGATTTGTATGGAGCCTCAGTGTTAGATTTCGATGGGAGCTACGGAAGATGCCTAGTCCAGTCTAGAATATTCTGACCAAATTACACTACGGAGCTTGTGTGATTTAAAATTTTGTATTTCATTTTTGCAGGTAGATATGAAACATTTATTTTGTAGATTGTTGTATTGTTTCTTCTCAGGGAAACAAGTGTACAATCATATTTTATTTTCGGTAGTTTTCTAAGTTTTGGTTCTATAAGCCGAGGAATCTAAGTACATAGTTCTGCATTATTATGTATATTTGTAATTATGAGAATAATTATGTTAGTTTATAGGTATGTCCTTAATTTTTTATATTACCTGAATATACATGGAAGCATTTGTCCAACAGTATTTGTTTTGTAATTAAAATTGGAGTTGTATGGAGTATCTGTTTGATATATAATTGTAACAAACAAGGGCAGTTCTCTGCGTTAATGCACTTACGTAAAACCATAAATATTGTTGTATGGTAAAAATGACGTATGTAATACCAGAGATTTGGTATGAAAGTAGTATTATGAAGTAATACAGTGTTGCACTTTATATTTGGTGTTATAAGTAAATTAGAGCTATTTTATTTGTTTTTTATTTGGGGGCATGGTGCCTATCTAAGCTGGATGGTTACAGTCGATATGGGACCCCATTGGTTAGACTACGTCGAAAGGACGGATAATCTACGTATGCGTCATATGGACGACAGGGCGTCTACGGTGGACTATGTAGTAGTTATGTTATCTGGGTGGTTACAGCGATACGGGACCCATTGGTAGACTACGTCGCAAGGACGGGAGATCAAACGTATGCGTCATATGGACGACAGGGTGTCTACGGTGGACTAAGTAGTTTCACAATTTACTGAAGGGACAGCGACACAGGGAAATCTGTCCGTGTTCATCAATAAGGCACGTGATTATAGTCTATTTAGTAATGTGAATTTAGGAATATATTGTGAGTGTTTGGGACATTTAAGTGCGTTCATATCAGTAAGCCATTGTGTAGATTAATATGCGGGCTTAGAGTGAAGACAGAACATTCAGTGCAGCTATTATTGTACCAACAGATAGAGCAGTAAGCCGGCAGTTTTTTTTATTCAATATTCTTTAATTCTTTTTCTAATATCTCATCGTTTTTATTTTTATATTAAATATAATTTTAAAGAAAAGTTGTTTGGCATTTATTCTACCTTAGAGAGTTGTCAGCCCTTGGTCATTTTGTTACACAGATGTCAATGTCTAATGTTTCATTATAACTGTGTAATGAATCAGATGTCAATATTTATCGCTGTACTAGAACTGTGTAATGAATCGGATGTCAATGTCTAGCGCTGTACTAGAACTGTGTAATGAATCGGATGTCAATGTCTAGCGCTGTATTAGAACTGTGTAATGAATCGGATGTCAATGTCTAGCGCTAAACTAGAACTTTTTCAATCAGATTACAATGTCTAGTGTTTCACTAAAACTGTGTAATGAATCTGATGTGAATGTCTAGTGCTGTACTAGAGCTGTATTAAAACTTTTTTTAATCAGATGTCAATGTCTAGTGTTTCATTAGAACTGTGTAATTAATCAAATGTTAATGTCTAGCGCTGTACTAGAACTGTGCATTGAATTAGATATCAATGTATTGTACAGTAAAGGAACTGTATAATTAATCAGATGTCAATGTCTAGTGCTGTACTAGAACTGTATAATGAATCTGTCTTGTACTACACGCTATATGTTTCTATACATGTTTACAAGTAATTTTGTTGACTTTGACTCCAACCATACACGACTTACTATCAAATAAATAGACACTGATACATAATTATTTTTCAGTTTCATATTTGCCAGTAAAGTTCTCGAGTTGTAAGAAGATAAAAATATGGTAAATATAAATAGAAAAAATGCACTTAAGTTTATATAAGTACCTAATATGTTATTATCATACACGAACATAATAGTTACACAATTCAATAATCCGTTTTCTGACGTGATATTTTAACACGCTTATTAATATCAGTAAATTTAAAACCACAGAAATATATTTACCATATTAAACTTTATAAATAGGGAAGTGTATATACTAAAAATGACCTCTTTTTCAGAGATATCAAACAAAGAATTCCAATATTTGTAGATCCGTCTTAAATATATATTCGACAGTTTCAGTTGTATCTAAACGTCATTGTTTGTTTGACTGACTGAATTCTTACCATAATCCGAGAGCTTAGTACAGAGAGATTTAGCAGAATTCCCTAATCCGAAGACCGTCTAAGTCCGACGCACCATCCCTTTCGTCAGGGCAAGGGCCAGTATCCCAAAAAAGAGAGAAACGCAACTCACTGCAATTCCAGCCAGTCCAAGAATGTCCGCCATATTTTCTTACTTTCCCCTAGTTGAATGAAAGAAAACTCGGCTTTACTTCCTCTTTATTAGTACTGAGTTTATGTTTACCGGTATCTATGTCAACGCTGCAAATCCCATGGGGCCCTATAAAACACACCCTGGCCCCGCCACTGCAGATAAGAGTGGCATCATCTGAAGTGGGATATTTTATTGCTCTTATCAATATTGATTTTTTAATGAATTGATTTTAATAAATTTTTAGGGTTTGAAAAAAAAAATTTTTTCCCCGGGTTCTTTGAATTTTTAAAAAACTTTTAAAAACTCGCTTTTATAATAATCTAAGGTTTAAATGTATAAAAATGTCATACTAGTTAATT
>CM037788.1:36936765-36971221 GCA_021229015.1 Solen grandis | reverse complement strand
TATGTCCAAATACATTCTAGGACTGCTTGTCATAAACATCATCAGCTGAATACCATCCTTCTATGTGAGTTTCGCCCCTTATCTAGGAACTCTCCCCAGATGGCGGGGCAGTAGTGGTGATCAGGTCACTACTTGTTTATGACGGCTTCCACGCAGTGTCATTGCGTCTTAACCAGAGCCAACTTGACGCTCGTTCAGCAGCTTTGCCCATAGCCTGGACTGCACTCTTCCTTGACTGTCCATTGATGCCCAAGGCTCCAAACATTCTCCACAGCGACTGAGCTGGGAAACCCCTACTTCCAACTTCTACTGGGAATACTGTTGTTTTCCATCCCTTGTTGTTGCAAGCATCAGCCAGGTCTTGGTATTTTGCTAGCTTTCTCTCGAAGGGCTCTTCTGTTCGGTCCTCCCATGGCACAGTCAGCTCCACCAGTATCATCCTCCTTGGAGACTTTGACCAGAGAACAATATCTGGTCTAAGTGTAGTCTGGACCACTTCAGGGAAAACAAGCTTCCTCCCAAGGTCCACTCGCATTTCCCACTGACTTGCTTCCTGCAGTAAACTTGGTTTACAGGTCTTGGAAGTGGTAACTATCTTCTCTCCCGGTTTTACAAATGGGATGAACTGTGATCTTGAAGATTTGGTTTTCCTTTCCTTCTTCTTCTCCTTCTCCAGGATATCGGCCATCACCCGAAGCACCTCATCGTGGCGCCAACGGTATCGTCCTTGTGTTAAGGCAGTTGAGCATGATGACAGTATATGCTGAAAAGTACCTCTGCTTCCGCACAACTGGCACAATGGGTCTTCAGACATTTTCCACCTGTGGAGGTTTGCTGGAGTAGGCAGCAGATCATACACTGAGCGAAGTAGAAAACTGAGCTGGAGTGGCTCATACTTCCACATTTCTTGCCGCCATGAAAGTTTGCGCTCAGGTATGCTCCATTTGGTCCATGCACCTTGAACTGGCATTTGGACTGCCTTTGCTGACCTAACCTCATCCTCTTCTTTCCTGATCTCTGTCTGCACCATTTTTCTTCTTTCTGCTTTGCCAGCATCCTTCCATTGCGCTCTTTGTCTTGTGCCAAATCCTTCTCTCCCCAAGTTGTGCCACTTGTCCTTGTGGTGAAGCCTGCTTTCAGCTTCCTTTTGACCACTTGCGCCGTTCTCACCTCAATCGCCTTATTTTCTGTCTGCACCATTTTTCTTTTCCATAGTGTCTCTTAAGGTGAGCAGGAGTCTTGCCTTGGATACCTTGAATTCCTCAACTAGTGAGCTTAGAGGGAGCTGCAGCTTTGTTGATCTTCCATAGAGTCCAATTGTGGTAAAAGAAGGTGGCAGGGCAAGCCATCTCTTAATGTGTTTACTGATGGACGTCTCTAGCTTCTCAATGTAGCTGATAGGAATGTCGTATATCATCAGTGGCCAAACTAATCTTGGCAGCAAACCATGCTGATACACCCAAGCCTTAAACTTTCCTGAAGTTGAGACTTGTCAATCTTCTGAGTCCTTCTTGAACTTGCTGGCACAGTATGTCCTTACTGTTCTTGTCTGTTAGCGTTGAGTCAACCCTTTGCCAAGGCATTTAATTGGATTAGAGATCAGAGAAGGAATTCCTTCATCCTGGATAGTGAGTTGAACCTATCTGGGTCTTCCCTTCCTGATCACTAGACACCGTGATTTCTTCGGTTTAAATGGCCATTCTGCCCACGTCACAGTCTCCTCCAAAGACCTCAAGATCCCCTTGCCTGTATATGTGTTTCGGTGGTGATGGTCATGTCGTCCATGAACCCTCTGTTGGACGGCAGACGTATTCCTGAAGTTGTCCTTGGGCCTCTTGTCTCCCTGTCAGCGGCCTTGATTATCATGTTCATCCCCATGATGAACAGAATAACTGATATGGTGCAGCCTGTGACAATGCCCTTCTCTAGCCTTATCCATCTAGTTGTAAAATTTCCACAGGAGAATCTCATCTGTATGTTGGCGAAATAGCTCATGATAAGATTGCTGATGTGCTTTGGGATGTGATAATGGTTGAGGGCTTCTTGGATAATACTGTGCGGGATCGATCCGTAGCATTGGCGAGGTCAAGCCATACTACAGTAAGGTCCTTTTGGCTCATCCTGGCCTCATGTAACAGTTGAGTCAAAGCGCTGGTGTGCTAACGCATCCGAAAAACCAGGAATTCCTCCTTTCTGCACAGATGTGTCAATGTAGTTGTTTGTAACATGTAACCTGTCATCCTCCTCGCCAGGATAGAGAAGAAGATCTTTCCTCAACATTCAGCAGGGATATTGTCCTGAACTGTTTGATGGTCTTGGAACCCTTTTCCTTTGGTATGAGGCATCCTTCTGCTGTCTGCCAGCTTTTTGGTATAATCCCTTTCTTCCACACTTGTCGTAGAAGTAACCACAGTCTTCTAAGGAGCCTGGGGCACTTTTTGTAAACCTTGTATGGAATACCATCTGGACCGGGTGCAGAAAAGGATCGGGCTTTCTTGACAACTTCAACCTCTTTCAGGGTTGGTTCCTTCAAATCCAGTTGGATGCTTGGTTGGTCTGCTGGTTGAATCCTGGCACACTTCCCCAATGGGTTTTCTCTCTCTGGGTCGGAATGTGCCTCTTGTAGATACTGCTCAACCTCTTCTTTGCTGCTCTCCAATTTACCAGATTTCTCTTCTTCCAGGAGTGTCTTGGTAAACTTGTAGGGATTTGAGATGAATGCAGCTCGCTTCTTGGACCTTATTCGTCTGTTGACTCTTGCCTTTCTGCTGCTACTAAGGTTTTGAGTCTGGTACGTAGCTGTAATCTTAGTGCTGACAGGCCTTCCTTTATGGTTGGATTTGCAGCTCTGTATTGCTTCCGCAAGGACCTTAGTTCGGCTCGGATACTCTAATTTCAATCTGGCGTCTATTGGGAGTATAAACCTCACTCTTCTTTTTCCATGCCAAATCTTTCCTTGCCAATGGCATATACAATTGTTGGTAAGGTCTGTAACTTTTTCTCCACCCCTCCTTGCAGAGCTGATTGCAGAATATTGTCGACATCCTGGTCAAACATCTCCCACCTCTTGTCTTGCATCTGTGGCCATGCTATCTTTTCTTTCCTCCCCTCCATCTTTGTTTCCCCTTCACCACCCTTTGTTGTCACTCTTTCATACTTCCCTAGAGGCGATGGGATCTCCAAGGATTGAGGAAACCTTAGATGCCCATCCTGGTTATCAAGAAGGATTGGACTTTGGGTCTTTGTTCTGGGAAAAATTGGAGATTCTTCCTCTCTATGCTTTCGCTACCCAAAGATTGGGAGTCTTCTGTTTTGCTGTGACTCTCCCTTCTGCTTGCTTGTTGATCCATCATCTCACTTTGCACCTGGGAATCCGTGTAGATTGAATATCCCCCGCTTCCGAAGACTGCCCATCAATGAAAACACAGGGGCTAAGAGACCTCTAGTACTGTGGGTAGAAACCCGACTGATGTCTCTTCCTGTCTGACCAGATAAACCTGAGCGTTGACCCTGTAACCTCCCCGACCGACAGCCCCTCTTTGTCCGATGTATGTTCAATCCACGTGATTCTTGCATACCCTTTTCCCCATGGCAAACAACTCTGGTGAATTACCAGTAAAATACAGATTAGCTTTGTCTCGCTTTCGATGTTCAAGCCATAACTTACAAGTAGAAACTGGCAGACACTATAATATTTCTTTTGATTTACGTGTCTGCAAATATTATAATGAAACTTTAATTCAAATGTTGTGGAATGGAATATCATGTTTTTATCATTGTGGGAAATATACAGATCTACGAAATCAGTATCTACTGAACTGGTACTATTTAGCTAAAAAATTTAGAAGTATTTTATAATATCCTTAGTTCAACTGATGCTGATGTTATATATATAGAACAGCGTTATATATTATAAATTGCTGAACTTTTCGGTTTATAAAAATCAGTTAAAATTTTTTCTTACGTGATTATCACCACCTTGTCTAAATTATGTATTAATTTTCATCTCACTAAATTAGAACTGGTTTTGATGGTATGAAACATATACATTTTCTAAAATTTAAATATTTAAATGAGAGAAAGGTATATCTTTTGAAATTGTAGCATGGAGAAATATAACTTTATATTTATTTCATATTTTGATTAATTTATAAACAAATATAATGGTGATGATGATGGTTGTATCTGTAGAAGGTGTATGACACAACTTCTTTTGTCTGAATAATGTAATATGCTTTGGTTTTGGGCCCGGGAGACCTATATTACTTTGTATAAATTCTTTGATTGAAAAAAATATGTATTTTAAAGGGTTTTAAGCGAAACAAAACATTATTTCAATAAAATTTAAATTAAAATTAAAATTTCATAATAAAACAAAATTTTTCAGTATTCCAAATTCCTAACCATCAACCCAAACGTGTGGTTGAGAGGCTACCTGCCATATAGGCATCAAATGCCGGTGAATAAAGTATACAAGACGCTCCATGTGTAAATCAAACCCGCCTAAATATGTTCACCAGATCAACTTGAAACCGTCATCAGTAACTCTAATGGAATACAAACATGACCGACGAATATGCCATCCTGTCATGAGAAAAATCATATATTTTGTCTGTTTATGTGATATTAATTATTGTATTTCATTCAAACTTTTGGGGAATTTATTTTTTACATCACAAACATACATATACTGTCTACGTCATCTGTGGAAAACACGGAAGGTTCGAAACCACTGACACATCATGTAACCAACAGGTTCCTCTAGTGCTGTTGTGTTGGAGCGTCTTCGCCCAGGATGTGCCCGGGTGGATGTATGGACAGGGTCAGCAGCTGCCTAAAGTTACCGTTCTTGACATGCAGATGTTGAGGCAAAGTCACCTGACCATTCTTCAACGTGTTTCTCTATGGGCCGATCTGCAATTTGCTGTTTCACCTGAAATTACAATCGAATCATAATTATACATTTTCTTATTACCGGTATGTCTAAATGCCTAATATATATCAATACTTAAAAAGATAATTGATATATGGGAATATATAACATGTTTGTTGAAATAAAATGATATATAATATTTTAAGAACTGTTCATAATTGTTTGACATATCGGAAATAATTGAATTCAATACTATATTTGCATAACAAAATATATTGTTTGCAATTATAGACATATATATTATAAATAAATATGACGGTACAAACACCTCGACTCGTATGCATGAGAATATAAATGAGAAAAACGTGGCTGAAAATATTATTATGACATGTAACAATTTGTTTTATTTCATGCAATCATTGTCATTACATCAGCATAGTATCAGGCAGGTATTGAACAATAATTAATGAAATACCATTAAAGGAGGCAGTACAATGTTTTTACAATAGCTATGTCAATCATGTGATAAAATGTCTAACGGTTACTCAACTGCAACGACCGTGTGCTACACACGTGACTCTGTAAATGCTGTTAAACTAGGTTGTTGCGCCTGGAGCATTTAAGGTAACAGTTATTATCATAATTGTTTTTGTTAACATTGTTGTATATCAGTCAATATTTCATTTATAATAAAAAAAGGTTTTATCAATGCCAATTTAATGCTCTTAATTTTCTCATATGTTAAAACATAATAACATGTACAATTTAAGTTATGTATTGATATATTAACAAAATCAACAATGATATGTTTTTTTTAAACTTCATGCAGTATGAATTATTGACACATAATGCGTTAGTGTCTTATTGATTATGAAGTACAACACCCATTGTAGCTGATCCTTGCTCATACATACTAATTCTAAACACATCGATTAACTATTATATTAGCATTTTTAAACTTCATAAAACTAAAGGCTTATGTAGATTCATTACTTCTCTTAATCATGGAAATGTGGATAAACTTAGCTAACCTTCTTAATATGCATTGATTCGTACTTTGCAATAAATATGTACCGAAATCCCCACGATTACTAATTGAATATAACTGAATATATTAGCTGATCAGACGCTGCTTTTCCGCATTATCAATTTCCGTCTTAAAAACTTAATTCACAGAAAATAAGGCTTGCTTAAGTACCAACAATCACTGGTCTTCCATCTAGATAATTAATAAACAGAAAATAAACCTTACTTTAACACCTACATTTACTGGTTTTTCATCTAAATACTTAATAAACATTAAATAAGCCTTGCTTAAGCACTTATCCTCACTGGTTTTCCATCTAAATACTTAATAAATGGAAATTAAACACCAACCTTCCCTAGTATTCCGTCCATAATAATTAATAAGCAATAAATAAACCTTGCACAAGCAACTACCCTATCTGGTTTCCCATCTCAATACTCAATATACATACAAAAAAAACCTTGCTTAAGCACCTACCTTTACTGGTTTTCCATCTAAATACTTAGTAAACAATAAATAAGCCCTGCTTCGTTTAGTTTAAACATATTTATTTCTCCAAAGTAGTAAGTAAATACAATACGTGACAATAACATTTACATGTTGAGAATTGGATAAGACTGGAAGCCCAAGGCTTATAAAAGTCTTCTCCATATTATTGTTAATTACATTTGTCGGTGGATACCATAAATTATCATTTTTCACAATTTGAATTATATCATAAAAACACTAATCACCATAATATATTTTAGAGAGAGAGAGAGAGAGATGGAGAGAGAGAGAGATAGAGAGAAACGGGGGGTGTTTAGATTAAAGATCAATATATACGTAAGAAAAAAAGAAAAAAAATAGCACTCACAGCAATTCATTGCTCAGGATGAAAACGTTTACTATTGATAATAAACCTTTGAACAGAATCAAATATCAATTTGTTTTCTTGTGTTGACATACTTGGATTTCCATATAGAAGAGTTTCAAAAGGAGTGTTTTCGGTAGTTCATTTAACATTGAGTTTCTACAAAAGATATAACGTGGGCATTCTAAAAGAAATTGGAATGGTGTTTCAATCATTCCACATGCACATAAAGGAGAATCTGCAACGTTCCGAAGAAATAAATGATAATTAAGGCCACTACAGTTTGTTCGAATGCGAGTATGTAACATTGGAATCTATTACCATGATAGAAATAAGGTGGTGGTTTACTTACATTTTTATTTAATAAATATTTGAACGATCTTACAGAGTCAGCGTTTTGAATTTCAGATGGCAAGTTATTCCAATCTCTAATAGATGATGGTAGAAAAGAATTATGATATATAGTTGTTCTTGAACGAATTGTTTGTAAAGCATTATTAATTTATGTTTAGGTCTTCTAGTTTCTAAGATTCCCATTTAACTTCATTGTACAAATCATTAATTGAAACAAGTTTACTGGCACCAGAAACAATTCTCGCTGCTTCATGTTGGACTTTTTCTAATCTTTCTTTATCATGTTTGTTATAATTGTCCCAAACTATGTCCGCATATTCTAAAATTGGACGAACGAAAGAAAAATAAATAGTTTCAAGAGAACGTCTATCTAAGTCAAATTTAAGTTTCCTCATTATGTGGATTCGTTTCCATGCTTTATGTAATGTAGTCAATGTGGTCATTCCAAGAACAGTCAGTAAGAGATGAATACCTAGGTGTTTATGTACCTTTACTTCTGTTGTAGATTGATTACACATATATAAAGGATCATGAACCGTTTTATTTAGTTTTCGAGAGATGAGAAGAGTTTCTGATTTAGCAGGATTGAAGTTAACGAGCCATGTGTCTGCCCACTCAGATATTCTATTTATGTCAGTTGTTAAATTATATAACGCAATCTGTGGGTTTTGTACAATCACATATAAACTTGTGTCATCAGCAAACAATCGTATATTGCTATCAATATTCGTGGTTATATCATTTATATAAATCAAAAAAAGAAGAGGACCTAGTATTGACCCTTGCGGTACTCCCGCATTTGTATAAGCCCAGTCAGATTTAGCTCCAGGAACCACAACAGCTGCTTACGGTTAGATAAATAGTTTTCAAACCAGGAAAGCAAAGGTCCCAATATACCAGCACTCCTGAGTTTCTGGAGAAGGCCTCTATGCCAAACCTTGTCAAAGGCATTGCTTATATCAAAAAACACAGTACGAACTTCTAGGCCATCATCCAGAGCCTTACAGAATGTGTCATACATATAGACCAATTGATTAACTGTTGAATCCCCTGGAACAAAACCTGACTGCGAACTAGACAAAAATCTTATATCACGAAGATAATTAAATACATGTTTAAAAATAAGACGTTCGAACACCTTTTCAATTGTGTTTAAAAGTGAGATAGGTCTTAATTATTTGGTTTAGATTTATCACCTTTTTTAAAAAAAAGCCGTTACATGTGCCTCTTTCCAGCAATCTGGTACCGTAGAACATGAAAGAGATTTATTGAAAAGTTTACATAAGGGACCAGAAAGCTCGACTGATGCTTCACGTAACATTTTATTACTAACACCATCAGGACCAGAAGCCTTTCCTACTGGTAACGATTTTAGAACATCAGCTACTTCAGACCGAGTTAATAAATAGAATCAATATAATGGTTAGGAACAGATACGTTTGGAACATTTTTACCCTCGTCATTTAATGAGTTTTGCTTCTCAAAATAAGAATTTAGAATATTAGCCTTTTCAGTATCATTTTCAGATAATCTATTTGTTTCATCATTAAATAGAGGTGGGATATTTTGTTGATTGTTTTTTGCCATAAACATTTTAAGTGTTTTCCACCAGTCATTTTGCTTAATACTACCTTGTAGTTTACTGGGTAACTGTTTAAAATAATTTGATTTAGCATCACGTAAATCTGATACAACTTCATTTATTATTTTTTTAATTTATTCCAATGTGACTCAGAATTACTTTGTTTTGCTTTTCTGAATGCTCTTATTCTTTTTTTAATTTTATTTTTAATACTACTATTAATCCATGGAATATCATTTGGGTTTATAACCACAGTTTTATTTGGAATATGGTTTTCAGCTATTTCCAATAATACTTTAGAAAAATTAAGTGCATATTCATGCATGTCGTTTCTATCTAGTGAGTCCCAGTTATAAGTTTTTATGTCACACCGAAATTTGACAAAATCTGCTTGGGCATATTTCCAAATCCTACGTTTAAATGTTTTCAACTTATTAGAATTTTGCTTAAGTATTAAGTAAATAGGACAGTGAAAGCGTTGCAGTTGGTTTAAGAAAGGGTCACCGACACCAGAAGTGAGAACGAGGTCTAATGATGAAACAAACATAAGATCAATAGTTGAAGAACTGTTTTCAGTAAAATGTGTGGGGTCTTGAATAAGTTGAATTAGATCAAACTGCTGGCATATCAAATCAATTTTACGCGAGGTAGAAGGGCCATGTATGTTATAGTTAAAGTCACCTGTAATGATAATATCTATAATAGTTGTATCACGTGCAAGAGATATTGGGTCTTCTATAAGATTAAAAGTATGTATGTCTGCATTTGGTGGTCTATAAAATACTCCTAATAATATATGTTTTGATTTACTAACAGTAACCTCGAGCCAAATACATTCTAGTCTGTTTAATTCCAAATCACACCTGCGTTTAAAATGTAAGTTATCCCTAACGTATATCATAACCCCGCCATGTGCATCATCTGGGCGATCTTTGCGAATAGGTGTATGATAAGAAACAATTTCAAGATCATCAGAATTTACGGAATCTCCTAACCAAGTCTCAGTAAAGCACAAAATATCATGTTCCCGGAGTTTCTGGTCCTATTGTATCAATTTTGTTTGCTATACTTTGAATATTATAATGAACAATGGAAAAATGTTTAGACGTTACATAAGAAGGTAAAGACTCTTCAGATGCGAAGCTCTCATTAGGCGATTGATTTTCATTTGTTAAATTGGGACCCGGATTTGGATGGATATCACCTGATAAAATAAGTAAAATAAGCAGCAGAAAAATAGTGACAATGCTACTTATAGTAAATATAAGTACAGTCAAACGTAAGCATCATTCCAATATGTTAACCAAATCCATACTTATTTCATAAAACAATACACACAGCTCACTTAACCCAACACTTCCTACGCGACCACATGGAGAATAAATGATATATCCACTCCATCGTAACGCTTTTCGTGGAAAATGGGAAACAGTGGGTCTACGTGAGCTGTACCGAGCTGAAAACTCTAAAATACGTTTCTTTCATAAACACCCCACCCGAGAAAGGAGAGAAAGAAAAAAAAGAAGAGAAAGAAGAACATAATTAATTTATAGCAGGTGTTGAATCAATAAGTGGGTAAACATTTAAAATGTAGCAACGGTAGAAAAGTTTGCATCTAAATTAGATTATCTGAGAGAACAAGTGGAATTCTAATAAAATAACGGTCACAAGTATATGTCATATAAATTTATAACAATAATAATGAATGAGAGAACTGTGTGTGTGTGTGTGCGTGCGTGCGTGCGTGCGCGTACGTGCGTGCGTGTATGTATATATGTATGTATGTATGTGTGTGTGTGTGTGTGTGTGTGTGTGTAAAGTCAATGTTTACGTGCGTATTTGTGTGCGTATGTGTATTTTTATATATATATTAGTACCTACGTGTGTGTGCGCACGTGATTATGTTTGTACGTGTAAATGTTTGTATGTATAAATTTTTTCAGGGATAGGCAAGAAAGAGACAAAAGAAACACGCCATCAAAATAAGACAAGCCATAACCTTTGACTTCAACAGCATAAAGAAAATTGGTACAGTTTTATATAACAATTATATATTGTAAAGATTCCTTGTACAAAAATGTATGTAACGTGTATAAGTGCATATGCATGCATGCATATATGTGTATTTCGATGTGTGTGTTTGCGTGTATGTGAATTTATATGCGTGTTAGTATTAAGAACGTGGGGGCGTGCTTATGCTTATGTGGGTGAGTGAAAGAATGAGATAATTGAACAAGTCAGCAAAATATATGTCATCAATAGCATTTGTGAAATAAGACAATATTTGACAACATCAACTTTCAAAAGCATAGAATATTTATAACCATTATATAAGTATCAATGATCAAATGAAAACCAGCTATATAGATTTTCACATAGTATCTAGAATATTTTCACTTTAATAAGTTCACTTCATTACCTTCATTGTATTAAAGGATGCATATCAAGTACGGTTTTGTACGATAATGTCTTATATAACAAAATGCATACCTACGATGCTACAGACAAAGACAATCTTACAAAAAAAATAAATTCCGCAATTACCCTCAGTATTTTACATGTATAAATGAATCAAGTCAAAGAATTTTATGATGTATCTTTTAAAGTCTTTGTGACATATTTTAACCGTATTTACAGAGTGCCTACCCATCAATTTTATAAACCAATTTTAATTCCATTTGTAATTTGTCTAAATTACTTTCAATGTATACATAAATTACAGACGACACAATATGTGTACCCTCGGTTCATAGGAAACTCTTATACTGTACGTAATATCACTCAGGTAATAAACACACTACCAGTTATTACCTGTATATGGGTCAAACAGTGACTATACTACACAAAAAAAAAAGCTCAGCACTACAAGAAATCTACAGGAACTTATTCAGATCATTATATGATCCGATCCGGTGGCGGCGCATCTCATTATCAAGAACAAAAATGTTCCCATCGGATGAGAAAGCGGCCTTTATCCGACTTGACCTAACAAGCGATCTAGCTTCGAACAGTAATTTATTACGAACTGACGTCAAATCCTCATTAATGAACACATTTTTTAGGGATGCATCATCAATTGTAGGTAGCTTTTTCCCGCTGGTGTAGAACGCCCGGCGATCCCTATAGCTTACGAATTTAACGATGATGTCCTTTGACTGTTTCCCCCCTACACGATGGGATCTGTCAATCGCGCCTAGTGTAGATTGACCCCCATCTTTGAGGCGATGTCCAGTACAATCTGGTCGGTGTCCTCACCCGCTTGCTCAGCTACACCCGCAATACGCACATTGTTACGACGGAATACTGTTCTAGATGGTCATTGCCTGCTTTGCATGTTTTGAGCTCACGCTCAAGAGGTTGCATTTTTCAGATAGACTTTTATTTTCCTTGACAACATCACGGATAATATTGTCATACTCAAGTTTAATAGAGTCAACAGCCTCCTTCACTGCCTCTGAAATTATGGACCTAAAATCGGGACGCGATGCATCGACTACAGATTTATTTTCAGGCAACATAATGGACCTCAACTCCTCAGCTATACGACAGATGTCATCAGGATTCATAGGTGAGACAATATATTTGTATTCAGTAGAATCCGTCATATCTTCAGAGGTATTGAGAGCGATTTTTCCCTGGCTTATTGGAGATGTCAAGAGGAGAGGTAGCTGGTCTTTTTGCAACTGTAGATGGTTCAGGGGTCTGTACTGCAACCACTTTAAAAGCACCCGCATTGGAAACATCAGCGAAGGTGACATCAGTGACTTCTTGCTATGTTGCTTTCGTGGCATGGTGAACAATTAACTTTGAACAGTATAGTTAGAAACCGAACTAATCGAGGCGACTTGCACGGGATGTTGCACGGGGTGTTCGTGTTCGTAAGAGTAAGAGTGTGTGTTTTGTTAAGACTCAAACAAATATAATGGCGGCGCCCAAAATATATGAAAACATTTATGTTTTAAGAGGATGTTACCGTTTACAAAAGCCGTTCCTTCATAAAGTCCAAAACATTATCCACTGGATAAAGCACACTTTAAATGATGACAAAACCCATTTTTTGGTTCACAAATTTAGTTATAAATTAGCATTTTTAGACTTAAACTTCACTCGAATTAAAACACGTCCTCGTCCTCGTCCACCGGAAGTAGGCATCCTGCTTAGGCACCCTGCTTATGCACCTACCCTCACTGGTTTTCCATCTAAATACTTAATAAACAGACAATAAACCTTCCTTAAACACCTACCATCACTGGTTTTCATTATATAATACATAATTTACAGTACATAAGCTTTGCATAAGCACCTACCCTCACTGGTTTTCCGTCTTTGATACTTAATAAACAATAAATAAGCCTTGCTTAAGCACCTACCCTCACTGGTTTTCCATCTAAATACTAAATAAATAGACAAGAAACCTGACTTAAACACCTACCCTCACGGGTTTTCCATCCTAAATACTTAATAAACAGACAATAAGTCTTGTTTAAGCACCTACCTTCACTGGTTTTCTGTCTATAATACTTAATAATCAATAAATAAGCCTTGCTTACGCACCTACCCTTACTGGTTTTCCATCTTAATACTAAACTAGAAGTCGTTTGTTTAAGATACAAACGAAGCGGCTTTCCGTTGGCTTATTTCAAAGGTGTTGAATATATTAGTTAAAACAAAGAAATGGAATAATGTTGGCTAATAATGTTTAATTCAATACGTAAATCATCATTATCATAAATATATACTTATGTTCAAAATTAAGCTTTATTTTTTATTATTTTTTTTCATTTTCATCTTCTTAGGAAGATATTGAGAAAGCATATATATGGACGTTATTTGATTACGCAACAGTTTACTATCATGCAGAAAAAAATACTAATACAATCCTCAAGTTTTTTTTCTTACGTTAGTCAATCAATTTTAAAAGTTTTTTATTCTTTATTTAATATCTTTTTCTTCGTTAGCATATTACTTAACAAATATTCATTGCAATTTGACCCACAATTGAAATTTTAAAAAAGAAAAAAAAATACTTTGAAATCCATGACTTTCAACCTTTAAATTGATTGAGTTTTACATTTGCAAAATTAGATAGAAACAAAGGCAGAGGTGTTATGAAAATACTTTCTTATTTCTATGTAATTAACGTTATAAACGTCTTGAAACTTTCAACCATTCATTTGCTTTATATATTTGCTTATTTTTACAGATTTAGAAAAAGAAACCGTTAAACATTTAGAAAACATAAAAAATCAATAGGAAGATCTACATGTATTTGTCATTTTCTTAAGGTTGAAAGCCGTCAAAGCAAATGCAATAAGTTATCCATATAGGTTTTCTGGCTCTAGTATAATTTTACTAATTCATCGTAAATGCGACTCTTTTAGAAAAAAATGTACCACAATTCACTATTCAACGCAGGCACTCTTTCCTGCAAAAGAACAATCGATCTTGCTCAACCAACCCAATGACCGCTTTCATTTCTTTCTTCAAATTAATATATTTTCATGAATTAGCCCTATAAAGAAAAACATGAATAGGTCATGTTTGATAACGTACTCACTTGAAATTTTCTGCGCATGTCAAGGCACGGCAATATTACTTATTTAAAGTTAATATGTCCAATCTTATGGTTTCTTTTAAATGTATTTCGCTTACAAATCAATGTTGTCATAAACAAGTGACACAACATAAATTCCTTAAGGTATGCTTTAGATTGCCACAATACTCATGACGCTGAAGCGCGAATACGTATTTAAATGAATGATTTTAATATTTCAACCACGGCAAAATCAAGTGACTAAAGAAAAGTATCTGTTTTGGAAGGACATGATTAGCTAACATTCTATTAATCCAGATAAAAATATATTCGAGAATGTGAACATGTTTGTTTTCACATTTTCAAGTAAGCGTTCCATCAAACATGAATATCTGCCATGCTTGATGACGTAATAACTTTAAATTTTCAAACCCTTATGAACGTACTAATTTTCGACATTTTTGACAAGTTTAAGTTCATTGATCTAATTGGCGATTTTATATGAATTTTTAAAATAATTCTTGCTTTAGTATTCATGACGTCATAACTACGTGACAAATCAAACATTTCTTGCAGTATGCATCACTTCAATTTTAACTCTATCAATTCTCAAGATTTCAATTAAGACTGATTCAAAATTCATGATACCAGAGCAAGAGAAATGTTAAAAAATGCCTTTTTGTCTTTTTAATGACGTCATAACCACGTGACGTAAAAGAAAATCATTCAGAAAAAAGAATGTAAACCTCTATGCCGATATGCTATCCAATGTTCATGCTTCTAACGCATCAGGGGGCTTTGTAACATTAAAATGTAATTTAAGGACCAAAGTTCGAATCTCAGTTGTGCCATGAAATCTTTTATATTTTCGAATTTGGAAATTTGAATGCCACGGTGCAAATCTACATCCTAAAATACATCTTCTGTGAAAATATCAATATAATCGGACCGAAATTGAAGGCTCTAGAGCGCGAACAAAATTTTGAAGGTGACGTCAAATCTGACGTCATTTGACGTCATTGAAAATTAAAAATAAATGAATTTATAAATTTAAAGATTTTAATCGCTGCAATACAATTTTCAAAAAGATTGAGTCAAAAGTTTTTGATACCAGAGGGAAAAAATTTTTTTTTTAAAAAGTTGCTTTTTGTCGTTTTTATGACGTCATAATCACGTGACTTAAGAAAAAATCCTTTAAGAAATAGAAAGAAGACCTCTAGGCCGATATGCTGTCCAATTTTCATGCTTCTAACGCATCAGGGGGCTTTGTAACATTAAAATATAATTTTAGGACCTAAGTTCGAATCTTGGTTTTGCCATGGTATCTTTATATTTTCGAATTTGGAAATTGGAATGCCACGGTGCAAATCTACATCCTAAAATACATCATCTGTGAAAATATCATAAAAATCGGACCAGAATTGAAGCCTTTAGAGCGCGAACAAACTTTTAAAGCTGACGTCAAATCTGACTTCATTTGACGTCATTAAAAATAAATAAATTTATAAATGTAAACTTTTTAATCGCTGCAATACAATTTTTAAAAAGATTGAGTGAAAAGTCATGATATAAGAGCGAAATAAATTTTTAAAAAAGTTGCTTTTTGTCGTTTTTATGACGTCATAATCACGTGATTTAAGAAAAAATCCTTTAAGAAATAGAAAGAAGACCTTTCCGTTCTAACGCATTAGGTTCCCTTGTAACATTAAAATATAAATTTAGGACCTAAGTTCGAATCTTGGTTTTGCCATAAAATCTCAATTTTTTCAAATTTTGAAATTTGAATGCTAGGGTGCACTTCTACCTTCTAAAATACATCTACTGTGAAAATATCAAGAAAATCAGACCAGAATTGAAGGCTCTAGAGCGCGAACAAACTTTTGAAGCTGACGTCAAATATGACGTCAATTGACGTCATTGAAAATTAAAAATTATTGAATTTAAAAATTTATACTTTTTTGTCGAAGCATTTTAATTTTCATGTTGCTTGACCATTGGCAACATATATAAATTAACTCTTGAATTAGGTTGGAAGAAGAAGAAGAATAATAAAATAATAAGAAAAATAAACATAACAAACCCTATACGTTTTCCGCAAGTTTGCGGAAAGCCGTAATAAACAGACAATAAACCTTGCTTTAACACCAGCCTACGCTGGTTTTCCGCTATTATACTTAAAAGAATAAAATAAATAAACTTGCTTAAGCATCTACCCTCAATGGTTTTCAATCTAAATACTCAATAAATAGAAAATAATAATTGTTTGAGCATCTGCCCTTCATTGTTTTCCATCTAAATATTTAATAAACAGTCTCACCTACGCTGGTTTTCCATCTAAAATACCTAAATTGCAGATAATCTGCCTGCTTATAATATCTTTTTGACCACCTTAATACGCAAAAACTATCTTCAATATTCATTTCAATACGCAATAAACTATTAACTTATAAAACCATTCCTTTTATTACGGCTTTCCGCAAACCTGGGAAAACGTATAGGGTTTGTTATGTTTCTTCTTCTTATTATTATTATTCCTCATTTTCCAACCAAATCCAAGAGTTAATTTCAGTTTGTTGAAAGTGTCTGAGCAACATGAAAATTAAACTGCCTCGACAAAAAAAAGTCCAAATTTTTAAATTCTATTTATTTTAAATTTTCAATGACGTCAAATGACGTCAGATTTGACGTCAGCATCAAAAGTTTGTTCGCGCTTTAGAGCCTTTATTTTTTTATATTTATCTTGATATTTTCACAGAAGATTATGTTATGATGTAGATGTGCACCTTGTCTTTCAAATTTTCAAATTCGAAAAATTTAAGAATTTATGGCAAAACCGAGTTTCGAACTTTCGTCCTAAAACTATTATTTAATATTACAAAGGCTACTGAAGAGATAGAAGCATGAAAATTGGACAACTTATTGGCCCAGAGGATTACTTTCATTTCTCTGAAAGATTTCCTTTTAAGTCACGTGGTTATGACGTCATTTAATAGACAAAATCCTATTTTTTCAAAGATTTCTCTCGCTCTGGCATCATACATTTTGAGTCAATTTAAATGAAATTGAAATTGCTGCAATAAAAAAGTATCTTTTTATACATTCTATCATTTTCAATTTCATTGCGTCATATGACTCATATTTAACGTCAGCTTCAAAAGATTTTTCGCGCTCTAGAGCCTTCATTTTCGGTCCTATCATCTTGATATTTTCACAGAAGATATAATTAAAGATGTAGACGTGCACCTTGGCATTCAAATTTCAAAATTCGAAAATATTTAGAATCCATGGCGATACCGAGTTTCGAACTTTGGCCCTATAATTAAATTTAAATGTTTCAAAGCCCCCCTGATGCGTTGGAAAAATGAAAATTGGACAGCATATCGGCAAAGAGGTTTACATGAATGATTTTCTCGTAAGTCACGTGGTTATGACGTCATCAAAAAGACAAAAAGCATTTCTTTTAAAGATTTTTTTCGCTCTGGTATTATGAATTTTAAGTCAATCTTAATTATATCTTTAGAATTAATAGAGTTAACATTGAAGTGATGCATACTGCAAGAAATATTTGTTTTGTCACGTGATTATGACGTCATGCATACTTAAGCAATAATTATTTTGAAAAATCATTTAAAATCGCCAATGAGACCAATGAACTTAAACTTTTTCAAAAATGTCGAAACTGAGTACGTTCATAAGGTCTTAAAAATTTCAAGTGATACGTCATCAAACATGGCAGTTATTCATGTTTGATGGAATGCCTACTTGAACATGTGAAAACAAACCTGTTCGCATTCTGAAGATACTTTTTTTCTGGATAATAGAACGTTAGCTGAACATGTCCATGCAAAAAAAGATATTTTTCTTAAGTCATTGATTTTGACGTCGTTAAAATATAAAAATCATTCATTTCAATACGTATTCGCGCTCCAGCGCTGAGTATTGATACCAATCTAAGCATACCTTAAAGAATTTATGTTGTGTCACTTGTTTATGACAACATTTGATTTGTAATATATTAAAAAGATCATAAGACTGGATATATTAACTTTAAAAAGTATATTGCCGTACCTTAACATGCGCAAAAAGTCCAGAAAATTTCAAGTGATTAAGTTATCAAAACTATATTCATGTTTTTCGTAAGAGGGCTAAATCATGAAAATCTTTTAATTTGAAGAAAGAAATAAAGTGGTCATTGGGTTAGTTGAGCAAGATCCGATTGTTCTTTTGCAGGAAAGAGTGTCTGCGTTGAATATTGAATGTGATACGTTTTTGAGTAAATGAGTCGCATTTACGATGGATTAGTATAATTATACTAGAGCCAGAAAACCTATACGGAAAACTTATTGCATCTGCTATTACGGCTTTCCGCAAACCTTAAGAAAATGACAAATACATGTAATTCTACCTATCGATTTTTTATGTTTTCTAAATGTTTAACGGTTTCTTTTTCTAATTCTGTAAAAATTAGCAAATATATAAAGCAAATGAATTGTTGAAAGTTTCAAGACGTTTATAATGTTAATTACATAGAAATAAGAAAATGATATGCAATGAACAATAAAGTGATGCTTAGCAAATTTTGAGTAGTATAGTTTAATTAAGCTAGAGCCAGAAAAATCTATACGGATATAATATTGCATTTGTTATCACGGCTTTCTGCAAACCTGAAGAAAATGACAAATACAAGTAATTCTACCTATCGTTTTTTTTTTATGTTTTCCAAATGTTTAACGGTTTCTTTTTCTAAATCTGTAAAAATAAGCAGATATATAAAGCAAATGAATTGTTGAAAGTTTCAAGACGTTTATAACTTTAATTACATAGAAATAAGAAAGTGTTTTCATGATTTTGCTTACACCTCTGCCTTGTTTCCATCTAATTTTGCAAATGTAGAACTCAATCAATTTAAAGGTTGAAAGTCATGGATTTCAAAGTATTTTTTTTCTTTTTTTACAATTTAATTGTGGTAAAATTGCAATGAATATGTGTTAAGTAATATGCTTATGAACTTTTAAAATCGATTGACTAACGTAAGAAAAAAAAAATCTTGAGGATTGTATTATCTTAAAATGTTCCTGTTTTTTTTTCTGCATGATAGTAAACGATTGCGTAATCAAATAAGATCGATATATATGCTTTCTCAATATCTTCCTAAGAAGATGAAAAAAATAAAGCTTTATTTTGAACATAAGTATATATTTATGATAATGATTATTTACGTATTAAACATTATTAGCCAGCATTATTCCATTCTTTGTATTAACTTATATATTCAATACCTTTGAAATAAGCAAACGGAAAGCCGCTTCGTTTGTATCTTAAACAAACGACTTCTAGTTTCTATATTGTCATGGTTTTTTACCAGCCTTTATTGGGGCGGAGCTAGTAAAAGTAATTTGAATACCCTCGCTGGTGTACTCACGCAGCTGGTGTACATATAGCAATGGCTTTGATGCAAAGTGATAATGTCAGAAATTTTGCTGCATTAAGATTTTTATTGATTATGAAATGGTACTTGCTTGAAAACAAATAAGAAATGTAAGAAAGCATGACCCCCCCCCCCCCTACACACACACACAAATCCACAGTGATTTGGATGCTGTTGTTTGTATATGTCCACTCAGAGTGCAAGTGACAAGTCAGTATATATTTGTCCACTGACCGTCAATTATGAATAGCCTGAACTTTGACCCTCATATAAATGCAGTGCCTGTTCTAAATATGCATAAAATCTGTTACATGTCAATATATTGTATCATATTTGTCTGTTCTACACAAATGCACTTTTTAAGTACTTAAATTTTGTAATGTCTCAACCTATGTGAATTTTTTCTTTTCATTTTAACCTGTTTTTAATAATTATATTGAATGTGACCCCAGCCTATTAAAGAAGATTTTATAAAAAACATTACACTGATCGAACTTTTTTTCTAAATCCATACTGCATCATTTATAGATGTAATATACATTCATTTATTTTTGGGATTGGGAGGTCAATTGGGTTCAATTCTCGGTGGAAACATACTAAAATCATAATAAGAGCTGTCAGAGGACAGCAGGCTCGACTATTCAAATGCTTGTTGGTAAATCAAATGTAATCTATTTCAATTCTTGCCCTTCAAATACCCTGTACATAATAATAGTCAAAAAATGATATACCTTGATAGTCTGATACCCCTTAATATTTTTATGATGTCTAAAATCAATCCCATGCCTAGTTACTGAGACATAAGCACAATAACGCTGTGCATGCAAACTTTAACCAAAAATTCAAGTTATAAAAGGGCCATAATTTGCATAAAATTCAGTCCAAAAGTTATCCTCCTTAGTTTTCTGATGCCTTGAAGACACTCCTTAACTTTCTAGTCAATTCCACAAGCTATTTCTGAGATATAAGCTGGATAGTAGCTTGAATGCAAAAATTAACCAAATTTCTAAGTTAAAAGGGGCAATAATTTTTAATATATTCCATCAAGTGTTATCTTCCTTTATAGTATGATACCCCTAAACATATTAAAGATGTTTCAAATCAATCCCATGCCTGGACTCTGTGATATAAGCATGAAAGTACCTTGCATGCAAAACTTTAACCAACATTTCTAAGTTAAAAAAGGCGCCATAAGTTGTGATATATTCCATCAAGAGTTATCTACCATGATAGTATGATACTCCTAAACATACTGAAGATGTTTAAAATCAATCGCATGCCTGGATACTGAGATATTAGCATGAAAGTAGCTTGCATGCAAAACTTTAACCAAAATTTCTAAGTAAAAAAAGGGCCATTATTTGTAACATATTCTATCAAGAGTTATCTAACATGAAAGTATGATACCCCTAAACATATTAAAGATGTTTCAAATCAATTCTATGCCTTGATACTGAGATATTAGCATGAAAGTACCTTGCATGCAAAACTTTAACCAAAGATTTTAAGTTAAAAGGGGGCCATAATTTGTAACATATTCTATCAAGAGTTATCTACCATGAAAGTATGAAACCCCTAAACATATTAAAGATGTTTCAAATCAATCCCATGCCTGGGTACTGAGATATTAGCATGAAAGTACCTTGCATGCAAGTTAAAAGGGGGCAATAATTTGTAACATATTCCATCAAGAGTTATCTACCATGAAAGTATGATACCCCTAAACATATAAAAGATATTTAAAATCAATCGCATGCCTGGATACTGAGATATAAGCATGATAGTATCTTGCATGCAAAACTTTAACCAAAATTTCTAAGTTAAAAGGGGCCATAATTCATATTAAATTCAGTCAAGAGTTATCTACCTTGGTTGTCTGATGCCCCTGAACATATTCATAAGCTTTCAGTCAATACCATGGAATGGTATTGAGATACAAACTAGATAGTAGCTTGCACGCACACTTTAACCAAATTTTCTTTTGCATGTAAAACTTTAACCAAATTTTCTATGTTAAAAAGGGGCCATAATTCATATTAAATTCAGTCAAGAGTTATCTACTTGGTTGTCTGATGCCCCTGAACATATTTATAAACTTTCAAGTCAATACCATAAATGGTTATTGAGATATAAGGTTTGATAGTAACTTGCACGCAAAACTTTAACAAAACCCAACGCCAACGCCGACCCCGACGCCAGGGCGACTACAATAGCTCTCATACTCTTCGAATAGTCGAGCTAAAAATGGTACTGGTATAGCTCCCTTGTTTGACGCCTCAGCATATAAGGGTAGATCCACAACTGGTTAGCCCAGTGTCAAGATAATGTGATCGGGTGCGGTATCATACCACATGTCAATGGTGTGATACTGCAGTGTGGCAGTACTATATCTGTCTCTAGCAACAGTAGTCTCCAAATGACCTGACTACTGTTGGTGGGGCGTTAAGGTATATGAATACCTAATTTGAATTTATGAATAATAATTAATCAATGCAATGATATCCAGTCCATTTTATGTTAACTGACCAGTACTAGGAGCAATATAATAATAAATAAATCATTTAAAATATGTAACAATTTGTAGGTTTTACTTGCTATCATTATACGCCAACTATATAGCACTGGTATAAAGTAACAAATAATACTATATTTTGTGCGATACACACTTGAATGTACTGATCTATTTGACTGTATTTTTGTACAAATATAAATGTGTATGATTTTTTTAGATTAACATATCCCCTCCAGTTTACGCATGTATAGTCTTAGCCAAATCGCGAATATACTCTTCATAGAGTGAGGGGGATCACTGAAGATGATGATGATGAATATGTATATGGACTAAGTGAATCTTAATCATTCCACTTGACCAGTCATAAACATGCATATCACTCATACTGTCATATATTAAGCTATAAATATTTTTTGTCTATTTCTGTATTTTGAATTTATACATAAAATAATGTCATTTCTTTTCAGTTAAATACTTAAACTATAATTTTAGACACTGGTAACCCTGAGGAAACCTCGCCAAAGGTGACTTTTTAGTGAATTGGGAGACCTGCATTGTGTCTCTAGACGCTCCGTCTGCAGAAGTATTGATCAAGTTGTGAGGCCATCAACCTCAATGCCAAGAACATAAAGTTTACGACAAACATTGAGGAATTGAGAGCAATAAAATTGAATTTTTATAGAATTGCCTAAATTCCCAATGTTGTTGGAGCGGGGGAAAGGGACGCTTGCCCAATCATTGCTCAAGTTTGGTTATGAGTCCTAACTTGCGAAAGGGATACCACCACTAAAGTCAGTTGGGTAGATCCAAGCTTGAAGTAAAAAAATGTTTCATTAAAATTTAAAAATCTTTTTAATAACTGATTTCTTTAACACCCCCCAGAAGTGGGGGACAATCAACAATTCCTGGTAATGGGTGATAGGAATCCGGATAGCCACAAATTGGGTTATATAAATTGTCATTTTTCCATGTCACACAATTCAATTTTTCAAATTATCATTCCAAATAGTCCCCGCTGCATAGAATTTTGTTTTCATAACATTCAGATTGCATTTCAGAAATTGATAGACACTTTTTTTCTTCATTAATTATACTCATTGAATATGAATTTTTAAATGCACAATTCAATCCATTTTGGTCAAATAATTTTCACCTAAATGATCTTTTCTAGCTTAAATTTTATGTGTAGATTTTTTTTTAATCATTATTACTGTAAAATCAAGTTTTTAAAAAACAAAAAAAAAATAATAGCCGATTATTTTTTCATTTACTGTAAGCATTTGACACAGGGTCACTTCCGCAGGGGCGTCAGTCCGACTCCGCCGGCTGTCCTAAAACCTTTTTCGTCATGCTTCTGCACTGACATATTTCCTAAAGAACACTTATTTGCAAAATATTCTTCCTATCAATCAAATCTTTCACTGTTTTTTTGTTAAAAAAATACATATCATTTTTTTTTTAATTTTTAAATAGATTTACTGAAATAAATAAAAAATTTAAAAAAAAAAAAAGTTTCACCCCCCCCCCCCTCGTTTTTTTTTTTTAATTTTCTGTTTTTTCAGGTTCAAGATGTTCAAAGTGGCCCGGGCTACACGAATCCCAATATTTCAATCATGTGGGCTCAAGGGGCACGGGAAAACAGGAGGAAAGGCGGGCTTTTGGGGGACTGGGGGTATCCAAACAGAAGCATTTTTATAACCCCCCAAAAACCCAACCCAAAATCAGACCAAGAACAAACGTTTCAATAAGCCCACTCAAGAACAAGAATCGTTTTGAGCAGGCATTTGGACTTTTGAAGCCCAGTTCAGGTGAGGGTAATTTAAATTTTATTTCATTAAGAAAGTGTAAGATTTTACAATTTATTTAACGGAAAAAGGGTAAAATTTAAAAAAAAAACCCAAATTTCAAGTAAACAAAATTTTTGGTTTCGCGTTTCTTGTTTGGGATAGGAATCAGAGACTAGTTGAAAATCCATGCTGATTTTGGGAAGCTTGTAAATAGGCATTTTAAACTCTTTTTATTTGATAACAATGACCCACCAACTGCCCTTTTAATAGGGTATACGGGGATAAAAGCATGTATCTACTGCCCGCATATTATCCCAAAATTCATCTTTTTCACATATGTAAAATTTTAAAAACAATGAATCCTTGGGAAAAGAAAAAATAGATACTAACAAAGGATCTGACATGCCTTGACTTTTCAAATCAGATTTTACTAAAATTTAAATAAGGTAATCCTTCTATTCATCAAGTTTTCTTAAATATTGTAAATGCAAGTCTGTATTAATAGATTATACTCTCCAATAAAGCTTTATTGCACTGCGCTGAAATTTTAACTTTTGAAAAAAAATGGTTGTAATTTAATGATTGACGGGTTATCTTAAAAGAGACTGATAAGTTAATAAAATTTCAAACTTTTATCAGTGACAAAACTCATACATGTTCCAAACTAAAGATGTTTTGTGTGAGTTTCTAAAACTTTCATTTTAACAGAAAATGAACATATTTTTAATCAAAGTCATTTGCATTAAAATTTTTTTTATTATGTCTATTAATAACACGTT
Source organism: Solen grandis (assembly GCA_021229015.1). Lineage (NCBI taxonomy): Eukaryota > Metazoa > Mollusca > Bivalvia > Adapedonta > Solenidae > Solen > Solen grandis. The sequence goes on along the minus strand of CM037788.1, from coordinate 36,946,493 downwards.
CACCTAAATCAGCAGTCAATTTGGGTTTTTTTTAGAAGCTTTCAAAACCCGGCGGGTTTCTTGCCATTCTCCCCCTTAAGTCATCAGAGGGGGTAACTGCATGCATGCGTTTGCACAACATTTTCTAGACTTGGATGTGTGGCACCGAAAGGGAATTTACTTTGGGGGGGGAGGAAGAGGACTTTTTTACAGAGGGGGCACACTAAGGGGAATTCATAAAGGGAGTAACTTACAACAATTTTTTGCTCCCTATTTTAAAAATATTGGAGCTATTCGCTTCCCAAGGGGCACCGAATGAATGTGTATTTTTTTTCCAATTTACGAAGAAAAGGGTGAGCTATTTGGGGACCCCGGCGTCCACTCCCAAAAAATGTTAAGGGTTTTTCTTTCATTGCCATTTTTCCACATAAAAACAAAAAATGACCCCAAATTTTACACATGTGTTTATCACATCAAACCCAACCCGTAAAAAAGGAACAGAAAATCTTTCCAAAAAATTTTTGCTATTTTTACCCTTTTTAGAATAAGCAATATTTTCAACATTGCTATTTCTCCAATTTTTTTCAATACTTTTCCCAAAACTTCCCCCACCTGTCTTTATCATCACCAAACTAACGGATAAAAACTTTTTCTTCATATTTATGACCCGGAAATGCAGTGCACAAAACCAAAACTCTGGGTCGAAATTTTTTGGAGTTCTTGTTTTTTGGGATTTTATATTTAAAATTTTAGCCCCGGGGTTTTTTTAGTAATAATAAAGTACCTATAAAAGGAAAAAAAAACATGTCGTGGAGAATCCATCAGTTCTAATAAGAGGGTTGTGTCAACACATGACCAGTTTTTATGTGGAATTTTTCCCTTTTGGGTGCATTGGTTACACGGTTACTGTGATAGGCCTTGTTTTTTGGGGAAAAAATTGGGGATTTTTTGCTAAATTTTAAAAAAAGGGGAAAACAATTTGTTGTTTATATAAAAAAAATTTTTTTTTTCCCCTTTCATATGTGATGAAATAAAAAAAAAGCTTCCAAAAGATAAAACCCCTTATATATAAACTACAATGGAAAGAAAAAAAAATATAAAGATAAAAAATAACAACAATTTTTAATTTTTATCATATGATTTTTTGAAATACAAATTGTTAATACATACAATTTTGATTGAAATAAATGGATTTTCTTTAAATTAACATTTAAATATATTGCTGTTTGTTATAGGGGAAAACATAGGGTGAGGATTCAAAATTTTAAATGAACTTAATTCAGTAGCTGTGTACTCGGGTTTTTAAAATTTACATTTCGGGAATTTTTAAAGATTGATGAGATTTGGGAGATAAGAACTTGATGACATGAGAAAAAAAGATATGGACTGTAGTAGAAGTTAGTATTTTGGGTTTCTTTCAGTTTTTTCTTCCATTAATTGAAGTTTTTTTTTTTTAAATTTGGTTTTTCTCCCTCTAAATTGTCCAGCATCGACGGGACAGTAACAATCATCTGTCAAACATAATTGGAGGGTCACAAAATTATGCTGTTTTTAAATTTGGAATTTAAATAAATCGTAGTTACATCCCATAAAGCTCAACAAATAACGGGGGAATTTAAATAACTGTTGCCTGGTGCCCGTATGATGTGACCGAGTTTTTATCTTGTCATGTGTATAAAAGTGGCTACCTTTTTCCTCTGAAGTAGAATGCAGAAATTCTGTTTTTATTTAATTTGAAATCAGTATGGCAAAAACATTGAAAAATCTTGTCATGTAGATTTTAATTTATCAAAACATTTTTTTAAAAACCTGCGACTGGGTTTTAAAACAATTTTTTTTAAAAAAAAAATCTATGCATAGATTCAAAGATATGAAATTAAGTTTTCTGTTAATTTTTTTTCGTACAAAGTGTTTTGTAAATTTGTATCTTATAAGGAAATGGGGGGGGGGGGGGGGAAAATTTCCCTTTAGGGTTTTAAATTTTTATTTAAAAAAAAAATGTTAATAAACATGAAACCTAATTTGTAAAAACCACAATTTGGCCCAGTAACCCAAATGGTCTTATATTGAATTTTGTAATATAATTTGAACAGACATAAAACCCCTTTTTTTCTGGGCCCCTCTTTCTGTCACGAGTTTTGGGACCTATCAGCCCTGTGACAAATGCCTTCCAAGGAAATTTTGACCACAGAATGAAAAAAAAAACCCCCTAATTCCCCCTTTTTTTGATTGGGTTCCTTTTTTGTTTTTTTCCTTATGTTTCATTTAAATTTTTTTTTAGGCACATCTAAAAATATCATAATATAATTTTTAATTTAAACATATCATAATATATACGGAACAAGGGGCAAATAGTACTTTGGGAACAATTTTTTTTTCTTTATATAAATTTTTTTGAAGGGTTTAAAATTGCGGGGGAAAAAAAAAGTTTTGCCAATTACTTTAAATTTTTTTTGTTTTGAAAACCCGTAAAAAAGGGTTTTTTTTCAACTCGATATTCGAAGAATATAGACTATTGTTCACCCTTCTCGGGGGTTTGGGGGCAAACCTTGGGTTAAAATTTTGCAGCAAATTCCATCAACCTTTTTCTCAAATCCATTTAAAGGTATTGAACTGAAATTTTTTTAAAAATTTTTTGGACACCAAGAAAAAATGGTAATAACTTTGATGAATAATTTAAAAAATTTGGGGGGCCCCTTTTTTAAAAGAAATTTCGGTTAAAAATTTTTCATCCAAATTTCATCCCTTTTATTTCAAAAACCAGGCATGGGGGTTTATTGAAAACCAAAAGTATTCAATTTTAACATAGGGCAAATATTTTTTTTCTGAAAAAATGCAGAAAATGGCCCCCCTTTTTTTTAGATTTTTGGGGTTTAAAATTTTTCAGCAAGGGTACATACATTTTTATTTTTAGAATTTTTTTGGGAAAAGGCTAGAAATTTTTAAATGATTTCCCGGCACCGAAAAACAAGGAGGATAACTCTTGGACTAAATTTTTTTAAAAAAAAGGCCCTTTTCTAAAATTGGGGCATTTGGTTAAAGTTTTGCATGTAAAAGTTATTAGGGTTATTCTCATAACTAAGGGGGAATTTATTTTATCCTTTAAAAAAAATTTTTGGGGGGTTTTTGACTAAAAAGGGGTTTTTCATTTTTGACTATAAATATACAGGGGGATGTAAGGGCAAAAACGTAAAGTTTTTCCCTGGGTTTACCAACAAGCCTTGAACAGTCAGCCTGTCCTCGACAAAATTTCTTGTTTTTCTGTGAAAATCAAGATATATACCCCTAAGGTTTGTTCAGAAAATGATGAAGTGCTCCTCCTGTTTTTTTCTGGTGGGGATCGCAATTTTTACATATAACAGAAATGGAAAACCCGACATGGAATTTTATCACCTTTTATGGATAAGGATGTAGATAACTGTAAAAATATCTGTTTTGTTTAACTCCCTTTTGATTTAATAAAACTCTTAAAAAACCCACTTTTCATTTCAGGCTTTTTGTATTTCAAACTTTTGGTTTGTGATTAAATCTTTTGGAAAACAACATAGTTTACTTTTTAATACCTTTCAAATTTGGGTGAATACGTCAATGCCACATCAATCCCCTCTATTTGTGTCTCACTATGAACCAAGACTCACAAATGTATAATTGATTTAAAATATGTTCAGTCAACATTGTTCTAAATCTTTTACTAACGTATTTGTTTTATTTTTATTCAATCACATCATGGAGAATAACCATTTGCATTATTTTTCATGATTGTTTAGGATCCGCCCTTTTATGATGGGCATATTGTTTCTGCGACTGTATTATTCCTAAGACAGCACAGAACAGAAATTTGTCTCTGAAATCCTTACTTTTTAATGCTTCTGAAAGGGTAGCAAATACATGTAAATTTTATCTTTATTGATAAGGAAATGTCGTTAATTTCGATGTATCCTTCATTCAAAGGCAATATTTATATTTAGGAAAACAGCCACTATTGATGTGTGTACTTCGTCTGTCAATACCCATAGTCCTTAAAAAAATGAGGGTCGGGATTTTATTTCATTATTTTTTAAATGAAAAAAAGATTAAAAAGGAAATATTTTTTAAAAAGGGGAAAGGTTAAAAACTTAGGGTCGGTGGTTAAAAAAGTGGGTCCATCGGGAGACAAAAAAAGAACTGATTTTATTCTAGGGTAAGACACAGAAAATTTCCCCCCTTTGAAATTGAATTTAGCTAGTTTAACATTATTCATATTTTGACACACAAGTTAAAAATATTCATAATTAAAATTTTTAGAAGTTAACTTAATAAACGTGTGCATAAATTAATGTAATCAAATATATTGTACACAGACAAAAGTACATATGTAATGTGTAGTGCAATAAAAATGAAACACAACGCTGTTTTATATTTTATTTCACCAAATACTGAATTGTATAAATTTTTGTCTGACATGTGTTTGTTAAACAAACAAAATCAAATACCACTACCGAAAATGTTTTAACATGATTTTAAATAGCTAACTTCTGGATGCATTGGAAAAATGTCATTCAAGGAAAAAAGGGGTTTAATATTCTCCTTCAGTCTCTCGCTTTCTCTCACTGTGTAAAGTATGTTTGTGTTTTAAAATCTACCTTCTTCATGGTCTTTCAAAATTTGTTGGGGGAGGGCCCCACCAGTGGCACGGGCAAACTCCCGTGTTGTTTTTCTTTTTAATTTATGTTTTAATCTACCCATTTTTTGCACTCATCAATCGTTCTGATTGTGCAGCCCTGAGCATTCACTCTAGATAAAGCAAGAGAGTTAAAAACATAGATAAAGAATTTCATAAATTTTACATGATAAACAAAATAACACATCATTAATGCGGATGCTGTCCAAATAAATGCATCAAAATTCTAATTTATAAAATTTTTAGAAAACCCAAACAGGTTATTGCAATGAACAATAATGAATAGTTTTTTTTTTTAATATTTTTATTTTTAATATTTTCTTTTTTTAATATTTACGATATTGATAAAATTTTTAAATTTCCCAGTTTTTTTTCTCTCCCAACCTTTTTTAATGGTTTAGAAGTAGTAAAAATTTTTTTTATAGGGGTATATTCCTCTCAATTATAAAAAAGGGTAGATCGTAATTTGACCCCCGTCCGTTTACATAATTTTTTAAAATTCGGCTAAAAATTTATCTAACATTTATGAAAAGTCTTTTCTGTTAATAAATCTTTCCATGAAAACATAAAAAATTTTTGACAGAACATTTGTAGATCAAATATAGTTATTTCACCCGTTCCGCTAACCCTTCATGCCATTTTTCACACCTTTCTGCAAATCCCTTCATGCCGCTTTTGATTGGCATGAAACAATGACGGGGCGCCCCCTATAACTGAAAAGCTCTCAGTTTATGCTGTCGTTTGTATTTCGGTACATTTTTCCCACCATTACCTTTTTATGACTTGGCTTCGATGACTTTTTACGTCGCTAAAGGTCTTCTATCGGTCCGCGCAACCGGGTGGTTAACGTTACCCTGCTCAAAAGGAAATTTTATTTAAATTGACTTTTTTTGTAATAATTACCAAAACAAATTATGAACATGCCTACAATTCGATTTTTTACAAAAATTTGGCTTTTTAAGGGTTTTCAAGTATAAACAATAGACCTTGGGTTTAACATTTTTCGAAAAAGAAAATTGTCCCAAGGATCAAATGCGCAACCCTTTTAAGAATTCTTTCAAATCACCCCACACAAAAAAAAACCTACAGCCTTAAAAAACCTTTAATTTCAATAAAAAAACTTTGGCCTTATGAGGTTACATGACGTCAAGGACGTTCATCTTCACAGAATGCAAAGATAACTTGGAGACTTATATTCAGTCCAAATATTAGCTTTCTATCTCATCTGAAAGCGATTTCATGTGTATCTAAACTGAAATTTGACGCCAATGGTTCGAATCTTGGATTAGACATAAAACCTTTGCCTTTTCGAATTTGGGAAAATGGACACCAGTAGGCACAACTAGAGCGTAACATACACATTCTTTGAAATTTTTATGAAAATCGGCCCAGAAATAATGGCTGTATATCGCGTACAAACTTTGTAGACAACGTCAAGTTTGACGTCATATAACGCCATATGCCACAAGAAAATCAATGAAATGAAGTATTCAGTATCCTAAATATATACCAATTATTTTATGCCCCTGGGACCTTTGCAACGTACAGAAATTAACGGTTAATTGACGGATATATTTTGATATGGCCTGAGCAATATCATGACACGAGGATTTTAATGCAACAAGAAATATTCAACCCGGTTTTATTATAGGTTAGGGTAATTAGAATAAATGCATGTATGTGCGTGACAAGCCTTTATCACTCACACGAAACTGCCTTTCTGCTGGCTAAATTGCTATCAATAGCAAACTTACATAAAGAGGTATGTCAAATTATGATAAGTACGGGCTTTTTGTGTTTACCGATCATTTTTACAGGTAAACTGGAGTATAGGCACCTGCAAATTCTTTTGTCCTAGCCTATTTTTTCGCTATATCCGATTTTATCTTAAGCGGATAGGGGTCCATAGAAATCATGAAGGAAGTAGTCGGGGAACGATTTTTATTTGTATTAAGCCCTTTTTTTGTTTTATCCGAGTTCGTTATAGGTGAACTTACTATATTAACAACTAATGGATTACATTTACATTCTGTGAAATTTTGATGAAAATCGTCCAGAAATAATGGCTGTAGTCCGCGTGAAATCTTCTTGCCCTGACGTCAAATCTGACGTTATATGACGTCATAATGAAATGAAATGCATTCATTCAAAAGTTCATGCTTTGTTGCATAAGCCATTAAATTTCCATGGTACTGGGAACTTAACAACATATATAAATTAACGCTTAGATATCATAAATTATTTATGACCTTATGATGTCATATGACGTCAAATAACGTTCATCTTCACAAAGTGTAAAACTCTCTTGTAGACTTCAATTTACGTCAATGGTGCGAATCTTGGATACGCCAAAGAACCGGTGACTTTTGGAATTTTGAAAAACGGACACAGGATACACAACTAGAACGTATCATACACATTTTGTGAAATTTTTATTAAATCCGTCCAGAAATAATTGGTTGTAGACCATGTACAAACTTTTGTAGAAACGTCAAGTGTCACGTCATATGACGTCATAGCATATTAGAATCATTGTAATCAAAATCTCAGCATAAGAAGTATATGCTATTAAATTTCATCGTCCTTGGACCATTGCAACATAAAGAAACTAGATTCCGTTTGTCCCATACAAAAGATAGGGCTTTCTGGTCTAGTGACCTTAGTGTCATTGTGACCTTGACCTTTGACCTCAAAATCATAGGGTCATCTACATGCCATGGGCAATGTCCCTACCAAGTTTCACAGACCTTTGCTTATTCCTTCTGAAATAATCAATCCTAAAAAGGATTTAACATTAATTGTCATTGTGACCCCTACCTTTGATCTTATGACCTTAAAATGAAAAGGGGTCATTTACTTGCCAAGGGAGAATGTCCCTACCAAGTTTCACAAACCTAGACTTATCCTTCTCAAGTTATTGATCAGACAAGGATTCTAAGTTCTAATATCCATTAAAAAGCTGAATAAGCTGAATTTTTGCATATCAGTGTTGCTTATAATTTATAAAGCTGCATAAGGTTTTTTTGCTTGAAACATGTATTGTAATCATACATATGTCCAAGTGAGATTTATGTTTATAAAATTATAAAAATAATGTTGACTTATGTTGTTTTTAAGAATGAAATAAAAAAACAGAGAGAAAAAGAATGAGAGTAATAGCAGGTGATTATTAAAAAAATCTGAGAGAAAAATAGAGTGGGTATTATGTTCAAAATATAATTATGACAATAAAGATCTATTAAGAAAAAGTTAAGAAAAAATATCATCATCAACATCATCATCCACAACAACAGCTGAGTCTGATTTACAAAACCTCCGTAATCCGGAATCCTCTCTAATCCGGACTTTTTTGCTGGTCCCGAGGTGTCCGGTTTAGGGAGTTTCCACTGTAATTTACCGTTTTGCAATATTAAGGACGAAGAAAAACCCGATAATTGATATATGACCTTGACCTTTGGGATTTCCGAAAACGGAAGTGACATGGCTTCATAGACTCTAATACTGCATTTTCAATCAAAATTCAAGCAAATCATACAAAAAATAAAGCCTACAGGGCTTAAAAACAGTTTAGTTTTTAATCGAAAGTTTTATTATCATTATGACGTCATGTGACGTCATATGACGTTCATCTTCTCAGCTTTCTTACTCACTGGAAGCGATTTATACGTATTTGAATTTTTACCATAAATTGATCGAATCTTGGATTCGCCATAAAACCCTTGCCTTTTCGAATTTTGTGAAATTTTGATGAAAATCGGTCCAGAAATCATGGGTGTAGACCGCGTACAAACTTTTTCACCTGACGTAAAATCTGACGTTATATGACGTCATATGAATATGAAGTTCATTGCATCCGAAAGCTCATGGTTTGAAATATATGCCATAAAATTTTCTTAGTTCTGGTCCATTGGCAACACATCGAAATTAACATAAATATAAGAGGAAGAAAAAAATAATAAATAATAATAAGAAGAAGAATAAGAAATAAAAACAGTACAAACCCAATAGGACTTTCTTGCTGTAGGCAGAATGTCGACTTTCTGGCTGTAGGCAGAAAGTCCTAATAATAAGTAAAAACATAACAAACCGTATACGTCTTCTGAACGTTTGCGGAAAGCCGTAACAAACTCAATAGGACTTTCTGCTGTGGCAGAAAGCCCTAATAAAACAAGAGGCCCATGATGGCCCTAAATCGCTCACCGAGATAAAATAGGTTGACCCAAGAACATCTGTACCAATTTATTTTAAAATCTGGCCAGTATTTTGAAGAAGATGATTTTTAAAGTTTTCATATTTTTTTATCTTTTTGTTGCCATGGCAACCAGAGTTTCTATATGGATCAAGATTATTTTAGGAACTTTTGTGAAGGTTGACCCAAGGATCATTCCTGACAAATTTAATCAATTCTGTCCAGTGGTTTCAGAGAAATGTTGATTAAAGTTTTCCCTATATACATAAAAGGCAAATAAGCCCCGCCCCTGGCGGCCATGTTTTTTACGGATCGGAAAATTTTTAGCAACTTTGGTAGAGATTGACCCAAGAACAATCTGTACCAATTTATTTTAAGATCTGGCTGTAGTTTTGAAGAAGATGATTTTTAAAGTGTTCATATTTTTTTTCTTTTTGTTGCCATGGCAACCAGAGTTCTACATGGTTCAAGTTTATTTTAGCAACTTTTGTGAAGGTTGACCAAAGGATCACCCTGCCAAGTTTAATCAAATTCTGTCAAGTGGTTTCAGAGGAGATGTTGTTTAAAGATTTCTCTATATACATATAAGGCAAATAAGCCCCCCCTGGCGGCCATGTTTTTTTACGGATCGAAAAATTTTAGCAACTTTGGTAGAGGTTGACCCAAGGAACATCTGTACCAAATTTATTTTGAAATCTGGCCAGTAGTTTTGAAGGAGATGATTTTTAAAGTTTTCAAATTATTTTTTTTTTTGTAGCCATGGCAACCAGAGTTCTTCATGGATCCCAAATTATTTTAGCATCTTTGTAGAGCCTCACCCAATGAATATTCCTGCCAAGTTTAATCAATTCTGTCCAGTGGTTTCAGAGGAGATGTCATTTAAAGCAAATGTTGACGACG
>CM037788.1:36914480-36936665 GCA_021229015.1 Solen grandis | reverse complement strand
AAACAATACAATCTGTGAAAATTTCATAAAGATTGCTTCAAAAATAATGACAGAATCCTCCAAAAACTAAAAAAATGCCTATTCTCGAAAATTTGTTTCCTCCATATTTTAGTGCACTTTGACCGCTTATTGAATGCCATTTTATGCATTTTCTGAAATCGCCACCCCATATATTTTGTGCGCAAAGATCTTCGGAATCAATTTCAAAAAACAGAATGAGCGTATCTAATCTCTAACAAAAATGGGCATGTTTTTCGTGGACACACCCTAATTTGCCAGATTTTTTCAAAGATTCAAACATTCAACCTCTTCTAGCTCAAAAGTTTCAAAGATATGGATATTGCCACTCATCATATTTTAACGGGCAGTTGACAGAGAACAGAATGCAAAAAACTGCATACAAATAAAATGTCAAATGACAGAGTTATCGGCAATTATATGTTTTGATGCTAAACGCCACCTAGCGGCAAAACTTAGTACTAAAATGAAAAACAAACTTAGTGGTGCACAACTTCAGATACATGTGAGTATGCATGGAAATTTTCATATTTGTAGCACTTCTAATCATGTCGCAACAGCGGCCACAAAAAAGTGCAAAGAATAATAATAATGGAAAAAAAAAAAAAGGGAAAAAGAAACACAAGAAGAACAGTAGGTTTTCGCGGCTGCGTTGCAGTCCACGAAAACCTAATTAACTCTTTATTTTATTGGGGGGGGGGGGGCAAGCTGCATTTACTTCACATTCCGACAGGGTCATTCGGATTTTTTCATGTGAAGAAGCCATCTAGGGGATTTGCAAAACTTTTGGTAGTTCTACCTGGGGCTTCTGTGCACTCGGTTCTTTCTCCTCCTGTATATAGCTGGATCTATGGCTGAAACACTGTCACAGCAACACAATAAAAATATTCACTCCATACACGCATTTAATGTGTATACTGTCAATGTATAATGTTTTTCGTCATAATTTTATGAAAGTTATGAAAGTGGTGATACAAGGTTCATTAAGCCAAGAAAAAGTGAATTTGGACTGGCCATTTCTTTTACCGTAACAGAAATGTAAAATGAGTTGGGTAACGCATACGGATGCCGTTCATAAAAGAAAGTATGTAATTAAAATTCAGCAAGCAGAAAAGTTACTTTTTCAAATAAAGTAATATAATGACCCCTTTTTCTGTGTTAGCCCTTATATCACCATTTTCATTAAAAAAAACAATTTGTGTGTGGAAGTTACCCACAGAATAATTATCAAGATAAAAACGAGGTATAGCCGACAACACTATTCCATTCTACGTAGACTGCGACAAGTCTAATACGTAATATGAATGATTAAATAAACTTACCTGAAAATGGGTCTGAATCGAAGGTTTCAGTCCGCAATATTATTATCATTATTTCCACACGCATATAATAGTAAGCAACATTTTGTCTTGACCTAATGCCGCTTATTTGCCTAACTGATGTTTGATATATATGTAAATCATGTTAAATACATGTTCATCCTCATCTCATTATATTTATACTAGTATTATTTTCTATCATTATCACTATGATTTAGCGCTGAAACATTCCTTCTCTCTTTCTCTCTTTTTTATACGCCCATCTTAAGATGGGGCGTATTATGTAAAACACTCACGGCGGGCGTACGGGCGCGCGGGCGGGCGTGGAACATTTGTTGTCCGGGCTCTAACTTCAATACCGTTTGCCCAATCCTTTTCAAACTTTCCCACACATGTGCATGGCCATAATATCTCGAATGAGTTCGATATCCAGCATTACCCGCGTGAATGACTTAGACGTTATGGCCCTTGACGTACACAAAATACTTGAAATTGTGATTGTCCAGGCTCTAACTTCAATACCGTTTGCCCAATCCTTTTCAAACTTTTCACACATGTGCATGGCCATAATATCGCGGATGAGTTCAATATCCAGCATTATCGCGTGAATGACTTAGAAGTTATGGCCCTTGACGTACACAAAATACTTGAAATTGTGATTGTCTGGGCTCTAACTTCAATACCGTTAGACCAATCCTTTTCAAACTTTCCACACATGTGCATGGCCATAAAATCGCGGATGAGTTTGATATTCAGCATTATCGCGTGAATGACTTAGAAGTTATGGTCCTTGAACACTTGAATAAGTCAAAAGAGACATTTTCCTTCAAATTAATGGAAATGTTTCAACATGATTGTTTTAATAAGTAACATTCATTAACTAATGGGATTTAGGAGACAATAGCTTGTTTCTCTGCGCTATTTCTGAGAGTCCCCATACTGTGATGGGCGTATTTTGTGGCAGTCCTGACCCTTGTTCTTCTTTGTTTTGTTTTTTCCCTTCAGTTACTTGTTTGACCAGAATCTATTTGTGTAAATCATGTGAACAAGATGATGTACTATGTACAAGTCTCAATAAAATTTCTGTTCTGTTCAAATATTGTCTGTACGCGTTACCGCAAAAGTCACGTGATTCTCTGTCGTGAAGTTAGAAGGTCGCGTTGCTCAACTGTGAATGGGACCTGTGAAAGTCACACTATCTGCACGTGAGAATCAGGGTCGTGACGTGAGAAATATCGCCTGGGATACTCGAAACGGATCTAGATCATGACCAGGCTGATAGACTTCCTTCATCGATCCATCAACTTCATATTCAATACATATATTTGGTAACTTTGCATGATATTTTGCTCTAGATGTGTAAATAAGCGTTCTTAGGTTAGAATTATCATAACAGATTTGACAATGATTTAATAAACAATGTATTTGTATTTTGTAAAGCAAACGATAGTTCTCTGTTTATTTAATAGCCATCTGTTTGTGTGCTAAGAGCCTCTTTTCCCTACAACAGAAATACAATTCTTGCTTTAAACCAATTAAAAAAAACATGAGTAAAACTCTCTCTCTCTCTCTCTCTCTCTCTTTCTCTCTCTTTCTCTGTTAAAGACGTTTAGTTTACTGAAAATAACGTAAATATAATTCGTGAATGTTTTTTTGTTGAGTTTAACGTCCCACCGACAGTATTTCAGTTATTTGGAGACGATGTCTACTTGAGACATATAAAGTGCTGACACACTGCAGTATCATACCTTATATGCTGAGCACCAACCAAGTGCCATTTTTTTACGACTTTGGAGTGTCGCGGCCGAGTATCGAACCCACGACCTGCCGCTCCCGAGGCGGACTCTCTAACCACTCGGCCACCGGGGTCGGTAATTCATGAATGTAAATAGGTTTAAAGAGGAAAGTTCGTAAAATAAAACTTGACACAAAATTTCTTAGTTAAGTATACAAAACAATAACAACGAAAACAAAGTAAAACAAAAATAAAAGCTTCTGTCTGTCATTACAACGTTTGGCATATACCGGTACATATATAAGATTTCTCCATTATTTTGTCGATACGTATTTTTGTATCAATGTATAGAAATATACATGGTTAACTATTTTCTAAAAAGATCATATTCAATACAAGGATAACATACATTCCAAAATTATAACAAAATTAGTATAAAGAGTATATACCAGCAACTAGATTAAAAGGTATTTCGAGATTATGCTGATGAGGATTAAAGTCTAACAATAAAGAAAACAAGTGCGAGGTTTCTATGGCTCGAAAATGCCACGACCTTTGCGGTTTTTCATAACATATAATATCTAAAGTAAGTAAAGAAAGTAATATGCTTATAATACAAGGGGATCATTCTTAGACATCCGGGGCCAAACAAAAATTTGGAAGTTATGATATTTGACTGCCGATAAAAATACGGCAAATGTTAAAAAAAATATCATAAATTAAATCAATATATAAATACTAGTACATGTAACACAAGAGTGTTCTTTGGAACATGTGTGTCACTTGCAGAAGAGTGATGGAAAAGGTGTGACGGACAGACAAACGACGGAAAATGATCCCTATGTGTCAGCTTTGTTTAGAGCAGGTGACACAAAAAAGAGGACCTGTCTGTGGAGTGTTATAGTAGTCCCCATGAGTACTCCAGGTGATTGTCATGCATGCAGTACTCGGCGTTAATGATATGCGCCTCGGTAAGCTAGGCATTTTATTTTCTAACTTACTTAAATAGAAATGAAATTAAATGATACGACATAAATAAGTTTTAACACAAAAAGGTAAGATACTGTACAGAGCTACACGTGACCAAACAAAAGATAGTCTTTGATAAGTCTTGGCAATGGAAGCTCCTCCACTTTTTTGATTAAATGCATTTTGGCACAAGACTTGACTAGCATCCTTCGAATCAGTAAGCAGCAGAGAGTCTTCATCGGTCTAGGAATACTGGAACATTCCTTCATGAATTCATAAAATTCCGGATGTTCTTTAAACAGCATGAACTTCTTGCCTTCTTTCCTGCAAATTTCGATCAATTCTAGGTCTACTAAAGCTCCACATGATATAAGCATGTCTGGAATCCGTATGTCCGTTGTAAATTGAAGTGCAGTTGAAATAACGTTATGTCCGTTATTTCCTACGTGATTTGGATCGGCTCCGTTGAGCAACAAGAGGCGCACAGTGTCGAAACTTGCTGCCCTGCATGCTAACACAAGTGGCGTTGAACCACGCAGCTGTACGGCATCGACGTCAGCACCACGCTGAATCAACAATGACACCATTTTCACATTTCCCTTCATGGCTGCTATATGCAAAGGTCTCAACTTGGCGTTGTCAGCCTTATCAACTTCAGCCCCAATTCCATTAACGAAATGTTTCATCATCTCGTAGTTGTTGAGATCAGCGGCATGCCAAATCGCCGTGCATCCTCTTTCATCATAGAGATTCACGTTGAACCCTCCCTCAATAAGCCTCCGTATGATAGATAAGTCAGTCTGGACAATACATCGGTACATGCAAGTCAGTTTCAGTCGGTCAAGCTTCCTGTATTCCTCCAATTGGTAGGAGAACTGGTTTATGTTGACAATGTATACCAAGTTCACATCGCACTTCTTCTCTACCAAAACACCTATTATGTCCTTTGCGCCTTCTATTACTGCCATTTCAAGCATGGTCTTTCCAAGTCTCTCTGGACGATCTGTACTTCGAAATGCATGATTTGGGCTCAGGCCTTTTTTCAGGTATACTTTAAACGGGTCCTTGGCATTTTTTACGATGCACTCGTACAGGTCATCTTCAAAGTAATCCATATCAGTTGTTGCCAGTATAGTTCTTCCCTCTTCTGCACTAGATTTTGAAAAACTCCGAGCTAATGATTTTGGTTGTTTTAAATCGCCCATCATTAATAATTAACCTCCTGTACCTTCATAAGATATAGACGATAGAAATGATCTGTTTTATATCCAAGTCGAACTGTATATAGAAATACATCATGGCCAAATATTGGTGATGAATTCCAATATCGACACGCGCTTGATAACGTTTGTCTATTGGACAACGTATACCTTGTGTATATCAAGATTTCTCAACCTCTGAATAATGTATGAGCAGCATTGCGTTGCCTGATCAACTCCGTCATACGCATCTTTCAGTAAAACTATATATTTCAGTTTCTATTGTTTTAATCAACACACATCCTGTCAAGGTTTCAATAATTAAATGTGTATGTGATGATTTAACTGATAAAATTAACATGAAAATATGAATATTTAAGACTTTTTCCTGGTATAGCGTTCCTATTCCTTATAAAGACTAATGTCATCTGTTTAAACTGCATCTTCCATTCAAACCACGCGCAACGTTAAAGAGCCAATTAAATGATAATTAAGCACCTGCATGTATATGTCCGTTGTAATTAAGGAGGTGTCATTGTCAGATAAACTGTAAAATGAATACAGGATGAAAATCATTAAGATACAACATAGATATTGATAATACATATATATAGATCTATACACTTTTATACACCCATAAATCTAAATACATTTACCATACTTGCGTGGGTAATGGATATTATACATTTCGCATACATAAGTGATTTTGTGTGTTCTGGAAAGCATGAGATCGATTTGTTGTTCTTGAAAATCCTGCGACACACCAACGGTTCTATAGTCAGTTACGCGTACTCCGTGCTAACTGTACATAAGTTTTCAGAACGGAGTTCTAGATCTTGCTTTATTCTGAAGAGTCACGTAATGTCCTTAATAACCAGCTTTCATAACAACATCTTGATTTCACTACAAATGAAGCACTGTAGGCTGCTTAGATGCAATTCACTATCATGTGATACCCTCGTGACACTCGTGCAGAACGATGAGCATATTGCAGATTTATAGCGTCGTAGGTTACATACCAAGCACCTGCCGTCCGTCCCTGATGTAAACAAAACGCTTGTTTCCGCCCGCTAAGCGCTTTGTAATTGAGACTTTTATTTTACGAAATGTAAAATAACATAATACCGCAGGTATTTTAATAGCAGTTAGATTTCATGAATTAAAGACATTAACTTAATTAGTATATATACATTTTATTTGAAATCGGTGGAAAGTCAATTACGAAACTTTACATAATTTTCGTTTAAAATAACACAAGATTCGTAACATTGTAACAACAAGCGGCAAGTTCGGGAAAAAGTTGCACACCAGTATTATTTCTGCTGTATTTAAACGATCAGCCTTGCTGCTGAGTGTAGCCCGGCAAATAACAATCCCTTCACTTGCTGCTTCGAAAATGCCTCCGAAGAAAAGGGTAAGTATATATATATTTTTTTTGACAAAATTAAAATTCGCGAAAACCCATTACCTTATAAAAATAAACAAAGGCTAAACATATAGAAGTCTTTCATTTGCTTGCCTGTGTCTGTGATATCCGAAAGTGACCGGTTTCGACGTCTAGCACAGTAATAGACAAAACCAACCTGGATGCATCCAGACTGGCCTGGTAAACCAACCTTGCTTTGAAATTTATCGTTTTATTATAAATTAGATAAAATAAGTTTATCATTTATTTTATAACAAGCCAGTCCTGCCTGTTTTTGTGGGTTTTTTTTGGTGTTTTTTTAAGAACTTAAAATGCAATTCTAATCCATGAGGACGGATGTGGTTACTGAAAATTATGCCAATGATTGAAGTAATTTCATAAGGGAAAAATATCCAGCTTCTTTCAAGGATTGAACCCTAGACCCTTGGGTCTAGTTAGCCCAACAGCAAGGCTGTTAGAAATGACTTTGTAGGCATTCACAACACTCTTCCCCTTCTACTTATCTGGAACTATCATCAACCACGTTTCCTGTGGTGTCTTAGACTGCATTCCCATATTCCAGGATCAATATATGCATGCCCCACAATTTATCCTTGTTGCCAATGAAGTTATTTCAAGGGGGAAGAATATCCAGCCTTTGTCTGGGATTGAACTTTTAACATGGTTTAATGTATACATTTTGGGGACATGTGTCCTCTCGAATATTTGATTTAGGGGTCATTTGAAATTTTAGGGGGACATGCTTGCAGCTAGGTAGTAATGATAATACTTAATACCTGCACTGTGTCTGTTATATAAAACCTGTGTAAATGGAAACATTGGAAAATAAATAAAGTAATGTAACTGTTTAGTTCAACAGTTTATGATTTGGGTAATGAGATGGACCAGGACGATCGGCATTGTCCGTTTCCGAGTTCTCTTTTGAAAAGAAAAACTTAAGATTCCGCTGCGTCATTGTTGCAGCAATTTTGCGATGATCCAAATGACGTTGCTATACAACAACTCTCCATCATTGGTTGGGACTAAGTTGTACAGAACGTATCGGAACATCAGACTAATTTGTAAAGGGAGAATTTTTCTGTGATAAAATTTATCCAAAGGGCGATATATGGTGAGAAATAATCAAAGTAAGTCTAGTTTTCATAAATAAAAACATGCTTCCATGCACGTAAAGAGACAGCCTAATATTCGTGATGACAACGACGATAGGTCATCGTTTTATGCAATGCCCACAGTCCGGGTTCTGTTTTAAGAATCTGAAAGTCCCATATCTTGATCTGTTATTCAGAGCGAAGCAGAAAAAATAAAATGAACATGCATCTGGAACATCACATGTTGTTTCCAGAATAAAGGAAACACATATAGTAGGTTTAAACTGACAGCTATTTGATATCAATTGAATGTGTCTTATATTTAGAACCTGGTTTTGAAAATGCGTCATTGACGGCGCACTAGCATTAAACATGCGGGTCATTTCAGATTATTTTGCGTCAAAACGCACAGTTTTGTGCGTCATCAAAAACCCTGCTTTGACGCCTGGGTCAGTAGACTGAACTCTATGACGTTGCTAAAGAGTTAGCCCAACAGCAAGGCTGTTTGAAGTGCATATGTAGGCCAATCACTACATGATGATGATCCTTTAATGATGAGTTTATGAAAAAAAGTCTATCAGAAGGGTTGTAGCATACATATAGCTGTGGATCCAAAGCTTAAGGTTTGAACTCGAGTGAAACCAGGAATTTTTCGTGATCTCTCCAGAAGCAAAGTACTGGTTAAACCCTGAAGAATTTATAAAATTAAAAGATATATAAATTTGTTTCTAAATTGAGATTAAATAAAGCCAGTTAAATCTCCCAGAATGGATCAAGCCTACTTCTACATGTGTCCCTCCAGAAAGTCATGGCATGCATTTTTCTTCTTTGCAGCACTGTAGAAATATTGCTAATGTCACCACATTTACTGTAGCCTGTAGGGTCATATAGAGCTGGATGGGTCTCGTGGAAAGCAATTCTTGCACTGTTATATTATTTTATTGAATATAACCTCAAAGATGTGTACATTATGTACTGTAGATATTTATATTTAGAATGATTTTTATGACATATTGGGGTATGGGTATTTTTTTATTTTTTTAGGCCCAGAAGACAGAAGATGGCACCAGTGGAGAATCAGTAAGATCTTATTTATACTTATCGGATCCTATTTTTTTAATATTTTTTTTAATTTCTTTTTAGTGAAACATTCAGTGAATGGAGGGTTCTTTGTGTAATAGTCACAGTGAATTAGAAAAGGTTTTAAAAAAAATTGTTCAAGTCACTGAACATATTATGTGAATTTCAAATCAAAAAGCATGTTGGTGGGGTAGAAGTGCCTAAACTCTTAATATGACTCCGAATTGGTAATAAAGGAAAGCTAATTTACCACTGTCCATGATTGGTATACATTCTGCACCAGTAACTGTTAAACTTACAATGATAGGGATGAGCAATTTACATAAATATAGTGTATTATGTTTTAAGTTTTTAGATTTATAAAAGTCATGTCAGTGGAGGACTCACCCTTCAAGTTAGGGGTTACATTTTTTAGCCCTGTTCTAATTTCTCACCAGGTTTATAAGAATACTCTGGAGATGAGGAATATTCTGTAGTAAGAATACAGGTTTTTTTCTTCCTGTTTGTGGGGTCTGAATATCAACCCTTTATAATTAAAAATTAATAGTAATAATAAAAAATAGGAATTTTCCCAATCCTAGGATTAATTCAACTCATTTCTGTTTATTATTTCAGATTCAGTTTCTTTTCTGCTTCTTAAGAAAATTTTCCCATTGAGGTGAAATTTTCAATATTTTTCCCAATTATGGGCAGTAAAAAAAAACCCTTTGAATATGAACCTTAGAATGTTAAAAATTTGATTTGCAGGATGCTAAGAAGCCAAAGCAGTCAAAGGCTGAGGAAAAGACAAAACTGCGTAAAGAGGCCTCCCTGACTGAAGGAATGGACTTTAAACACGAGTGTGAGACTAAGGACAGCCGCAAATACAATCTGAAGATCGCCTCCTGGAATATTAATGGTGTTAGAGCCTGGATGGATGTAGGTATTGGTCAGGATATGCGAACATTGATCCAAATATGAAAAAAAAGTTGTCAAGTTTGATAAGTTGCTTAAAATTACCAGAAAAATCCCTGAAACTTTAAAGATTTATGAAATTGCAATTGAAAGAAGTTTGGAGATTACTAATGTTTGAATTACACAATACAGTGCTGCTGTACTGGTCCTGGTGGCTGGGTATGTGGAGTATCTGTCTCTTGAACAAGGACTGGCAGTTTGATCTGCAGGTGTAACAAAAGTTGCATGCCAAAATCATTATTAAAATTTGTGTTGATATTGCTTCCTTGCTTGCCTTTCAGCATATATTAAGGAAAGTTCCAGGACTTGTTGACCGCATGTCAGGATAATAACTTGAGTGTGGTATCTTGCCACTTCAGTATCTTGCCACAACATGATACCACAGTCAAATAGCATTAATAGGTAATAAGCAATTTCCCGCAAATTCTCCAAATGACTGAAATTTTTAAACCAAACGAACAATAATGTTGTTTGTTGTTTTCCAGAAAGGTGGATTGTCCTACCTGAAGGATGAGGATCCTGATATACTGTGTGTACAGGAGACCAAGTGTGCAGAGAAAGACATTCCTGATGATGTGAAAGTGGACGGTTACCATGACTACTGGTCATCAGCTGAGCAGGCTGGGTATGCCGGCACAGCCATATACTCCAAGGTCAAACCTGTCAATGTCACATATGGTCTTGGTAAGTTGAGCCTTCCAGGAGCTGTCAGATCAGGGTTTCCTCTGTTTACTTATGCACTATTGTAGCTCAAATTCTGAACAAGCAAAGAAAAATCCATTGTTTCATATGGCATATGCCATTAAAATTTCAAGGATTAATTTTCATAAGGTCTAAATTGAAGGGTTAAAAATATTTATTTTTTCTTCCCTTTTTATAAAATGCTTTACATATTTTAGGGAAACCAATTCAGTCTACACATTCACTTTAAACCATTTTAACATCTCATGATTGTTTTGACTAACTCATACAGGAATCAAGAAGCATGACGATGAGGGGCGTGTAATTACAGCTGAGTATGAGAAGTTCTTCCTGGTCACATCATGTAAGTAAACCCTTGTGTTTTTATTTTTTTTTCTGGCTTCTACAGTTGTTGAGGTATTCTCTACAATTTCTTTGCAAGAGTATGTTATAATAAATTATTGGGGAAATTTCTTAAAGATGTATTTGGCTCAAATTTCAAACAAATATTGGATAGGAATTTATTGAAATGTGTCCTCCATTATTGGAAAACTCGCTGGTAATTATTTATGTACTGAAAGTTCATGGGGCAAAAGGTCACCGATAAAAAATGGCTAAACAACATTCTGACAGCGATGAAAACAAATAGGAGATAAGATGAAACATAGAAATGACACATCGAGTTCTCTGGGGCCAAGATCATGTGTTTTTAGCTCACCTGAGCACAATGTGCTCATGGTGAGCTATTAGGATCACCCTGCGTCCGTCGTCGTGCGTCCTTCATCGTGTGTAGTCAACAATTTGCTTTAAACAACATCTCCTCTGAAACCGCTGGACAGAATTCGATTAAACTTTTCAGGGATGATCCTTGGGTGAACCGTCACAAAAGTTGCTAAAATAAACTTGATCCATGTAAAACTCTGGTTGCCATGGCAATGGAAAGAAAAAAATTATGAAAACTTTAAAAATTATCTCCTTCAAAACTACTGGCCAGATTTCACAATGTTTGGGTACAGATGTTCCTTGGGTAACCATCTACCAAGATTGCCAAAATTATTCCAATTGGTAAAAAAACATGGCTGCCAGGGGCTGATGATTTGCCTTATATGTATATAGTGAAATCTTTAAACGACATCTCCTCTGAAACCACTGGACAGAATTTGATTAAACTTGGCAGGGATGATCCTTGGGTTCATAAAAATTGCTAAAATAAACCTGATTCATGTAGAACTCTGGTTGCATTGGCAATAGTAAGAGGAATTGAAAAGCATTTTAAGCTCGCCCAAATTAATTAATAAAGATGAGTCCAGGACAATCAACTCAAAAGACACGGTTCAAACATCAGAATTACATATTCTCAAGCAAGCCGTTATACAGTTACAATCAGATGTCTTAAAATTAAAGGAGGAACGGGTAGGGCTGTGTGTTAACCAAGCTCAAGAAATAAAACAGATTAAAGTTGGCCTAGATACATTTAAAACTGAAATTTATGAATACCGTATTTACTCGACTATAAGACGGGTTTTTTGGGGTCTGATCAGGGTTTAAAAGTTGGGGGGTCGTCTTATAGGCGGGGTCCACCAGTCTAGTAAAGTTTCCCCAACTTTAGTTGCCGTATGAATGAAGCTTCGTAGCGGTATGCAATTATGCAGCCGTATATTCTTCTCATTTTCAATCGTTAGATAAATATTAGAAATGAATTGCATGATATAAATGACTAAATATTATTGTAAGATTGTTTAATCAAAAGTTTTTTGCACCAATATAAATTTACTGGAACATTTTAAGCATTTTATCTTTTCTGGAAGCGGTTTCGGGGAAACACACGGTGCTCATTAGAACTGCTTGTTCATAAAATCTTCTCGAGACCTCGACGTAAATAAAGCATTGAAATACACAAGATGTTTTCGTTATGATTAGTTTAATTTATGCTTTTTTTTAATAAGTTAATTAACATTTACAATGAAAAAAAAAAAAAAAATGGTATTGATTAACAATCCAGAAAAATTGGTAAGAAAATTGGTCTAGTTTCACACTAACGGTTCTCACGGGCACCGTCAAACCCCGTACATACCAGACCGTACACAACCATAACATTACAAGTTCTGAAAATGAAAATGAGTTGTTTTCGAGATTTATTATGAAAATTAATATTAAGGTAATGCATTTAATCAAAAGTTTGTTTCATTTTTTGTGAAATTATTCCGAACTTAGCGAGATTTTCATGGTATACTTTAAAAAAAATTCGGCGGTAAATTACCGTTCGTCGAACTGCATTTGAATTTTTTTACCCCGTCTTATAATCGGTTCAAAGCAAAATACTACAGATTTGGGGATTGGAAAGGGGGCCCCGTCTTATAGGAGAATAGTCTTATAGTCGAGTAAATACGGTATATGGGCAAACTCGATGAGCAAATACAAGAGCTAAATCAGTCATTTGAACGCTTAAATGATGAGAGATGTATGGGCGTGACAAGTGCGAAAACTGACATTAAATTGTTACGTTCTGAGGTTGCTTCTTACAGTGAAGTTTATAAAGAAGAGATCACACTGTTGAAAGAAAAAATGACCAAAGACGTAAAAAACTTTGATAAGAGAATAGGAAAAGTCGAAGCTGGACTCAAGAAACTTAATAGTGAAAAAGATAGCACACCTGCTAAGCCTTTTCATAAGGAAGTCGTACCGGCGATTCAAGGGATTGAACCTGAACTCTCAATTTCGACGCCATTAAAAACACCTGAGTCGGTGCATTGTGCTGGGGATGTGTATATTACTGGGTCTGGTGACTCCCTCAGATTTATTCGATCAAAGGAGAAACCGCAAAAAGAGTCGTATAGCGAGGTGGTTAAAGTGAATAACAAAGAACCGCCGAATGATGCACATAACTTATTTTATAAAGAAGAAATTCCAGTCAGAGTTAACGGTAAAAATGTTGTGAGACCAGATAAAATATCTGAATGTGCTGAAACTAACTCCAACATTAATCAAAATGAAAGTCATTATCATCAGCAGCAAGTTGTTGACGTTGATGATTTCACGGAACACATCAGGAGAAAAACAAAGCGCCTTTTCGTTGGGGGATTTTTTAACTCAATAAATGAAACCTTGATTACGAACTACCTGAGAACGCGCAGCATGAAAGTGACTCTTGTGACGATTTTCCGCCCAAAACGCAGTGAAATGGCTGTTATAAGAGTAAATGTTCCTTTTGAATATGTTGAGCGTTTAACTGGGGAAGGTTTCTGGCCCAGTGGTGTTGTGTGTAAACCATGGTTGTCAAAACCAAGACAGAATCGCCCTCGCCATAACCAGTATAACGGCACGCGCCACGTGCGCACGGACCACATCAACAGTGATGATCATCAGTTGGTCAACGATTACGAGAGTGGAAACGGAGGCAGCCGCTATGTACAGGCGAGAGCTGATGGCAATCGCGATCAAACCTCAGAAAAGAGTTATGACCGTCACCGTTACCATGGTTACAACGGTGACCATTTGTATGGGTCTGCACGTGCAAATGGCTACCACGGTGCCCACGCTTGAACGACAAATGAACTACACTTATTATAGGTGTCTCTGTCTTATGGTAATGGAATGTATTTATTACATTATTTGTTTTTTCGTTTTTATGTCTAACTTAACGGTCTGTACATGGAATGCTACTGGGTTAATGTCAAGCTCATATTACTTAAGTAACCTACTCACAAATGAGCATATTCATATATGTGGCATCTCAGAACATTGGTTACACACAAGAGATCTACATTTCCTGGATAGTATACATCCTAACTACTACGGTATTGGTCAGTCAGATGCTGATACATCTCTAATATATGATAATAAGGTATGTAAAGGAGGGGTTGCCTTATTGTGGAGAAGAGATTTAGATAATAGAGTGTCAGTGCTAGATATAGACAGTAAGCGGATTATCGGTATACAGATACAATTATCGCAGAATAATTTTGTATATGTGATGCAAGTGTATGCCCCATGTACAAATCACTCAATGGACACTTATAGGGAGCATGTGTCGCAGATACAGGATCTGTATTGTATGTACTCTGAAAGAGGAAGCGTTATTATAATGGGTGACATTAATACGCATTTACAGGGTGGGTGTTTTATCAAACCCCCTGATGCTAGGGGAAGATATTTTAGTCAGTTTATGGCTGTAAATCATTTAATAGCCATCAATACATTACCGTTTTGCACAGGGGCGCAGGCTACTTATGTATCATACGACGGGAAATATCAGAGTCTGATTGACCATATCATCTGTAACGAGGAATGTATAGATGCAATAATGACATGTGAAATTCTGGATGATAACTGTTTAAATGTGTCAACGCATAGGCCTATTGTTGCTACATTTAATTCTGAGCTTGTGTTGCATACATGCAGTACGATGAATTCCTCGTTTAAACCTATTAAATGGCAAAATATTGGTGAACGGAGTATACTATTTTATGAGTCAGAGGTTACCAGACTGTTACATTGTCACATCCAATCACATGATTTTTCTGATGCATACACAACTATTGAGTCCTTATACTCTTTAATTGTAGAATGCATTAACGATGCCTCCGATAACTGTTTACCTCAGGCAAAATATTCTCCACATTTGAAACCCTATTGGAATGATACACTTAAAAGGTTGCATGCCAATATGAGGCACTATAGACAGTCATGGCTGGCTGACGGTAGGCCACGTGGTAATAGTTTCATTTCTTATCGTAATTATAAAGCTGCCAAGCGTGCATTTCGCTCCTTAAACCGAAATGCATCTAAAGAGTTTTTGCGTAAGTCTCATGAAGATATAGATCGTGCATTAGGCATCGACAGTGCACTGTTTTGGAGGTTATTCAATGCGAAGAGAAAAGATAGAAAATCACGTACAGGTAGCGAGATGAGATTTGGCGGGAAAATAATACGGGATTCTAATGAAATAATTAAAGCATGGGGGTGCTATTTTTCTAACTTATACAGTGATACTGAATGTAAGAATTATGATGACGTATTCTTTGAAAATGTTAAACACATTGTTGATGATTTAAAAACGTCACAATTGGTCCCGGATGTAGATTGTAATATTACGTGTGAAGAAGTAATGAACTTAATTAAATCACTAAAAAGAGGTAAAATGTGTGGTCTAGATAGAATATATAATGAACATTTGATACATGGTGGTAGATCTTTGTTGTATATTATAGTTGATCTTTTTAATGCTATGTATAAACA
Source organism: Solen grandis (assembly GCA_021229015.1). Lineage (NCBI taxonomy): Eukaryota > Metazoa > Mollusca > Bivalvia > Adapedonta > Solenidae > Solen > Solen grandis. The sequence continues at coordinate 36,920,955 of CM037788.1, read as the reverse complement.
TGTGTATATACCAATGAATATGAAAAGAGGATATATTATAACCTTACATGAAGGAGGTAACAAGAGTAAGCTAGACCCAAAAAATTACAGAGCGATTACCTTGTCTTCTTCAATATTAAAATTGTATGAAGGTATTCTGCTAAACAGGTTAAAGACTGATATTGCACAACCTATTCATGAATTACAGGGTGGTTTCCAGGCCAATATGGGTTGTAATATGACAAATTTTATGGTAAAAGAATGTGTAAGTTATTGTAAGGAAAATCAGAGCAGGCTTTTTGCATGTTATTTAGATGCTAGACAGGCTTTTGATAGAGTCTGGCACGATGGTTTATTTTATAAATTACATGAGATGGGCATATCCAAGCGTCTATGGTTGAGTGTTGTAGAGTTGCATAGAGACATGTACAGTTGTGTAATGTATGATGGGCTCCAGTCAGACTGGTTCCCAATATTGCAGGGAACAAGACAGGGAGGGGTCTGCTCTCCATATCTGTACCTGTGCTTCATAAATGATTTAATTAAACAATTAGTAGATTTAAGAATTGGTCTCTCAATAGGTGACACCTGTTTTTCTGCACCTACTGTAGCCGATGACATGTTGTTGCTGTCTCTATCTATGGATAGCCTCCAGAAAATGATTGATGTATGTTATGTTTATTCATGTCAATGGCGCTTTCAATATAATCCAAGCAAGTGTGCTGCAATGGTTTTTAATGAGAAAGAACGGTATAACTTGCGTCTCAGTAAGACGTTTACAATAGGTGGTGAATGCATACATATAGTTAACCAATATAAGCATTTAGGTGTAGAATATTACTCAGTAGAGAAAAAATCATGTATGGTTAAAGAGTATGCAAACAAATTGAGAAAAACCTTTTTTGGATTGGTTAATAACGGTTTTCATGAAAACGGGCTCCAACCGATTACTTGCAAGAAAATTTATAACTCTATTGTATTACCAAAGGCTTTATATGGTAGTGAATGTTTGTATAATATATCTGATAAAGATATAATATTTTTAGAAAGGGCACATAGGCTATGTATTAAAAGTATTCAAGGAATTAATGTAAGAAGCAGAACGGATATTGCTCTGAGTATGTTATGTTGTTTCCCAATAGAAGCTGAGATTGACAAGAGAAAACTCATTTTACTTGGACAGTTATGCAACTTAACCAGGTTTTGTGCTGTTAAGAAAATGTTTTTGCTGAGAATTTGTTCTCAACAATTAGATGATAATGTTCTTGGATTTGCTCGTGATATATGTACTATTTTGGTCAAGTATAGTTTGAAGCATTATCTAGATGCATATATCATGACGGGTAGTTTTCCAAGTAAATATATCTGGAAGAAAGTAATAAACAACAGTATATACATTAAAGTTCAGTCGGAATGGCATTCTTGTATGATGGCAGTTGAGTTTACTAGGTTTCGGTCCATGCATAATCAGTATCGAGTATGTGAATTATGGTTATATGCATCTAGAAATCCGCAGTATTTGACATATTGCAAATCAGTTGCTAAACTGATCACATATCTAGGTAGATTTGAAAACTTTTGTAATAAATGTAAACACCCATGCAGTCATACGTGCTTAACCGACCATATCATTCTCGATTGTCCGCATGTAAAGTTTCGAATGAAGACCCTTTTTCTCAAAATTAAACAGACATGTGGAAATTCTGTATGGCTATGTTTAAGTGATATGGATAGATCGTCACTGGTCAATACTTTACTAGGTTCGCGTAGCTCAACTGTTCTGTTGTCCTATTTACAGCAGCAATATGATACCTTTTATGGTATAGTGATATGTTACATTCATTATATGTGGCTGCAGTACATGTCTTTTGAATAATAGTAACCCCTACTGAACAAATAAATCACTTAAATGTTTCAATTTTCTACTGTATGGTATGAGGTAATGACAATGTTTCTGTATTTCTGCAGCTTGTTTGATGATTAATTAAATGTAAACATGTTTTGTTGCATTTATTTCTGCAGATGCGACTTTTCCATATGTTGTATCTTGTCACTTGTTAATGTAACAATTGATTGTATTCTGTAAAGGTTGAGTCTGTAAACTCTGTGTGTGTTTGTGTGTGTGTGTGTGTGTGTTACGATGTTGTCTGACTTCTTTATACTATGTAACTGTGTTATGTACATGTATCTTCATAATTGGAGGAAATAAAGACTTATATATCTCCTTTAAAACTACAGGCCAGATTTCAAAATGTTTTAGTACAGATGTTCCTTGGGTAACCCTGTACTCAGGTGAGCCATTTAGGGCCTCTATGTTTCTCACACTTAAAATATTTTCTCTTAGTTATAATACTTGAAATCACAAAGTTAGCATCAAGAATTGGAGGCATTTGTGCTTTCCTTTGTTTGGGTAATAAACAATATCTTAGAAACAAGAGGAACTGGAATTCTGCATGGTTGCCTAATATTAACAAGCATGTCTAATGTCGGTATAATGCTATCGCAGTTAAATTAAGCAAATGCTGATGTCCTTCAAAATCGAAGTATATGAAAATAGCTATTACTTTAGCACAATTATAGTTGTTATTGAAGCAATTAAAAAATGACACTGTTTGTCTGACAGATGTTCCAAACTCAGGACGTGGGTTGCCGCGGTTACCATATCGCAGTAAGGAGTGGGACGTGGATTTCCGGGAGTATCTGAACAACCTGAATAAGACAAAGCCTGTCGTCATGTGTGGGGACCTGAATGTGGCACACGCAGAGATAGGTCAGCACTGTTTGAATCTTGTAATTTATAAAGATAGGTCAGCAATCTTATAATTTAAAGAGATAGATCATTAATCTTGTAATTTATAGAGATAGGTCAGCACTGTTTGAATCTTGTAATTGATAGAGATAGGTCAGCACTGTTTGAATCTTGTAATTTATAGAGATAGGTCAGCACTGTTTGAATCTTGTAATTGATAGAGATAGGTCAGCACTGTTTGAATCTTGTAATTTATAGAGATAGGTCTTGTAATTTATTTCATTTTTTCATCATGTATGTATATTTTCATTATTAAATTCTTTTTAATAATTATTTTGAAATGCTGTATCAAATTGAAATAAAAAATTATCCTGATTTTATCTTAATTTTAATCATTATTGAACTTATTTGCTTTATTTTAACCCTTTACATCATACTTATTTTGATGCAATCACAAACAGGGCAGACCCTGATCAGATGGCTCTTATAGGAGCTGTTTGGTCAGGGTCTGCTCTGCTTGTTTATACAATATTGTAGCTCAGATTCTACACAGTCTGCACACTGGCACTAGAACCACAGAATTACAAATTTTTTGTCTCTCTGTGCTATATTATGAACATGGGAGGAACAGAATCTGACATCACTTAATTACAGAGGCAGTATCATTGTACAAATGTACATGTATGCTTCCATTATATTCTATGTACGGTTCAATCAGTCTGATATTTATTTAACACATGGTGAAACGAATCAATGTCAAAAGGCAATCTTAACAAAGTAATAACGCGAAATGTCACAATTTATACATATTTAAATTTTAAAACTGCTCCACTCTCAACTTCCGGTTTGTTTCTTTCAACAATTCCCACTGGATGACATAATATATCTATGCAAGCAATTTCCCACAATCTGACGATGTCAATTTCACATTTCCAATCATATTGCTTATTCAAAATTACAAAAAAAACGAGTTATAGTGGAGCAGACTTATAAAAATGAATAAACTTTTGACATTTCGTGTTATTACTTTGTTAAGGTTGCCATTTGTCAATGATTCGTTATAAAGTGTTAATTGAATATCAGACTGATTGAACTGTGCAAAGGATATGGTGGTAACATGAATTTATACAACGATACGATCTTCGTATTCAAGTAATGTCAGATTCCATTCCTTACCATGTTTTAATATACAGTGAAGGAGAATGAAACTTTTTTTTTAAATCGTACATATCTTTGATATTAATAAAAAATCCAATGTGTGTGGTAATTCTGCGATTCTAGCGCCAGTGAGTCTGCATGGCTAAGAAAAAGAAAATGTTTTATATGCTATTTAAAGTTTTAATACATCAATATTTATCAAATCATAAATTGTACATGAATATTCATGAGATAAAGGGTTAAACAAATGACTTACATTCTGATAACATTTGATCCTGCTTGCTGCTCATACTCAAAATTAGCTTTGAGTTTATAAATGTATTTGAGTTGTTAAGGGAAGGGGTGTGGGGGGGGTCACATATGTGATATATAAAATGCTGCCTTTCTGTGATAATATGTCATATAGTACAAGGAACATGATATCACACCCTATTAATTATCCTGACACTGGGCAAACCAGTATTGGAATATCTTTCCTGTGCTGAGCAATAAGTGCAATGTAGATATACAATTACAATTTTTATCAACTTAAGAATATAGCAGCCGGGGATGGAACCTACATTCCTGGTTTGTGGGGTGGATGCTGTAATCACTTGGCCACTAGGACTGGTGTGGAAACACTGCATGTTCCTGTATGATATCAAGGTAGTAAACATTCAAAATGTCATATTTTAGTGGAATTAGATTAAAATGACAAATTAATGTGATTCCTGTCATACATTTGTCATGATTAGAAGAGAACAATCTGAAAGTAAAATTCAGAGCAAGATTATCCTTTGTTTGTTTTCCCAGATTTGAAAAACCCAAAGACCAACAAGAAGACTGCAGGATTCACCGTGGAGGAGAGGCAGGGCTTCACAGATCTGCTGGCCGAGGGCTACATTGACTCATTCCGGGAGCTCTATCCAGAAGAGGAGGGCGCTTACACATTCTGGACATATATGGGCAATGCTAGAGCCAAGAATGTTGGATGGTAATTCTTTCAGTTCCTTTTGTTAATGTAAGAAGGGAGGCCACTCCGGTCTTCTATATAAGGTCTTATACCAGTGTGTCTCCCTTTGGAAGGAAGTGGGCATGTATGATCAGAGATGCATAGAGTGCTGCCCTGTTCCTCTCATTTAATCCCTACTTCACATTGTGAATTGAAGACTACACTGGAAGCATGCTTTGCAGGTCCTGTCCCTTCTTATCATTTCCCAGTATATCATTTCCTGTTCTCTGTTACTCAAATATTTCTAGAGTAGCTAATGGCATTCCAGTAGAAATTGGAAAATTTCTTCAGTGTGACAAAAAAAGATCTTTGGGCTGTAAAAAAAGTCATCTGGAATTTATAGTCAAATGCATTATTCCTGAGTAAAGTGATGTGGATATACTAATCTCCCTAACTCTTATACTTTTCAGACATCTTGTCAAAATCACTCAACAGTCAAACATTGCGCATCACCAGTGAAATGCACATTTTTATTACTTGTACTCTATCAAAAAGGCTTCATTCTTATCATGTTTCATTTTCAGTTTATCCCCCCATTTAAGAAAAGAAACCCAAACAGACAAGCGTTGAAATCTGGATGTGGTGTTCTTGTTCTTTATATACTTATGTAAAACATGCAGTTTAACTGGCCCCGCACCACGTGGGTTCGAATCCCAGCAGGGTCATTCGGAGTTTCATGTGAGGAAGCCTTCCAGCTGGCTTGTGGTAGGTCGGTGGTTCTATCCGGATGCCTCTGTGCATTCGGGGTCTTCCTCCACCTGTAATTAGCTGGACGTCGCTTTATGACTGATATACTGTCGAGGCTGGGCCATTGGGAAAATGGGATAACTTTTAGTCCAAAACTTTCATGTTAATGTTGGACATGTAGGGTAGTAGGACCTGCATTTAGTTGTCCCTTTTTTCAAAGTGACTTTTCTAATTTGTGTTGAATTTTTTTTTCCCAAGCTACTGAACTATTTTGTATTGATTGACTGTCCATTTTCAGGCGACTGGATTACTTTGTGTTGTCCGAGCGGCTTAAGGAAGACTTGTGTGACAGTATTATCAGGAAGGATGTCATGGGCAGTGACCACTGTCCAATCGTCCTCTTCATGGCCTTCAAGTAGTTGCCATGACAACAGCAGTTGGAGATCCATAGTATGCTGTGCAGTGGTTACACTCATCACAAGACTGTACATGTTAGTGTTGTTTTCGCGTAGTGCCAATTTATGACCATGATTTCTTTGGTTTATGAAACACCTGTGTTTCAGACAGCAAGTCAAGGGGATATTGTTCAGATTGCACATGATTGGGATGTTAGTGAGAATAAGATATTAAATCAGAGAAGAAAATCTGTGGATTGCTTGATTTCTGGTTTTCAATAATACTATTTGATAGTTCTTTCTTTTATGTAGAAATACATATCAAGACACATTTACTGTTTTTTTGAGGGGGGGGGGGGTTCAGTAAATTGGAAGTCTTGTTAAAAAAGAAAGGAAAATTTTTAAGTATTAATGGAATTTTCTGAACAATTACCCAGTTTACTTGAATGTTTGAAACTCACAGACATTAGTACTTTTTAAGTGACAGATAAATCTGTTAGAGGAGGGTAACCTAGT
>CM037788.1:36903787-36914380 GCA_021229015.1 Solen grandis | reverse complement strand
TCAGCAAAATAAAGTCTGTAACTTGCATCAGTATCTTTCAAATTTTTCATCACTAAGAGTATAATGATTAAGTTTTAAATTAAAATACAGTGTTCAATACACAGTCCCAGAACTTGTAATATTACATATACCACCAAAAACTTTTTTCTCCTGTGAGTTCCATTAATTGCACTCTGTACATTGGCAGTTTTCTCTACACTTCTGGCCGTCTGTTGTCTACCTTAATTTTGTTCTTTGTCATCATGAACCAAACCTGTCTGCTGGAATCTTTTCACAAGTCGATGTACCTAATACCTTTCATGTTTACAATCCTTCAGGTATCTTTTTTGCATTGTTCCTACAACTGCTCTGACTGATTGAAACCTCTGGGTTATAGTTCTTTTTAAAGTTTTTAGTGTAAACACCTCATAATGACATATATTGTTGAACTTAAAAAGAAGTTTTAAAGTGAAGCAGAATTTTTGGATCACCCTTTATTAGGAAGGTACTGTTTACTATAGCTAAATAGAATAAACAAGAAATATCTTTAAAAAAGATATTCGGCGTAGGATGAAAGAAAAATGAGATTTCCAGTCTTCTAGAACATTCCGAGGAAAAGCGCGCGAAAGACCGACGCACAACAAATTTAGTACGCTCTAGAAATAGTTCAGTATTTTTTCTATGAAATATACTTATTTATAGACGGTAATACAAAAAAATATATCTGTAAATAGGCTTGTTTGATATTTGTTCATATCATTATTGCATATGACAATTATGATATAAAAGCGTTATTAGTTGTTTTGGTTTTGGCGAATTAATTTTCAATGAGAGCATCTCGGCAGGCTGGAAGAATTCAATATACATGTACATAGTAATTAAGGGGTTTCATGTCATAACACGGTGGATTCTTTTTTGTGGTTTTAGATCATTTTCACAAAGTAGCATTCCTCAATTGATGGAAAAGGATTGTATTTAACTTACTGAAATCACTTTCATGTTTACATCAAAAAGAAAAGTAATAACACCAAGCTGAATGATATATACAAGCTGCACCCCTTATTTACAGTAATTTTATAGTCCATAACGATGCGTTAACCAATAACAGGAGTCCTTTTATTCAGCTTAGAATTATTTACCGCTGTTAGCGTACATTTGATTGGTTTAAGATGCGAGTTGAAATCGAAATTATACAGCTACGCCGAAAAAAGTATGAATAGGGAAAACAAAGTACCAATAATACTGGTCATGCAAATACACTCGTGACCAAAGTATATGCAAAGTATATAAAAAGAGTTTAGATTTTGAGATTTTTCAAGATAGTGTCATTAAAATCCATAGTTACATGTGATATAGCAAAAAGACACAAGGGAATAAAACATTGTGTTTGTAGTAGAAGTTGCTTCAGAGTAAATTATTTGTGTAATTTATGCATTTCATGTAAGTCTAAACTGAAAAAAGTCTGTACCTCAAGAATATGCATTTAATTCCAAAGGGAGGTAAGTCTGTATCTGCATGTTTTGATTCCAAAGGGAGATAAGTCTATACTCATGAACGATTCCTAAGGGAGGTAACTATTTCAGTCTTCGTTTAACAGTGACATATCATTCAATTCTGTCTTACAGCTAAATTGGGTGTTTCTTACTCAAAAAGCCATACCTTTTTCTTGGATAGAAAAAAAAAACATACCCTGTAGCTCAAACACAAACTCTGTCTGTTAGAGTAGTCAAGAGGTTTAGATACAAGTTTTTTAGGAAAACAATGCAAGTTTGATTCCCACAGCAATAACAGTATTTATTCTTTTTATATATTTATTTTTTCCTTCAATAGAATGTTCTAAGACAGTATATTTTATTGAACATTATGAAAAGACAATAAAATTTGAGTGAGTATGCAAAAAGTTATTCAACAGGGCCATTTGTCCTGTCTATGCCTGTCTTTGATCCAAATTCATCCTCTAATTCCATATAAATGTATATAGGAAACTCTTTAATAGAGTATAACTTCATAAAATTCATGACATTTGTGATATGAAGAAATTAAACCTAGGTATGGATTTAAAGAAATTTGGATGATGAGCCCAGAGAATCTAACTCATATCAACAATGTCAAACTGGGGACCGCCGTGGCCGAGCGGTTACAGTCGTGGACTACTAAACTCTCAGCCCCTCACTGCTATGGGTTCGAATCCCGGTAGGGACTTTAGATTTTTCATGGAGGAAGCCTTCCAGCTGGCTTGCGGTAGGTCGGTGGTTCTACCCGGGTACCTCTGTATACTCGTGGTCTTATGTATATATATATATATATTTCTTAAAATGTTCAGTGTAAAAGTACCTTCCTTTATAAATACCTATTTTTGGAAAATATTCTATAATTTAAAGGTTGTTCACATCTTACTGATCTTTGTAGAACATAGATCTGTTCACCAACCTGCATATGTCTATGTGTAGAATAATAGGTTTACAATGTTGTTTATTAAAACAGATTGGAAATGAAGTGATACCGAAATTTGAAGTATTTGTATATTTAAGAAATACTCAATTTCTGTCTGTATTTAGTTGTGTTTTATCAAATAGTTTAGAGTTTATTCTTTCTTCATTCATATATAGAAAGAGATGCAGGTCATGTTAGAATATTTGATAATTGAATGCATTAAAAAATAATGAAACACAGGATCAGGCGTAAAAAAAGAATTCTGTGTTTCGGGCAACCCGACCCTACCTAGCAGAAACCCACCGACCGTAAAGTTTTTAGCGGTTGTTTATAGCAGCCATTTTGAGACCGCCATTTTCCATGATTCATTCACTGTTATAAATGGACTTTAAACAAAATATATATATATATAAAAAAAATCAAGCCTGACCATACCTAACTGTTTTGAGACGGTTGCTCGAAAAACATTTTTAGCTCACCTGAGCACAACGTGCTCATGGTGAGCTATTGTGATCGCCTTTTGTCCGTCGTCCGTCGTCCGTCGTCCGTCGTCCGTGCGTGCGTGCGTCCGTCCGTCGTCAACAATTTGCTTTAAACAACATCTCCTCATGAACCGCTGAAGGGATTTTGACCAAACTTCACAGGAATCATCCTTATGATGCCCTCTATCAAAGTTGTACAAATTATTCAGATTGGTTAAAAAAGTAGGTCACAGGAGCTAAAAATAGATTTTAAAAATGCAAACTTTGAAAATCTTCTTCTGCAAAACTGCAAGGCCTAGAGCTTAGATATTTGGTATGTAGCATCATCTTATGGGCCATTACCAAGATTGTTCAAATTATAGCCAAACGGTGATAAATGCCCCCGCAATAGGGGTCACTTGTTTTACATAGAGTTATATAGGAAAAGCTTTAAAAATCTTCTTCTATGAATCCATAAGGCCTAGAGATTAGATATTTGGTATGTAGCATCATCTTATGGTTCATTACCAAGATTGTACAAATCATAGCCCTACGGTGATAAATGCCCCCGCACCAGGGGTCACTTGTTTTACATAGAGTTATATAGGAAAATGTTTAAAAATCTTCTTCTATGAATCCATAAGGCCTAGAGATTAGATATTTGGTATGAAGCATCATCTTATGGTTTATTACCAAGATTGTACAAATCATTACCCTATGGTGATAAATGACCCCGCATCAGGGGTCACTTGTTTTACATAGAGTTATATAGAAAAAACTTTAAAAATCTTCTTCTATGAATCCATTAGGCCTAGAGCTTAGATATTTGGTATGTAGCATCATCTTATGGGCCATTACCAAGATTGTACAAATCATAGCCCTATGATGATAAATGACCCCGCATCAGGGGTCACTTGTTTTACATAGAGTTATATAGGAAAATCTTTAAAAATCTTCTTCTATGAATCCATTAGGCCTAGAGCTTAGATATTTGGTATGTAGCATCATCTTATGGTTCATTACCAAGATTGTACAAATCATAGCCCTATGGTGATAAATGACCCCGCACCAGGGGTCACTTGTTTTACATAGAGTTATATAGGAATCATCTTATGGTTATTACCAAGATTGTACAAATCATACCCTATGGTGATAAATGCCCCGCACCAGGGGTCACTTGTTTACATAGAGTTATATAGGAAAATCTTTAAAAATCTTCTTCTATGAATCCATTAGGCCTAGAGCTTAGATATTTGGTATGTAGCATCATCTTATGGTTCATTACCAAGATTGTACAAATCATGACCCTATGGTGATAAATGCCCCCGCACCAGGGGTCACTTGTTTAACATAGAGTTATATAGGAAAATCTTTAAAAATCTTCTTCTATGAATCCATAAGGCCTATAGCTTAAATTAAGGTTTTATCAAGATTTTCAAAATGGTGGCCCTTTGGAGATAAATGACCCCGCACTAAGTCTTCTCCTCTGAAACCATAAGGCCCAGTGCTTATATATTTGGTGTGTAGTATTGTCAGGGCTAAAATGTTTAAGATTGAGTTATATCAGAATTCTTGTCTGTTTAAAAATCTTGTAATCAGTTGTAGCAATGGTACTCAGGTGAGCGATCCAGGGCCATCATGGCCCTCTTGTTTTTCTTGGCCTTACAGAGGTTCTGATATTTAAAGAAAAAGCTCTCTGTTTTGTTAGAATTGATAAAGTGGGTTGATAAGTTTGGTGAAAAATGTGAAAAGAAAGTGAAAATATGCATGAAGCTACTCTAACTGTTTAACAGAAGTTTAAATCTGTTGAAAATTCCAAAATATATTGTTACTGGAAAGCAAATTCCAAATGTTTTTGAAAAAAAAGAAAGGTTTTTAAGTTGATTTAATATCATCATCAAGCTCAAAATATAGCTTTTAAATTCAATTTGGATTTGAGAATACTTAGGTCAAGATGTCTTGATGAATCAGTTTTTAAGATGTAAGTTAGTGTAAGTAGTATAGCCTAAAAAGATAATCTTAAAAGAATTGCTAGACATGCTTGCCTATTTCAGAACTCACTTCTTTAACTAGAATCAGAAATAATAAATACATATTTTTGGTAACTGATCATACATATCAAATGAGATTCTGTATGGAGGGAGGGATTTTTGTATCTAGAGGGTTAAAGAAATGGCTTACTATTCAAAGGAAACCCTTTGACTTCATGTTTGATGTTACCTTTTAAGCATATAGCTTATACATTGTTGTTAATACGTGTCTGTATTTAGATCTAAGATTCACTTGACTTGGATGCAACCATGTTGATATCATTAAACTGTATGTCTGTTTTCTTGTATCTTTTATCAGAGACCCTCCGTTCAAGCCAAAGCCTTCATTGAAAGAGGTGTGTGAGTTCCTGATACAAGACTGTGTGAAAAGATACCCTCTGGAAACATGCCCTGTCTGCAAAGACAGGGTCCTCTTAACAGATCCTGAGGTAAGGTGAATAACTCAACTAATGCGTGGATTTTTTTAGCTCACCTGAGCCAGAGGCTCAAGGTGAGCTATTGTGACCGGTCTTCGTCCGTCGTCCGTCCGTCCGTCGTCCGTCCGTCCGTCGTCCGTCAACATTTTGCTTCAAACGACATCTCCTCCTTAACCGCTTGGTCAATTTTGATAAAACTTTACAGGGATGTTCCTTGGGTGGTCCCCTTTCAAAGTTGTTCAAAGAATTGAATTCCATTTGGAATTCTGGTTGCCATGGCAACGGAAAGAAAAAACTTAAAATGTCTTCTTCTCCAAAACAACCAACTGAATTTCAAAATGTTTTGGCACAGATGTTCCTTTGGTAAGTGTCTACCAAGATTGTTCAAATTATTTGGATCCGTTAAAAATCATGGCCGCCAGGGGCGGGGCTTATTTGCCTTATATGTATATAGAGAAACCTTTAAACAACATCTCCTCTGAAACCACTGGACAGAATTTGATTAAACTTGGCAGGGATGATCCTTGGGTCAACCTTCACAAAAGTTGCTAAAATAAACTTGATCCATGTAGAACTCTGGTTGCCATGGCAACAAAACCTGGCCAGATTTTAAAATAAATTGGTACAGATGTTCCTTGGGTCAACCTCTACCAAAGTTGCTAAAATTATTCCGATCTGTAAAAAAACATGGCCGCCAGGGGCGGGGCTTATTTGCCTTATATGTATATAGAGAAACCTTTAAACAACATCTCCTCTGAAACCACTGGACAGAATTTGATTCAAATTGGCAGGGATGATCCTTGGGTCAACCTTCACAAAAGTTGCTAAAATAAACTTGATCCATGTAGAACTCTGGTTGCCATGGCAACAAAAAAACAAGAAAAAAAGAAAACTTTAAAAGTCATCTTCTTCAAAACTACTGGCCAGATTTTAAAATAAATTGGTACAGATATTCCTTGGGCCAACCTCTACCAAAGTTGCTAAAATTATTCTGATCCGTAAAAAAACATGGCCGCCAGGGGCGGGGCTTATTTGCCTTATATGTACATAGAGAAACCTTTAAACAACATCTCCTCTGAAACCACTGGACAGATTTAGATTAAACTTGGCAGGGATGATCCTTGGGTCAACCGTCACAAAAGCTGCTAAAATAAACTTGATCCATGTAGAACTCTGGTTGCCATGGCAACAAAAAGAAAAAAAATATGAAAACTTTAAAAATCATCTTCTTCAAAACTGCTGGCCAGATTTTAAAATAAATTGGTACAGATGTTCCTTGGGTCAACCTATTTATCTCAGGTGAGCGATTTAGGGCCATCATGGGCCTCTTGTTTTTAATAAAATGATATATGACAATCTTTCTGATATTAATACTTTAAAATGATTTATGATTTTTTTCCTGTGACATTTCAATTTTAGATTTATTTATTTATGTAGATTGCCAGAAATTGATCTTACTAATACATATCTACTTTTTGGCTCTGATGGTAGTTTTCGCATGGTCTTTGAGGTGGGAGGAAACTGGAGTAATATATGAACAGGCGATCATAAACAATTATTGTGTCACTTGCTGTAAGCAGAGGTGACACATAGCAGGCCTTTTTCTGTCCATTTTGGGAAAATTGCAATTTTTGTGTGCGAAAAACTAGACTTTGGGAAGAATTCACTAAATAAGCTAGCTCTAGTTTTTTTTTTTTAAAATCATTCTTGTGATTTAGATTTCTTGTGCTTTTTTCATTTATCTCTCAAGAAATAAGATGATTCATTCAAATTAATTACACTTTTACCTTTATAAAAATGGGGCCTCCATGGCCAAGAGGGTAAAGTCGCTGACTTTTAACACTCACTCAGCCCCACACCACGTGGGTTCGAATCCCGACAGGGTCATTCAGATTTTCATGTGAGGAAGCCTTCCAGCTGGCTTGCGATAGGTCGGTGGTTCTACCTGGATGCCTCAGTGCTTTCAGGGTCTTCCTCCACCTGTACTTAGCTGGACGTTGCCATATGACTGAAATACTGTCGAAGCGACAGTAAAGTCAAATAGTCAAGTCTTTATAATAACAGATTACAGAATTTGAAAAACAACATGACATATAGAAATAGAGAGAGAAAAAAAGGATAAAGATCCCCTACCATATGTGGGCCTTGGAATTATATGCATTCTTTTTATTTCCTATATAGAAAGGTGTGAATTGATCCAGTAAAAAGACTTTTGGAAAAGATGTGGAAAAGATTCCTCACTGCTAATAAATAAGAGTGTTCTCTGGAACAAATTGTCATCTGCTGAAGTGTGACTGAAAAAGTATGATGGACAGACAGACAGACACAGACAGACAATGGAAAAGTGATCCCTATGTGGCACCTCTGATTACAGTTTTTTGTTGTATAACCTGACTAATGGCTACATTTAAGTATGTATCAATGCTGGAGAAGATACATGTATATTGAAAATGTGTGATATGTTTGTTTTTTCTTATCCAATTTTTGATTTGCCCTAGTCAAAGAACTATCCAGATTGCCCTAAAAATTAAACAGTAGATTTACATTTAATTTTGTTTTCATCCTTACTTGACATCCAGTATATGAGGGTAATTCCTGGACTGGTAAGCCGGTTGTCAGGATAATGAGACTGGTTGATATGGCATGATATCACAGTAAGGCAGCTTGTGATGTAATGTACTGTAGACAAAAAGCCCTAAAGTGACTGAAATACTGTTGATTAGACTTTAAACACCATTAAGCAAACTAGCAACACATATAATACAAAAATAAGGAAACCTTATCACAATATTAAGAAATAGGAAAACATTCAGAAATAGACAAAGGTAAAGAAACACGGGTCAGGAGCACTATTCTGAGATAAGGGAACTCACCTGATCTTTATTTCTGTACCAGGCAGTGACAAAAGAGCCAAGAAAGCGAGTGGAGCGGGTGTATTGTGGGCATCTGTACCACCATGGTTGTCTGGCCAAATACATGAAGACACCACCATTTAAAGGTAGACTTTGTGTGTTCCTATTTTAGCTCACCTGAGCACGAAGTGCTCAAGGTGAGCTATTGTGATCACCCTTCGTCCATCGTCCGTTGTCGTGCGATGTGCGTACAATTTTCTTTAAACAACATCTCCTCTGAAACCACTGGACAGAATTTGATTAAACTTGGCAGGGATGATCCTTAGGTCAACCTTCACAAACGTTGCTAAAATAAAGTTGATCCATGAAGAACTCTGGTTGCCATGGCAACAAAAAGAAAAATGATTTGAAAACTTTTAAAATCATCTTCTTCAAAATTACTGGCCAATTTTTAAAATTAATTGGTACAGATGTTCCTTGGGTCAACCTCTACCAAAGTTGCTAAAATTATTCCAATCCGTAAAAAAACATGGCCGCCAGGGGCGGGGCTTATTTTATATAGAGAAACCTTTAAACAACATCTCCTCTGAAACAACTGGACAGAATTTGATTAAACTTGGCAGGGATGATCCTTAGGTCAACCTTCACAAAAGTTGCTAAAATAAAGTTGATCCATGAAGAACTCTGGTTGCCATGGCAACAAAAAGAAAGAAAAAAAAAAGAAAACTTTAAAAATTATCTTCTTCAAAACTACTGGCCAGATTTCAAAATAATTTGGTACAGATGTTCCTTGGGTCAACCTCTACCAAAGTTGCTAAAATTATTCCAATCCGTAAAAAAACATGGCCGCCAGGGGCGGGGCTTATTTGCCTTATATGTATATAGAGAAACCTTTAAACAACATCTCCTCTGAAACCACTGGACAGAATTTGATTAAACTTGGCAGGGATGATCCTTAGGTCAACCTTCACAAACGTTGCTAAAATAAAGTTGATCCATGAAGAACTCTGGTTGCCATGGCAACAAAAAGAAAAATGATTTGAAAACTTTTAAAATCATCTTCTTCAAAATTACTGGCCAATTTTTAAAATTAATTGGTACAGATGTTCCTTGGGTCAACCTCTACCAAAGTTGCTAAAATTATTCCAATCCGTAAAAAAACATGGCCGCCAGGGGCAGGGCTTATTTGCCTTATATGTATTTAGAGAAACCTTTAAACAACATCTCCTCTGAAACCACTGGACAGAATTTGATTAAACTTGGCAGGGATGATCCTTAGGTCAACCTTCACAAACGTTGCTAAAATAAAGTTGATCCATGAAGAACTCTGGTTGCCATGGCAACAAAAAGAAAAATGATTTGAAAACTTTTAAAATCATCTTCTTCAAAATTACTGGCCAATTTTTAAAATTAATTGGTACAGATGTTCCTTGGGTCAACCTCTACCAAAGTTGCTAAAATTATTCCAATCCGTAAAAAAACATGGCCGCCAGGGGCGGGGCTTATTTGCCTTATATGTATATAGAGAAACCTTTAAACAACATCTCCTCTGAAACAACTGGACAGAATTTGATTAAACTTGGCAGGGATGATCCTTAGGTCAACCTTCACAAACGTTGCTAAAATAAAGTTGATCCATGAAGAACTCTGGTTGCCATGGCAACAAAAAGAAAGAAAAAAAAAAGAAAACTTTAAAAATTATCTTCTTCAAAACTACTGGCCAGATTTCAAAATAATTTGGTACAGATGTTCCTTGGGTCAACCTCTACCAAAGTTGCTAAAATTATTCCAATCCGTAAAAAAACATGGCCGCCAGGGGCGGGGCTTATTTGCCTTATATGTATATAGAGAAACCTTTAAACAACATCTCCTCTGAAACCACTGGACAGAATTTGATTAAACTTGGCAGGGATGATCCTTAGGTCAACCTTCACAAACGTTGCTAAAATAAAGTTGATCCATGAAGAACTCTGGTTGCCATGGCAACAAAAAGAAAAATGATTTGAAAACTTTTAAAATCATCTTCTTCAAAATTACTGGCCAATTTTTAAAATTAATTGGTACAGATGTTCCTTGGGTCAACCTCTACCAAAGTTGCTAAAATTATTCCAATCCGTAAAAAAACATGGCCGCCAGGGGCGGGGCTTATTTGCCTTATATGTATATAGAGAAACCTTTAAACAACATCTCCTCTGAAACCACTGGACAGAATTTGATTAAACTTGGCAGGGATGATCCTTAGGTCAACCTTCACAAACGTTGCTAAAATAAAGTTGATCCATGAAGAACTCTGGTTGCCATGGCAACAAAAAGAAAAATGATTTGAAAACTTTTAAAATCATCTTCTTCAAAATTACTGGCCAATTTTTAAAATTAATTGTACAGATGTTCCTTGTTTAAC
>CM037788.1:36853687-36903687 GCA_021229015.1 Solen grandis | reverse complement strand
TTCCGGAACTGTGGGGCTTCTTCTGCATTGGGACCAAAGTTTAGGTTCCTTACATGTACCTTACTGAGAACAGGTGTTGCGGTGTAGATTTCGTTAGGATCTAACTGGAAAGTATCTGCCACTTCCTGATCAGCTTCATTCGGACTCTGAAAATATCCGTCCTCATCACTCACTTTCTTTTTCTTACTGTACTTCTTAGCTCTGGTCTTCCTGGAGTTCTTACTGCTTCTAGTTTTATCACTGTTTTTGACATCCTGAATCTGACTCAATGCTTGAGCGGGGTTCCCACTGGTAATGGATTCCAACAGCGGCTGGGTGACCTGGTTCTCTGGAAGGATGGAGAACTGGGTGGCAGATTCCAGGTTCTCTCCCCAGAGGCTGAGGGTTTGGTCTTGCTGTTGTTCAGCCTCATCTTGACACCGGAGTACTGGGAAAGACAGGGAAGTCGTGCCACCAGGTGAGAGGATGACTATGTTCTGGTTTTTTATTTCAGAGTCTGTCAGAAGGCCAGGTTCAGGAGTTTGTGGTGCGGCTGTAAGGTCTACCTTGGCCTGACTGTCTGGCGAGTTCTGTCCCAGTGGAGGCTGTGACAGTATGCCTTTCAATGTGGTAAATTCCGGGTTTGCTGCAAAAGAAAATAATAAAGAAAATACAGTAGTGTTTTAACTCAAATTGTGACAAATCTTAAACTATTTTTTTTCTATATCACATAACTTGACAAAAACACTGTCCCCAACAGTTTTTAGTCATTCCTAACCTGCTGGTATCTTTCACAGCACACTTAGACAAGAATTCTAGAAAACAAGGCAGTCCAAAGGACAGCTATATCCCCCGCCGCTGGCCAAATATTAGAATTTGTTTGGTCATAGGATTATGTTCACCTTAACCTGGCATGGTTGTAGCAGACATAGAAGATCAGTTTAAGACAATTTAACTTTCCGGAGTTATGTATGAATCTCAGAATTTGGAGGCACATATATTAAAAGTTTACTGACAAGTTTTAAATGGGAAACAGTACAAAAAGTGAACATCAATGAAGTATAGGATGTGTTAGGTAACCACAAAGTACATGTGTAACTCAATTAAAAACTTTATATATCATGAAATAATTTGTATGATTGTGAACATGACATACTATTATTTACTGAGTACAATAAATCACTGTGGAAGTGCAATCCAGGTCAAGAAGTGGTCTGTGTAAGGCAAGGGGAACACTCCTGAATGAGATATGGAGCGGACACGAAAATAACATTTGACCTGCAAGTATGACCTTGACCTTGAGCCAGCATGACCGACTCATGCCTTCTGCACATCAGCTCAATGAGGTTAACATTTTAGCCGAGTTTGAAGAAAATGTGTCCAAGCGTTCATGAGATATGGAGCGGACACGAAAATAACATTTGACCTTCAAGTATGACCTTGACCTTGAGCCAGCGTGGCCGCCTCATGCCTTCTGCACATCAGCTCAATGAGGTTAACATTTTAGCCGAGTTTGAAGAAAATGTGTCCAAGCGTTCATGAGATATGGAGCGGACAAGAAAATAACATTTGACCTTCAAGTATGACCTTGACCTTGAGCCAGCGTGACCACCTCATGCCTTCTGCACATCAGCTCAATGAGGTTAACACTTTAGCCGAGTTTGAAGAAAATGTGTCCAAGCGTTCATGAGATATGGAGCGGACACGAAAGTGTTTCGGACACACTGACGGACGGACTGACGGACGGACGGACGGACGAAGGGCATTCCTATAAACCCCCTCCCGCTTCGCGGCGGGGGATTAACAAATACCACAGAACTTTGAGTACTTACTGTTTAGAGCAAGCAGTTTAGACTTGGCCCTTCTGCCCCCTTTCTTTCCTCGTGGTTTCTTTGTCTTCCCTTCTGCCTTGTCCTCTCCCTGACTACCTGGAGATCCCTGGGCTGGAGGCAGGCTAATACAGCCAATAGTATTCTCAATTGTAGGGCAGGGGTTGACTTCCCCTATCTGCCCAATATCTGTGTGTACAGTCACACTTTCTGCAGCCACCTCACTTTCCTGAGCCAGCACATCATTCACCAGTTTCAGGTAGTTAGCAGCCTGCTGGTGGCCTGTAAGCCCAGACTCTGAAGGATGGAAGTTATCATCATTCAGAGGAGAGCCCTCACTGGTGCTGACGTTTACCAGTGTAGGCTCCTCACTTTCAGTAGTTGGAGGCAGAGGCTGTGGACTGAAAACCCGTCTATTTGAACTTGATGGTGTAAAGATGCATTTTCTGGCTTGTGGAGTGTTGGGGCCATTCTTCTGAGTCATCAGAGGGCTTCCAGCATGTAAATCACTCTTTACCAATGGGCTGCAGTTAGCTGGGAGACTGGCAGTGTACGTCTGTTTGGGCTGGACAGGGGTTGACTGGGCCACAATACCGTTTCTGAGCGTTGAGGAAGTGGTGGGAGACATGAACAGGTCTTGTGACTGACAAGGCTGGGTGGTATCCTGGGTGTTTACAGAGATCATGGAAGCCTGATGCTGCTGCGAATGCTTTGGAGTACTTGGAACTTCTTGGTTTCCGTAGGGACTCTCACAGTGGAAGCTGCTATTCTGCGGCGGGGACTGATGCTGGATGGCCTGTGGGCTGAACACTTGGCTCATTGGTGTAGCAGGATGACTGACACGGTTATACTCTGAGGCCGTCGGACTGAATGGCTGAGTTGTCGTACTACACGGACTATGAACACATTGATCGACTGACTTAAGGCTGGGTGGGTGACTATTCTGGTAGGGGGTAGAGTGCAGGGGACTGCTACAGACTTCATCTCTCCGTGCAGACGGCGTGAAACTAGCTGCACCCTCTTGACAAGCACTGTATAAACTCACCACAGGACTGGAGGGACAACTGTCTGTTACAGCAGAGGACAAGGGTTGAGAGCTGAAGGGAACATGAGTGGGTGATTCGTACAGGGAGCTCACAAAGTCCTGGTTCTGTGGTGAGTTGACATAGGCCGTGCGAGCCATTTCTGAAATAAACAAGAAATGTTTGTGAAACATATATGCCCCCCTCATATGCCATAATATGTATATAGTTATATTACATGCAAGGAGTTTGCCTTCATAATGTTGGCTTGTCACAAAAAATTCTCAAACTTCAAAAATCTGAGTGAAAATATAATGTGCTAAAATGTGGAACTAAACATTTACTGAAATAAATGGGCTGGAGAAATATTTACACAAGTCCACAAAGGTTTAAGTGAAAGAACACTGTCAATTATAAACAAACAAAACATTAAGACTTAGTGCTCTAGTTTATTATAAAAATTAACAAAACAGCCTTGCTAGCCATAAGCACAAACATCCACAATAATGAAAGAAAATGATACGTCATCCTTCAAATATTACAACATAAATGATGTTATCTTGATCTAAGTAATAAAAAGTCTTTTGCATAATTTCCATATAGTGGCCCAGTCATCAAACATATATACAAATGCAACCTTGTGACCTTGACCTTTGAGGTATTGACACCAAAATTGATAGGGGTCATCTACTAACCTAAGCAACAACCACAGAGTTTGAGACTTAAAGGTCAATAGAACTTAAGTTATCACTGGACAAGGTCTGGTATTATACATACATAACACGTGACCTTGACCTTTGAGGTAATGACACCAAAATCGATTGGGGTCATCTACTAATCGTGAGCAACAACCACAAGGAGTTTGAGACTTAAAGGTCGAATAGAACTTAAGTTATCACTCGGACAAGGTCTGGTATTATACATACACAACATGTGACCTTGACCTTTGAGGTAATGACACCAAAATCAATAGGGGTCATCTACTAATCATGAGCAACAACCACATGAAGTTTGAGACTTAAAGGTCAAATAGAACTTAAGTTATCAATCGGACAAGGTCTGGTTTACCGACAGACCGACGGACCGACATGAGCAAAGCAATATACCCCCTCTTCTTCGAAGGGGGGCATAAAAAGAGATCATCTCAATGATGTGTTTCACCTCATCTGTAGATCTAATATTCATTTTTTGCATAATTTATTTGTGTAACTATCATTATCATACAGAATAAGGCAAGTCACTGATCATAATTGTGATTTATGCTTTTAAAAATGTTATATGATTAAGGAATTTATAAAAATGATACTTAGAATGACAAGACTCCATGATTCCTATATTGCACTTCCCATATGTGTTTGTAAGGGAAAAAAAAGTAATTATGATCATTTTAAGTTTAATACCTATTTCAGAAACAAACACAACCCTCAGTGTCCAACATAACATGCTGATGAACACACCTGTAAAGTTTACAACCCTGGCTCATACAGTTTGGGATATATGAGTAACACATCAATATCTTCAGTTATTCAAAAGCTGTAAATCAGCACTCATGAACTGAAGCAACAAAAAAAACAACAACCCAGTAATCCCAACTCTAAAGCTCCAGACAGGAAAAAGAGTGCTAGAGATTTCACGGAGGGACAAATAGACATCAAAACAATACCTGCCTCTGAACCTTTAGTTTAGTGGGGGATTATTAACGCTAATATAACTGACAGCGAACACTTACCCTGGATACTTTTTTCTAGCTCCTCCACTTCGGCTGCCATCTGATCCGTCCTCTTCTTCTCTTTCTTCTGGTTTTCATGGAATGTTTCTTTGTCTGTAACATGGGATGAACACCATTGGATGTACACCATTACATAAATTTCTATGAATGATCATTTCATGACAGAAAAGACCATTGTTGGTATGAAGACTTAATGCTGATTTCTACATCTTAAATCGGTTAAAGACAGTCAGTTTCTCTAAATCTCCATTACTGGGGAAATAGGCACTGGAGCATCTGCAAGCTACTGACAAACTTTCTCACATAACACCAGGCTTTGTATTAATAATAACCTTACTAATTACCAATGTGTTATACTTAAGTCACATTTTGAAATTAGCAAATATCTAGCAGTGTTTTAATGTTATTTATTTTAGAATTAAGTGATACATGTTTTCATATTAAAACTGGCCTTTCGAGATGGTAAACAATTTAATGCATTTCTCATTGTTATTATAAATTATTTTAAACACATGCTCTTCAATAACATGGGGTACATATCCCTTCCCCACCTCCACACACAGGAAACTCTAACTATCTCTAATGTTGGTTAATTTAATGTGAGAACAGGACTGCATGCAATATAACAGTTGTAGTTCCCTTTTTTTGACCCAATGCCCAACTTCTGTGAAATGGGAGTATAAAATTTATCTTACAAGCCATAAGACTTACCTGTACCAAACAATTTAAAGAGCGACTCAAATGCAGGATCATTCATGTCCACTTTGTCACCAAGTAAATCTGTAGCAAAATTTGTGTCCTGAAACCAAGAAATCAAACCAATGAGGTATACTATGTACAATAATAGTATCAGAAAATCAATGTTTTATAATCACATGCCAACTAAAGCCACATAACAATTTCCTATTTTGCAGAAAACAGCAGAGAAGTACAACTGGGGTTAGGCTATCATTAAAAATTTACAAAAATGTTGATTTGCTGACGATAATTTTATCTAAACAAGAGGGCCAAGATGGCCCTGAATCGCTCACCTGAGAAAACAGCAATATAATTTTAATTCCACGCAAAAAGTTTACATGTGGTCCAAAAAACCAAGTTAACCCTAGCCTGTGACCAATTTTGACCTGCGGGCCATGATTTGAAAACTTGTTTCAGGTCCAAAAGGACAGGTTACATACCAAATACCTTAACCCATGATCTTTCTGACAATGATATCTTTTAAAAATCTTTCATAATTTATGTAAGTCTATGTTAAATCAAGTGACCCCTGGGATGGAGCCAATTTTGAATCCAGGGCCATGATTTGAACAAACTTGGTAGATGCTACACACCCCATTCAGCGGTTTAGGATGGAATGTTGTTTACAGGAAATTGTTGATGCCAGACGCACGCACGGACAACAGGCAATCACAAAAGCTCACCATTAGCATGTTGTGCTCAGGTAAGTTAAAAAATCAAAAAAAATCTGCCCCCCCCCCCCCAACTCAAGGGTTAAAAATTTGGCTTTTGGGGGTTTAAAATATGCCTTTTGGATGAGTTGTTAACAAAACTGGTCCTGGTACAAATATGAATATGGAAATAGGTGGGAGAATTGGATATTTCCATTTAGAACATATATAGTTGATATTTTTTCCTCTAGACTGGAGAATACTTTTGGACAGAGTGAAATGTCACAAATTTCCTTCCAAGTTTTTTCACCCACAATTCAAATTTATAACAACAAAATCAAAATCTTCACAAAATTTAACATAAAAATCTCTAAAGAGAACAAGGTATTGGTGTAAAACTTCATTTGCCCACTTGAAATGGCAAATGAACATTAGTGCATGGAAAGTGAACATGTTTTTTCCCCCTGATTTTACTATAATTTGGGGAGGAGGAGAGATAATTTTTAGGAATTTTACACCCTTGCAAGTAGTCTAGACTGTTACCATGTCCAGGATTTCCTCCAGGGATTTTGAGGCGGTAATGGCTTCCAGTTCTTCAGCTGGAGGATCATGTGTAGACTTCTCCTCCGTCTCTTTCTCCCCATCCTTACCACTGTGGTTCAACTTCAGTTGCACTGAAAATATATGTAGATAAATAGGAAGATATGTACACATATTCATTTCAAAAAAGTCATCTTGATAAGAATAAAGCAAATTGAAACAAACTCCCTAATATAGTCATCAAAAGAAACATGCTCTATTTATTAGTACATGCAAAGAGAGACCCAGAGATAGAGAGTGTATGAAATGTGGTTGGACCTTGGACCATCAACAATCCTGACTTAAGGTTGCTGTGACAACAAGCTCACCTGTCACCAAGTTGCAAGTCTCCGCCAGCTTCTCATGCAGTCTTGTGTCACATAATATCTGCTGGAAGATCTGAAATAAAGGGCATGTCACTGACATCTGAGTAAACCACCTATGAAATGGTATAAAAATTGAAGAAAAAGGAATCTGCCTGTTTCACTCAGAAACTATCAACACAAAAGATCAGGAAATTATTGTTATAGAAATAAAGGTTTTAACTTTCAAAACCTATTTTAGCTCCCATGACACAGATATGCAATGAAGCTAACTATTTGAACAATTTTGGTAGAGCCTCACAGCATCTGACACTAACTTTTTCGCCAGGTATTCCAACGGTACACTAGCTTTAAATTCCAGGAATCCCTCCAGAAAATGAGGATTCCCCGTCATATCATTCAGACAAGAGGATTACTTACAAGAATGTTTTTCAACAAATATGACTGTTCAATTTATAAAGTCCCAATGAAACACCTAGCATATGAATTTTAAATTCTTTAGCTCAGGTGAGCTAAAAAATCAAGTAACACTTTATGCTAAAGTTAAGTGAGTAAAGTAATTACTGATCAACTTTGTGACATGTTTAAATTAAACAAGGGAAGGACTACATACAGGACGGGGGTCCTCATGGTTGCTGGTTGTGGTGGTGTGGGACACAGGGGAGACATCGCTGGACCTCTTCCTCGGGGTTTTTGGTCTGCAATAACACATACATACTTAGCATGAACAGAAAGTTAAAACAAACAGGAATTATCATTGAAAATGATGAATACCCCTAGATACTGCTTTGTCACAGTTACTGTTACCATTGCAGGCTGTCTTGACTTGACTTGACTATTTGAGGTTACCGTCAGTCATATAGCAACGTCCAGCTAACACAGGTGGAGGAAGACCCCGAATGCACAGAGGTATCCGGGTAGAACCACCTATTTACCACAAGCTAGCTGGAGAGCTTCATTACATGAAAATCCAAATGACTCACACAGTGAGGGGCTGAGTGAGTTCAGACCGTCTTGAGAAATAACAAAAGGCTCATTCAAAATCAAGCTATAAATCATGATGTGCCAACAATATACACAACTGGACTTGGTTCTTATCACTCTTGTAAAGTTTCATTCATCAAAATCTGACCAAAGGTAGTTTAGAAATAGGGCAGACAAATCATGTCTACAGAAGGACGGACGGACAGACATGACTCAAATATAGCTCCCATATACTTTGTATAACCGCCATATGTGTATTTAAGACAAAGAACACCAAGTCATCGGTAGATTAGTGCCAAGTTTTAGCCACTGTAAAGATTTCAAACTGTGTCTCAAATATTCACCGCATAAAGCGATGCTAAAAATAGATAAGTCAGTCTGACGTCGACTAGGTAAGCAATCATGGCAAAGTAAAATAACAAGCTTTTTTCTCATCTGCAGTATCATCATTGAGTGAATACTGCCAGAAGATTCTGGGTCAGAATCTGATAGCTCTGAAGCTAGCCCTAAAAGCAAAAACTAGGTATTCAAAGTCGTTTCAATCTGCATGGCTTAAACAGTTTACTTGGCTAGAATTCAGTGACGGTCTGATGCACTGTTATCTGTGCATGAAAACTGTCAACTTATTTACAAGCGCATGTGTAAATTTCTATAAATCTTGAAAGACATATAATAGGTTAAGTATCTCTAATTTTTAAATTTTTTCTTAGGCATCAATCATAAGGACCCCTAGTGTTTCCCCTAGGCCTTTTTCCCATGGCGCTGCGCCATGCTGCCCTTTCAGGGTCCCGAAATGCGCCATGCTGCCCTTTGATCTGGATTCTGCCGCCATTCTGCCTTATCCAGATTAACAACATGCCCTTATTACCAGTGCTGTAGCAAGTGTGTAATAGCAGGGCACGACACCCTGTTGCCCTCCTGCCCTTTTATGATATGCCGCTGTCATGTGTCATCTACACTGCCCCAGTGTAGAATTTTGAAATTATGTGGCATGAACTACGATTGGTCGAAGCAAAATACCCTGCGAAATATTTCTCGTGCATGTTCGTCGTTTACGTTTTATACATTCAAGAATGAACATTTTCACACGTATGCGTATGTATCATACAGGCATTAAAATAAAATCATAACAGCTTTTCTTATTTGGGTTATACCAAATTTACGACATGTGTATGCCTAATCAACTTAATGTAATAGATCATCTCTAATGAAAATTGGGTCATTATGCAAATGAGTGACTCACTCATGAGTGACTCACTCATTTGCATAATGACCCAATTTTCATTAGAGATGATCTTAGGAAACTTAGCGATGGTGCTTCCTCTCAGCAGCAAAACAAACTGGTAAAGACAGAGATCAAAACGTTCTCAAAATCTTGGCTAGACGAATTTAAGTGGCTTGAGTTTGAAAATGGGAAAATGTTTTGTTCACTGTGACAAAAAAAATATATAAACACAAAGGCACATAATAAACAACACCAAAACGACTGCTTCCAACAATTTATTGATTCGTTAGAGTCATATACAGACCGTCATATACATGCACTTCCGGTAAACAAACTTTCGATTTCGTAGAGGTAAATATTGCAGAAAAATACCTTATTATGCCAACAGGATGCTGAAATATAATAAAAGATCTATTTTCACACTGCAAATGATTCAGGGTATGTTGATTGAAAATATCAATGTTATTTTTTTTTTTGGTTATGTTTTTTTTTCGGGGGGGGGGGGGGGGGGGGGGGGGTACGGCAACGGAATTGTTGTAAAGGGGGGGGGGGGGATTTTGCCGACGACCGGTTGAGATTCCAAAATTTTAGGATCCCTGTGAGTGACGCTAAAAACTAGAAGTGTAAACAAAACTGAAACCAATGCCGAGAAAGTTTTTTTTTTCCAAAATAAACTATCATTTCTGAGAATTATGATGTTAAAATTGACAAACTGATATTTGTTGACGCGTATTTTTACTAGCCGATATATCTACCACGTTGACTTGGTTTTCGTACTTCATAAGTGTGTTGACAACTGATTCAGATTTTCCTTTTCACCGCAGTCACCCCCCAATTCTGATTTTGACCCTCAAAAAAGAAGTTAGGGGGTTCAAAAGACCCCCAAAATTGCAATTGCAATTGAAGGGAAAACCCTGTATCAGTATCAGGGTTCGTGCTAGAATTCTGAAGCTTAGATGTCCTAGATAAAGCTTTCTTAAGAAGTTGAGTCCTCCCATAAGTTTATAAAAGAAGTGCTTTAGAAATTGGGATGTAGTGATGCCATTTACCTATGTAAGCATACATGCATTATTAAATTTTCATGGTCTCTGAAAAGTTGGGAGTTCAGGATACCAAATAATGAGTTTATAGTGAAAAGTTGAAAAAACCCTGATAATGTGCATGTAAGAACTAATTTGTGACATACTGAAACACATTCAAGGTTCATACTTTATGCTAGAGGAATTGGATGCATCAGAGCATTCAGTTGACTCTGAGCTTCAAGGGTCAATGACTCTTCAGTCAAAATGTTTAAAGGTCAAATTCATATTTTGAAGAGTCAGTGCAAATGTCACAGGCAAACTTATGTCAGAAGTTTTTTTGTATGATTACCCACATTACCCAAGAGGGATGAGATATTTTGATTTCTCTTTTATTTGAAAAGTATAAATGCATATAATTTCGTATTTGCTGCAATAAATATAAAGCAAACACATGAATGCATTCTATTTTAACGGTAGGCCTTTTGCTATTATTACAGTTTACTATTAATCAATAGTATTATTTGCTGCAATAAAAAATAAAGCAGACTCCTTGCATGCATTTTTTTTAAAATAATGTTAATGAATAAAGAAGAACCAAAACCATTTTTTCTTTCTTTTTGATAACTATTTATTTTTATTTTATTTAGATCTATCTAAGTTTTTAAATGGATTATTCAGTCATTTTATGGCGTCCATCAAATTAACTTGATGCCAAAACAGATATAGCCTTGCCCTGAATGTTTGTCAGAGGTTGTTGAACAAAGGTAACTATTGAAAGCAAGACTTACACGTGCATTTGTTTGTCGGAAGATTGTACAGCTTTTCACTGGTTAAATCTATATCATAATATGCATATTCATTTCGGTTTTTTTTCGAGTCATGGTAATTATCCTGGAGTATCCAATTCTTGACAGCATAAGAAGTTATTGCAAGAAAAATTATCATGTATACATGTGATTTTTTTTCTATGAAAATATTCAATCATGCTATTACCGTGAATGAAACATTTTCAATGAATTTAGAAAATTCCCAAATGCTAACGTATTTAGACACAATAAATCAAGAGACAGAAAAATACCAATATGGACACCAATTTCTGATTTTCTTTTCATGTTTCAATATTGCGGAGAAATGGAAAGTAAATAAATTAAAAAAATTTTTTTGCTTTCTTTTCAAAGTCTTTTCTCATTGATTTTACTTATGCTCATTTGGGTCCCATTCATTTTTGTCATTTCCTGACCTGTTTTTGAATCTTACCGATTAAAATTTTAAGTTGTCTCACGGTCATAGACGTCTTTCCAAGATTAATTTCGGAATTAGTAATTTACTAACTTGAAAGAATTTGTGAATGATCACCAAATTTGTCACATGGGGACAGGTGGAAGCCGTTATACGAATTGAGCATGCGATTGGCTTAAAAAATAGAATCTGTCAATCAACTGCATGCGACTGTATAAGTTTAGTTTCCGACTTCTGTTTATAGTACGTAGTACTCCAGACTATGTGTGTAAGTGTTACGGGATAGGGGTCACTGATCAGGCATGTCGGCAAAATCAAAAGCATGTTGCATAAGTAGGTTGGGCGTTATTGGCTATTAATATGTGTGGTGTTTGACATGCGACAACATCACGACACACGACCGGAAATGCCCACGGGTCAAAATGACTCTTCAGGCTTTATTTTTGCAGGTCAATTATGGACATTTCTTGATTTTCATGGGTCAAAACCTAGGAGCTCTGGTCAAACAAACACCCTGTGCTTTCTAAAGAATGTTACTTCTAAAGATTTTCTTACTTTTTCCTACGTGGAGACCTAGTGGAGCCTGCTTCTCCACTCTGGAACAGCTTGATGGGTGTTACATGGGGACCAGTTCCATTATTAGATACCACACTCTTGCTGGGTGTTACCTGTCGTGCTGACTTGTCTGCAAGGAAATCATGGATTTTGAAAGCTTTTCTTAAAAAATCTTTCTTTATCCATTACGTAAACGATGGCTACATCCCCTTAATCTCTACTTCCATTATGAATATAAGACTTTGAACAGCAAGTCTAAGATGAATGAAAACAAAAAAGAAGGTATAAATTATAAGTGGCATATAAAAAAAACTTTACACTTAAACAAGATAAACAAATAGTTTACATATAATAATGTATATCAAGAATTTTTATGAAAGACTCCTTCAAATAGTAAATAGAAATAATGCTTGTAGAGGTAATAAAAAAAATACCTGGACTTGCTTTTCCCTTGCAAGGAGAATGTTTCCTACATCTTTCAGCTGATTTATCCCCATCGTTTTGTGATCTTCTAGACTTTAATTCATTCTGCGTGTTTTCTGAACTTCCTTTTTCTTGTAAATTATCATTAATCCAAGATAAACACTTTTTGTTTGAATCACTGTTTACTACTGAATCTGCACAGCCATCTTCAACAGTGTCAAAGTCAGTTAAATATTTTTTTCCTTCAGATTCAGAGGAGTCACCATTCTGTATGGAACAGTCATGCCTTTCTGAAACACCTTTATCATGTCCTTGAGGTTCACTTGATTCTTGTGTTCGAGACAGCGGAATTACAGAACAGCTGGGATTGCGCTTTAGAATTCTGTTTCTTTTAATATCAGGTAGATCTGTATTAGCATGTTTTGATGGAGAATTCAAATAGTTTGACAAAGTAACCGTATTTCGGGATTCCTGAGGTTTTTGGCTATCAGCCCCTGGGGCCAGAAGGTTTCTTAGTGTTGTGTATTCATTAGACTTTTGTGGAGATACAGGAAGCAGGGCTAAACCAAAGTTTTGTTTCCTATTTTTATCAGAGTTCTTATTGTTTGGCTTCTTCTGCTGGTGAATGCTGCGTGCGTCTTTCTTTGCAGGTGAATGTGTAAATGAATCTGAAACACAAACAAAAGTGAAAACTTTGACACTAACTTTTTAGCAAGGTATCCCAAATGGCAATGTAACATCTACTTTGAAATCAGGAGTACCTTCTAATAATAGGAGTCCATGTTGTGTCTCTCTGATATAAATACGACAGCTTTTTCACATAACCATTGGTTGAAGAGTGCAGTATATCAGAAAGGGTTACTAATAAGAACTTTTTATGAAGATGATTAATTGATTTGTAACAGATTCGGCTGTCCAATTTACTTAATTTGAAAAGTATGTGTCCTGACGGATTACCTAACATGTCAATTCTGGGGTCCCTCCCAATGTGTAGTGTCCTTTGGATCCTGGGACACCGTTAGTGTTGACCGCTGACTTTGCGGCTTAATCAGTTAATCTCCTTCATTTTTTTATGTTTATATTCAGTTAGCTGTTTTACATTTGTAAATCTTGCTCTAAAGTTAAAGAAACTAAGGATATACCTTCCTGTTTTAAACGACCCCATTCTTCAAGTATCAGTAGCAAGCTTAGGCCTAGAATAGTTGTTGGTAATTCTCTTCCAGCTCTGAGTAGTTGGTAGTATTCTTGTAAATGATTACATTCTTTCAGAAATGAACTGTAGGTGTTGATATAACCATTTTCTTTCAAATAGCCTACAATAAAAAAACACATATTCACTAATATATTTCTGGATATTATTGCAGATCCAAATACTGGTTTTGAACTTATACACAATGGGATAGAAAGCTCAGCCCTATTGTTGGCGATGGTTCTTTAACAAGGCCATTACTTAGCCAGCATGCACATTTCCACATGTGATTCCTGTGAATTTTCTATTTAAGAATAGAGAAACACTGTGATATCATCTTAATTTGTGTGCTTGCAATTGTTTACAATTTGGATTTAAACCAGAAATGTGAAAAAAGATCAATGTAAAACAATAAATGTCAAAATCAAGGAAAACAGAAAATGAAGAATAATGCATAAAAAAGTGGATTATTCTTAACATACCAGTATTTTTTCTTATAAAACTGCACAATTTTACATTATTTTCATTGAGTCTTATTTTTAAAAAAGAAAACACAAATATCTTTAATGTTCTTGTAGATATTCATAACAGTTATCGGGTCACTGAAGGGCTGAAAAGCGGAGAAAGTGATATATGAAATAAATTTGCACAAGTTAGTTCTGAAGTAATCTCTACTGAGATATGCTCCGGTTATTTTTTTCGTTCTGGCCTCCGCTGGATCTCTACCCAGGCCTTATATAAAAGCTTCGGGAAATTTACACCTATACCCCTAACTCGTTTCGGCCGTTCAAATCGATTGTTTTAGGATGCACACCTAAAAATCCACGCATGTCTAGTAAGAAGACATATTTTTCTTTCCATTTCATTCAACATCACTGTCTTAGCTTGCCGATTTCATGAAATACGGTGACGGAAAACATCAAACCGTTCACCTCATAGTTTTAAACAGACATTTTGTAAATATTGATCACGTGACTAGTCGCGAAACAGTTTAAACTACAGCTCCGTTCAGTTACGACTGTTCAACAGCAAAAGGTAAATGCTCTTTGCCAATAAGTCGGCCCTGGCAAAGTCAAAGAAATTTTGCTGTATAAAACGATTTTTCAAACGAAAGTTTATGTGAAATATGTTCTATTTACTTATAGATCGAGAAAACCACACACCGCTCTGTACCGCATAACCCGCGAGTTGAACCTAACTGTAGTTATCCAATCACGGATTAGTCACATGATAACCATCGCATGTAAACAATATGGCGGTTTAAACGGCGAGTTTGGAGGTTTCGTGAGTTTGTAGCTGTAAAACTGGTGAAATCGGTAAGCTAAGGCAATGATGTTGAATGAAATGGAAAGAAAAATATGTCTTCTTACTAGACATGCGTGGATTTTTAGGTGCATCTGAAAACAATCGATTTGAACGGCCGAAACGAGTTAGGGATATCGGTGTAAATTTCCCAAAGCTTTTATATAAGGCCTGGGTAGAGATCCAGTGGAGGCCAATACAAAAAAATAACTGGAGCGGATCTCAGTAGAGATTAAGTTCTGAAGCACTGCAAAATTTTTACCAAGTCTGATGCTATTTGAACACTTCCATGTACATGATAGCTGAGTGATTGGTTGCATGATACGAAAGTGATCATACATTTACAACAATGTCTACAACAATTATTTCTTTGCAAAGATAACTGCAAACTGCTCAGCATCAATATCAAAACGTCACTTTCTCAAAATCATAATGTAAATTAAGTCTCCTTCGGCATGATCTCTTAGCAAAATGGTTGGAATATACATCATTTGATGTCTTTGTGATAATGCATAAAATATGTAATTCAACGAGATCGATTACAAAGCTATGAATCTAATTAGCATCCTGTAGAATTTAAAGTGACAAAGTAGTGAAAGTAAAAAGTTACAAACCTAAAACCAATCTTGCGACGTCCGATGGTAGAAAGTACTCCATTTCACATATCTACCTCCGATGAGTTTTGAATGGTTTGTTTGTATCACAACTATAATCCATTGTGTTTATGAAATTACAACGCAAAACAAGAAAATAAATTTCGCGCTTGGATATTTTCATTATTTAGCGGGCATTTTGACTATTTCCGGCATATGTCGTTTTGACCTAAAATCGTTATAAACAATGCAACATGATTTTATAGAAAAAAGGTTATCTTAGAACAAAATAAAAATCTATTTTAGTGTCCACCAGATTCAAAATACTAAGAAAATGTAATGAGTTTCATGCATTTTACGACATTGCATGCCCTCCGGTCAGAACAAATATAATCAAAGGAAAGAAAGGAAACTACCGGAATGGAAGATAAAACGCACGAAACGTTTTCCAATAAACAGAAACGTTATGTGCAATCAAAGACCCAAAAAGATACTTGGCTTTAGGTCTTTGGTGCAATTAATGGTTTAACCATGGACTCTTAATACGTATAATATATAGAATCTCTGGTTTAACATTTAACAGTTTAAAGAAATCTTATTTTCAGACTTTAAATTCTATCATTAACTTCACAATATCTTAACATAAAACTACCGTTAGAGGAAAAGTCGTAAGAATGAGAAACATTCGAAACTATTAATATCGACAGTCGCATATTAATGAAATTACTACCATGGATATAAAATACTTACTCTGATCATATATATCTACATGCCTTAGTGCTTAGTGCTATTAAGCAACAAATTAAGGAAATTAACAAGTTATTCGATTAAGCTAATAGCTAAATAGATAGATCTGGATGATAAAATTAGTGGTCTGCATGTATAAATAAATAAATTCAGATTAAATGAGTTCATTAACATGTAAAGAATTAACGAATGATTGAATGAATGAATGAAAAAAAAAAATAAATAAATAAATAAATAAATAAATAAATAAATAAATAAATAAATAAAATGACTGAATAAATAAATAAATTGATAAAAAAATTAACATTAAATGAATGAATAAATGGATGAATAGATAAAATAAAAGAAATAAAATTAATAAAACAACAACAACAACAAACAAACAAACAACAACAACAAAAACCGTATGAATGAATCATTAAATAAATGATTGTCTTGACACTTTAATTGTTGACATGGTGATACCTATTAGGATAGTGTCATAATTATGATAGGTCTTATAATACTTCATTTATATACAAATACAATAAAGAGCCAATGTATAAAGCGTAGCACGAATTATACACAATAGGACATATATACATACTCTGCCTACAGTAACACACAATCCAACAGCAACATACAAAAAGTATGTATGCGCGTAGTCTCAACCCTGGAAATAGGTGAATGAGAATGAAACTAGATCAGGAAAAAACTGACCCGTATACACAGGGTAGAGAGAGATAAGGTCACATTCCTGGCTGGCCGGGGCAGCACGCATATGAAAAAATAGAATATTCCACTTTCTAGACTACGTTGAGCTTGCAAAAGTAACAAACAATACGAGCTGGCCATTTGAGGGAAGTGATTCTGCAGGCTGCAAACCATTTTTGGGAAGCAATTCTTAGAACCACAGACCAGTTCTCTGAACCCATGAACCTAGTTCATTGCCGGGGTGCGGGCGGTCAGTATAAATACGAAGGCGGGATTCAGACTTCAGTATAGAAAATACTGAAAAGATATTCTCGTCTTCTAGGTAAGCTAGATTTATTTATTTATTGCCGCACTTTCTAAATTAACTTTTGGGTTTTAGCGTATTTATGTTAGCTTATATTTAACTGACTGGTTACATTATTTGTAGGGATATTTAAGGTTATTCAAAAGATTATTATTGTCTCTTATTACTAATTAAGATTGTGTTTTTGCAGGGAAATATTGTTATTAATTGTATTTTGTATGCTGAATATTTTATTGATAATTGTCACTTAATTTCTATTTAAATATTCTTTCATGATATTATTCATGCTAAGAAATGGTAATAATCTTAAAATGTTATTTCATATATTTATATGCAACTTAGATATTGTTTTTAGTGTAAAATGTTTTGCCGTGTGTGTGTATTTATAATTGATTGCTTTAAATAATTATATCAATAAAGTATAGAAAATACTGAAAAGATATTCTCGTATTCTAGTTTTCAGATGAATCCCTAAAATCAATAGCGGTCCGAGGAGTCCTCTAATTCCCCAGGACTACCTCGCGACAATTATGTGTTCCTGTAAGCTTCCTTATTGTCACTAACTAACGTGGGATTATTTCTTTTGAAAGTACGTGAGGTCAAACCATTTATGTGTCTCGCAGTTACATAGAACAGAACAGAATTTTATTGACTTGTACATACGTAATCATAATATAATGGAGGCAGATGTGTGATTAAAAAAATGAAAGGTAGATAGTAGATATATACTAGATATATCGTATAACTTTTTGATGGATAGGAACATTTAGGATAGTACATTTTGTTGCAACCCGTAAATGCCGAAACACAGTTTTTAACAATTTTACAGATACACCAACATATCCTGGACAAGTGAACAAGCAACAAGCAGATAATTGAAAAAAAAAAGTTTTATGGATATAATGAGCATTCTTTCTTTCTTTTTTCCCCTCCTTACATGAATCAGAGGCTCGAATAATTAATTGATAAAATGTTTCATCAGATTAGTGTATTCAAAATAATATTAGGAATAGGAAACAAAACTGGAAAAAGAAAACAACAACAACAACACACACACACACACACACACACACACACACAGAGTTACACTTGTTATGGTAATGCATATAAGCATATAAAATGCGCATGACTGTGTGTGGCTGACTGTGTTTGTGCAACAATTATTAATGCTTATAACAATAGAAGATGAATTAAACAAAACAAAGCACTGAAAGCACTGAGAGACTGTAGGCGTGGTCATCATGAAAGAGAGACCGAGTTCAGCTCGTTTAGAATATTATAACTATTCATCGTGTAGATCATGCCGACAGTCTCTCAGCGCATTTTGTTCTTTGAATATTTTGTGTGGTACAAAGGAGAGGGAAACTGCTTAACCCTTTCCCTCATAGAGGATACCATGAAAAGACCTATGCGAACAGCATAAAACCAGATCAGCCTGCGAGTTACTCGCAGGCTGATCAGGTTTTATGCTGTTCGCTGCTCCTCAGTGGTCTGGTAATGAGGATTTTACAATTAAATTTGGTAAGGTTTGAGTTTGGATTTCTGCAGATCAGGCTTTATGTGGTACCTATTGAGTGCGTCAAAATGAGTCTATATGAGGGAAAGGGTTAAATAAGGAGAGTGAAGTAGTTAAAGAAATAATGCAATATAACTGACTTTCAGATTGAATATGTTTGATAATAAGATAAACTACACAAGACAAAAAAGAAAGTACCCATCATGCATTTCTATCTATATACTTGGAATTAGCATATATTCTAACTATTTGCTCTATCTGGAGTAAAGAACCATTTCTTTCTGACATTATGTGAGAATTTGAAGTCGTTACGATATTTCTTTCATTGAAACAATCTGAACGATATGACATAGCCTTTAGGGGTCGATTTAAATAATGACACTTGCTTCGATAATACTCGGCAATACAGTATTTACTAACATACTTGCATTTAAGCATCACGATAGCATAGTTTCGTTGATTATTATTCAATCTTGGAATATTTGTTTGACTTTATTTTGCGTGATTTTATTCAATTGTAATTTATTTCCGGTCTATCGGTGCAGTCAGATACTACCGCCGGATATCGACCTGTGCTGCACAAGGTGCACGTGCAAAACCACTAAATTTGGTCTATAACCGCAAATCATGTTTCGCTACTGATATTAAACTCAGGTCAAAGAAACTCCAACGATTTATTAGTTATATCTGTGTTAACATAAAAAAAGAGATGTTAAGAATTGAAAAGTAAGTACTTTCTATTTTGGCTGAGTATATGTAATAAAAAAATTTGAATGAAACCCCATGACTGGGATGATGGGAGGGGATATCCGCCAGTTCATTTCTTTCCCTATTTGAGGATTCCATATTACATTGTTGTATTTTCAAAACTCTTATTTCATTTACAAAATGCGTATTACATTTTCAGATTTCTTATTACATTACCAAAATGCTTGTTGTATTTTCAAACTTCTTATTACATTTGCAAAATGCTTATTACATTTTCAAAATTGAAATTTTTACATTAATTATACACTGTTAACGATCGAGATTCACGTTAAAAGTTAATATTAAAAATTCTTTCATGTAAATTCTACATTGTAGTTTTCACGGGCCGGCTTACTTTTTTACTCATTATTTACATTTCAGATTGAAAACGTTCACTTTAATCGGAAAGAACTAACTTTTATCATTTTTGAAGAAGAAACAGGCACGTGAAAATTAAATTTAGAAAACATTTTTTCAAATACAATAACGAAAGATAGAATTGTCATAATGCGAACAAGAATGTAACTACCTCGTATTTTACCGCCAGATGGCTTCTAGCAGAACCAGATCCAGGAGATCAGGTTAGGGAGTAGTAAAAAAAATGTAGGCAGTGACAATTCAAGCGGCTTCCGCTTTGTCCGAGTCGTAACTAGAAGGATATAGTTCCGGTTGGACTTAGGATCCGGGGGAACTCCTCTGAATTCTTTTTTAAATTTAAAGCTGTGAAATTTTAAGTATGGTCAGGGAATTTTAGAGGGGACACGCGCCGGGTGCACCCCCTTGAATCTGCAAGTGGCTAGAGCTATTTTTAAACAGCTGGGCTGACACATTACTCACAGTGAATTACGTCACGCTGCACAATGCGGGGAGATGGTATACATGAGGTTAGTGTTGATTTCAGTTTACTCATTATAAGTTATTAATCGTTTACATGAGCCCGGGTGGAGTTCTAAGCTTTCTAATAGGCGGGCTGATGTTTCCATCGGGCAAGTCATTCATTTTGCCATATAAACATGTGATATTACTCGTATATCTAAGCCGGGTGGAAATCATAACCCACTTGTACACGGGCTGACAATTTTTCCATCTCTGCCATATATACTTCGGATATTACTCGTACGCATTGGTTGCAAATCTGAGTCTGTGTATAAACCTCAGCCCACTCACCTGATAGTCTTGTATAGCTAAGATATACTTCAGGTTGGAGATTTGAGCCCGGGTCGAAATCTCGGCCCACTAGACAGAAGTATGTTGCCATCGAGTCTGTTTGAGATTAACGTTCCGCTGACGGTATTTCAGTCAATTGGAGGCTTTGCGTACTTGAGACAGATATAATGTGGCAGCATTATCGCGCCGTAGGTCTATATGTGACATGATACCATACTCAATCACATTATCCTGACACCGAGTCAGTCAGTGCTGGAACTGTCCCCTATATGCTGAAAGCCAAACAAGGCCGTTGGTATGTGCGGCCGGGGATCGAACCCACGACCTCCCGATTCCGGGGCGAACGCTCTAACCAATCTGCCACCGGGATCGGTCTCTTTACAACATATACATGTGATATTACGATACAAGATGTTGGAAATTTGAGCCCATATGAAAATCTCAGACGGACTGAAGATTCCTTCCGAATATTGCACATGCGCAGTACGACACTTTGAGACTTCAGCACACCATGACACCGGTTCTATAGAACCTCATCCCATATAATTGAAAAAAAAAATCTGACACCTGATCTGTAGCAGAATTTTCCGACTAAAACAAACGTTTTCAATCTTAAATGCAAATCAAAAGTCAAAATTAAGCAAGTGAAAACTACAATTTAATTAATTACAAAGTAAAATAAATATTTTACGTAAATATGGCAGATAAAACTATATCGTTAAATGTGAAATGTTTAAGTAACTATTTCAAGGTTGTAATAAGCATTTTGAAATTGTTATAAGAATTTTGTAAATATAATAAGCATGGTAAAATTGTAATAAGCATTGTGAAAACCTCAATTAGTAAAAGAAATGAACTGGCGGATATCCCCTCCCATATTTATATACACTTCATGTTTATTATAAATAGCGACTTTAAAGAAATTTACGATTTCAGTGATGTTAAATGATTACAAGTCCTGCGTATTTGAATTTACTTTAAACGGTCACAATTTTTCCTATTTTTCCAAAAATGTTGGTAAGCTTTATTTTCATTTTAATAGTCATTGCATCTTTTCTTTACATTTTGAAATAGATACAGACAATTGATTAATGTTGACTGCCTTTGTATTTAGTGTACACTTGGCTGTAAGTAAAACAAAACATGTATATTATTGATTGTTTTTATTAGAATACCATCATTTATCTAAATATCACAGGAATCACTGATAATCACAGAATACAATCATAAAAGCAGTTCTTAACATTATAAAGAAAATAATACTGATTTGTAATTTTCAATTGTTTATATTTGAATACACAAGGTTTCAGATTCTTACTAAAATAAGCAAAGATTCTTTTTGTGAAAGAAACAGAATATAGAAATCTAGTTTGAACAAATATATACATGTATCTTTCAAATGTGTAATATTTTTGTGCAAAGCTAGTCATTCCAGTACCACAGTTGTTGTTTCCATGAAATAAAAGAAAAAAAATGTTTGTTTCTCGTAGATATGGAATATATCTAACCTCAGAGTGATATAATTTCGCTATACTATTATGAAACATTTAAAATAAATCACCTTTTGGTGAGATATACTCCATATTTACGAGCGTTCTCAAAACAAACAACCTATATCTCAAACCGGCAAAGTAAAGACTGGGCCTTTGCGGTCATACCCGGTTCATTTCGGTAAATCCTGGCTCACTGTTCCGGGATAGATCGGGAGCTTAAACCAGGTCAATATTACCAAAGTGTGCTTATAAAGGAGTGCGACATTTAGCGTTGATGTTGCGACATATAGCGGAATTTCATAAGGTTGCATTCGGTGACCTTGCGTCTATATATGGGTATTAATAAACGTAACACATACATATAGTTAAAAATAAAATTCTTAGTCAATGACCATCTGTAAACGAGCTACTTTAGTACATTCCTTCTCCTTGCATGTCATTTTTATACGCCGCCGGAGGCGGTCGTATATTGGCGTCATCTTCTCCGTCTGTCCGTCCGTCCGTACGTCCATATCTTGTGAACGCAACTCCTCCTTTGTTTCTGAATGAATCTTCAAAACTTGGTCAATGTCATTACTATAATGGGTAAATGTGCATGAAGTGGCGTTTATCCGGTTCATTGATTTTTACAAGATTTGTGTCCCTTGAAACTTAGTCTCTGTAGCTGACTGAAATTGCAGCCTTGTGAACGCAACTCCTCCTACGTTTCTGAATGAATCTTTTCAAAACCCGATCAGTGGCATTACTATAATGGGTAGATGTGCATGAAGTGGCGATTTTCCGGTTCATTGATTTTTACAAGATTTGTGTCCTTTGAAACTTAGTCTCTGTAGCTGATTATATTGCAGCCTTCTAAATGCAATTTCTTGTATGTGTCTGACCTAATCTTTTAAAAACTTGGACAATGTCTTTACTATACTGGGTAGATATGCAAAAACAGGGATTTTGATGTTCATCAATATTCGCAATAGTTATGCCTTTCTAAACATGGTCTCTTGAAAACACAACTCAATTTTCTTAACAGGTAAAAGTGCATATAGCAGGGATTTTCTGGTACAGTGATTTTTGCAAGAGTTACGAGGAGAAAGAAAAAAGGATTCATAATACTGCTATTTGACCTACTTTTATATTGGAAGCCTTTTTAGGGTTCTATCTCTGTTTATAGGTGTCCTATTTTCTTCCTGACTGAAATATTTTGTTAAATGGGACATTAAGCTCCAAATATCCAATCCACTACTCTGTTTGCTGTTTCTTTTCCATTTAATGAGTTTTACCATTCTGTAATTATAATGGTAGTTTTGTGATTTTTTTTTATCAAAATTACCATTTGTAGTTCGCAGTGTTAATAGAGATTCCAATGGTAGTTTTGTGATTTTTTCCATGAAACTACCATTTTTAGGTTCGGCCATTTTGATAGAGACTCCAGCGGTAATTCTATGATTTTTTTTTTCTCAATTAAATTACCACAGTCTCAGGCCCCTGTCTTTTCATCATCTTTAGTGATTGCCTCACTTTGAGAAAAGTACATTCGCGAATATACTGCTCTTTCAGCTAAATTAATTGGTCTCACAAACTTCATTATGAGCTTATGCTTACAGAAATGTTAAAAGCAATAATTAAAAGGACCTCTTGGTCTTTATATTTTGTGGCGGCGTATATTGTAGCAGCATTGGCACTCTTGTTTTATGTTTTATTGTGTATTATTCACGTGACAATTTACCTTTTTCCATTATGTGTTGAGGCGATGTACGAATTCTGTTGTGTCCAGCCGTGTGTTTTAGTAATGCTACATTTCATGCAGTTTGTTTGAATCTCCGCAGTTCGTCGTTCGAGTCGCTAGAACAAAATGACTTTCTGTCTCCAGAAATATACAAATAAAAAACAACATTATAGTTTTACACCAAGCCCTCGATATACGTTGTAGAATTTTCAATGAATATCGACGTTGTGATATTTGATATACTTTTAATTTCAGTTATATTTGACATGATAATTAATGTGATATTTGGTATACTTGTAATTTCAGTTATATTTGACATGATAATTAACATAGAGATAAAGATCACACTTTTCATCCAATTTGAAAAAAGTATGGAATGTGGAATGTATTAACAAGAGTTAATTCAATTTTGTTATGCAGCCTTGGTTTATTGAGGGGCTATTGCGAAGCCATTGGTTGGCATTTCAATTATGTTATACGGTATGCAAATACTGGTGAAAAAAGTATTTGGATTCTGATGCAAAATTACTACACGTTTTACAGGTTTGACTCGTAATTATGAACTATATCAAAATTGCTAAGCGAAATATTGTAACTAATGACAGGAATTACATAAGTATGATTAATTACAACAATTATTGTCGATATCAGCCCATTTGCTAATGTATTAAAGTATAGAGTAATATTTATGGATTGATAAAAAGGTTTTAATTGAGGCATATCCTAATTTTAAGAACATTTATTGAAATGTATATTAAGACACAAAAGTGCATAGAATAAAATACCACAGCAAATGCTTTGTTACTGTATGAAGGATAAAACTTTGTAAATATGTTACAGTAACATATAGCAATTTAAACAAACAACCAAAAAAAAAAGAAGAAAAAAAAAAGAAAGAACAACAACAGAAAAATCCTTTAAATATTAAATCAAGAGTTTTTTTGGTTAGAAATCAGTTATAAAATGACCATAGGGACGTATAAATGTCAATTCATAGTTAATATTTACCTGTGACGTCGCAGATATGCTGGGCTAAAAAATGTTCTTCAGCAACAATTATAGGGTCCTGTCCCTAGATGTCTTTTTGTGTGGTGATAAAGACCTGTGCGAGAACGAAACATTTGCTTGTATTTGTAACAAACTGTACCTTCACTTGAACCTTCCGTATCTGAAATACATAATATAATAATACAATAGTGGCAAAATTTTGCTACAGCTGCAAATGTACAATATGTCAACAAAAATAAATTGAATTTCTGTCATTAGTTAATTTTATTTCACCTTCGTTTTAATACAATAAAAACGTTTAGTTTATCTGTATCAGTAATTAATTTTTAACAACAAGTTAAATGCTGTTACTTTTGGACGCTGCATTCGCCCCCCCCCCACACAAAAACAAAACAAAACAAAAAACAAAACAAACAAACTATGTGACCTTTCTAAAGTTGATCAAAGTGAAGCGTTGACAAGCTTCTAACAGTGTAGTCCAGATTGATCTTTTAATATATTTACGCATTGCTACTATTTTCCAGTATCACTAACCTAATTGAAAAACATATTCGGCAAGATTAAAGATTATGATTTTCAGTTCAATTGATCATTGAAGCTGCACGTTTCCACATAGATAAACAAAACATTATTTAAAAATGTTTAGAGCAATACAGTAAAAGTTCAACAAATATTTAAATATCATTAATCCGTGTAAAGATTTGTTTGTTTTATGCTAAATATGAATGAATAATTTTATTGCAACATATCAGCCCCGTTTCAAAGAATGTAATGAATATTGTTTCATATTTTTAAAAATGATGTTTGGAGAGGTGCTTCTTCAAAGCGTCACGTGTACAAAACTGCGCGCAAAAATTGCCAAATGTTTAGGCATAAATATGCACTTCACAGACTTTGAGCTCAATACAGCATACGGTTTCATCGCACTATTAATAAAAGTATGAGTTGTTTTAATCGTAATAAGTTTCATATAGATAATACACCCTGGTACAAGTTGTGTTATTTCCTTAATTTACAGTGTTTGACAGAAAATATAATTCCAGCAACCCCTGTTTTCATATTAATAACACTTTTTAATAAAATGCAATTTTTTAAGAAAACGCATGTGTTTCATGTCCTCATCCTTTGCAGAAGGTTTCAGAATTTTTTTCATGAAATTGCAAGTATCATAAAATTTATTGTTACAATGATTTTAACTTTCAGAACACAGTTTAACGAAAATACACATGAAGCAGGCAAAAACAAAACGCATAAAAAAACTTTTTTGTGCGTTTTTACATAACGAATACAACGCTTTCATCGTCGTAATCTGGACCTATTGATAATTCAATATTTATAATACTATGAAACTTAAAGATGCAATCGATCTGTTTCCTGTTTGATTTAACCAGTATGTTGGCTTTGACTTGCAAACACATTAGTTAAATAAAATATTTTGCGTGGGTGTAATCATGAACTATTTCATGCCGTATGCGTTACCCAAATCATTTTACAAAGAAAGCAGGCAGTTAAAATTCAACATGCAGAAATGTTACCTTTTCAAATAAAGTTATTTAATGATCTCTTTTCTGTTTTACATAGTCCTTATATCACCATTTTCATAACAAAAATACATTTTTTTGTGTGCGTGTTACCCGTAAAATAATTGTCAAAATTGAAAAAGCTGGTCGAATTTTTGAGTGTTTGAGAAAACTATTGGCACAAAAAACAAACAATAAGGTTTAACCGATAACAGCATTCCATTCCACGTA
Source organism: Solen grandis (assembly GCA_021229015.1). Lineage (NCBI taxonomy): Eukaryota > Metazoa > Mollusca > Bivalvia > Adapedonta > Solenidae > Solen > Solen grandis. The sequence continues at coordinate 36,877,160 of CM037788.1, read as the reverse complement.
GGCTGCGGCAGGTCTTATACGTAAGTATGAATGATATAAAATTACCTGAAAATTCGGTTTGAATGGAGGTTTACATGCGGCCATATTGTCAGTACGCGTTACCACAAAAGTCACGTGACTCCCTGTTACATACACTGGATATGTCTGATATATTTATGCACTTTGACAGTAAAAACATGGATGTTTCTCAATTCTCCGACTCTCACACCAAATGGGTACACTTTTTTGAGATTTAGATAAATCTATTATTGATTTTTAATCCCAGAAATCTCTCTCTCTCTCTCTCTCTCATATCATATGATACAATATTATGCCATTTACTTCTTTCGCTATATGTTACCTAAACAAGTTCTCATCCATATATCAAATATCATATACAATGCATGAGTAACTAAAAAATAAAATAAATAATTAAGTAAATAACAAATCTCTTTGTTATTTGCAATAAAGATACTTTTTTTTTCGGTATCTGCTTTCTCACATTTTTACAACGGTGTGCAATATAATGCAATCATTTTGCGATATGCACTCGTAAGCACATGTATAGTAGACTTCTCTTATGTCACTCAAAATACATATAGCCACTATATACCACTCGGACACGTGTTCTTTTTTCTTCATGCATACATTGTTTCACGCGCCACTTGCTTTTTATGTAAGTAATTGTTGTCAATAAATAGATGTCCGCCTGTTGGTACCACATGTCTTTAATATGTGATATATCCGTACTTATTCATAATAACGGGCTGTCTTGCGAGATATTGTTTTGCTAGAAGCGTTTCTTAAGAACTTGTTTCGTGTCTGTTTGGTGGTAACTACAGTAAAAACTCTCTGTTAAGACCACCGTTGGTTACAGAGAAAAGTCTTTAAGTCTTAATAGCGAGGTGGTATCAATGGTGAATTTTGTCAATATATTCAGAACAGGACTTAAAACTATTTGTTCCTAAAATGAGTGATTTAAATAGCGAGGTGGTCTTAATTCTGAGGTGGTCTTGATAGCGAGGTGGTCTTAATTCTGAGGTGGTCTTGATAGCGAGGTGGTCTTAATTCTGAAGTGGTCTTGATAGCGAGGTGGTCTTAATTCTGAGGTGGTCTTAAAGTGAGGCTTTACTGTACATTCCTCTTCGAGGTGGAGACGCGTCTATAGGAACCGACAGGTGTTTAAGAATCAAACTCTTCGAAATACAAGGAAGATCATAATATATAGATAGGTATCTATAGATATAGATCAGAGAGAGAGAGAGAGAGAGAGAGAGAGAGCTTTTGGATAATCTACATCCACCACAATCCTCTCTTTGAACTTTTAACGTGAAGATTTTTCTAGTTAGTATTTAATATTTTAGAGAAGATTTAGCGGAAAGGTTTCGTTGCCATTTTGATTAATTGCTCTAATGCCAGAAACGATTGTTTCGTGCCCAAAATGCCTGAGAGCAGCATGCGTTGATCTAAATGTTACCGGCGCGCCACGCATTTTGGGCAATTGACATTTGAATGCCTGTTTGAAATTTGACATTAACCTAACTGCTTGTGTCAAGTTACCGATTAGCACATCATGAGCTTTAAACAGAATCACACCATCAAAATTAAGATATAGTTGATAGTTAGCATAAATAAATAATCAAGTTCAGATAAATACTATATCTGAAAATCAGATATGTTATTTTGGTACCATTGCAATAATTATGTTTTTGACACACATATGTTATTTAATTGCAAATTAAGGTAAAGTCCCTGTACTGGTTCCGCTACATCTTGGCATCATCATAATACATTAGGAAACCTTGGTAATTTCCGTGATGGGCCTTGAGGTCCGAAATGTAGCGGAATCATTACCAAGGTCATGGTATTTCGGAAAAGGGGTCAAATAAGAATCGATGAAAAGTGGTCTTACAATAGGGATGAATTAGAAGTAGTCGATAATTTTAACTACCTAGGGGTTACTTTTAATTACACAGGCTCTTTCATACTTAATATCCAAAACTTAAAAGGTAAAGCACTTAAAGCTATGTATGTATTAATAAATAATGTCAAACGGCTAAAAATTAAACCAAGTCTTGCACTACAGTTATTTGATGCTTTTATAGTACCTATATTAAACTATGCTTGTCCAGTATGGGGTTTCACAAAGTCTAAGGACTTAGAACTACTGCATTTGAAATTTTGTAAATCGATATTAGGGGTTAAATTAAGCTCGTACAATGCAGCAATATATGGTGAATTAGGGAGATACCCGCTATACATCAGTAGGTATGATATGATAATAAAGTATTGGTTTAAATTGATAAATACAGATAATATAATACTAAGAGCAATATATGAGGATGCGTTAGAAAGTTGTAACAAAGGGGTCAAAAACTGGGTATATTCTGTTAAATCTATGTTAGAAAATTATGGTTTTATGTATGTTTTTTATGATGGACATAAAGTCAGTTATGATAAGTTTATCAAAGATTTTAAACAAAGGCTTGTTGATAGTTTTATACAAAAGTGGTGTGGAGAGTTACATGATAATAATAAGCTTAATTATTTGTACAGAAACATCAAAACCAACTTTGAATATGAAAACTACCTGGACATTTTATTTGGAAAACACAGAGTATGTTTGAGTAAGATAAGAATTAGTGCACATAATTTATTTATTGAAACCTTGTGATATGGTAGAGATAGAAAAGAGAGAGCTGACAGAAAGTGTATTTTGTGTAATAGAAACGATATAGAAGACGAGTATCATTTTATATTAATATGTAACAAATATAAAGATTTACGAAAGACATATATAAAAAAGTATCATTACAAATATCCAAGTATGACCAAGTTTGTTGAATTACTGAACTGTTCTAATAGGAAAACATTAACAAATCTTGCAAAATATATTACAAAAGCAACACTAATAAGAAACGAATTTTTGAATCTGTGATGTGAAAATATGTAATTCATTGTTTTGTTAATTATCGATTCTGTGTTGACCATGCAGAAATGATAATATTGGGAGATTAATAGGGAGACTGGTACAATGTAAAATTTAGCTATCCCATTATGAATATGTGTAAATAATGTATACTGTTATGTGTAATGGCAAGTTGTGTATGAAAGGGGGTGTTGTATGAAAGATAGATACTGTTATGAGTGGCTACTATGACAAGTTCTTTAACTTCTGTGTGTGCTGTGGTATTACATTGTGTATTATAATTACAACTAGTAGTCGTAGAAGCTATACGTTCATTATTATTTATGCATTTTATTGGTCATTTCCTTCTTTTCTCTAAATTTCGTTTCGTTAGGGATATAAGAGGGAGAGAAATATAAGGTAATTCTTAATATACCTTATCCTACAATCTTTCTAGTGTATCTAGAAAGATATTAAGGGACAGGGATCATTTGTATTTCGTAAACAAAAGCAGTATATTGTAGCTTTTTACTGACAACTTTACACATTGGGTGTATGCATTTATATATGTATAAGTTATACCATAGGCATATCGATGATGATAAAATTTTACATATACAAGATTAAAAATTTAAAAAATCCATTCTCCGTATTATCCTATTATTAATATTAAATATCAAATTAAAGGTAAGGTAGTAAGTTTGATCACTAGATACAATTTACGACAAAAACTGAAAACGAAATGATTATCATGTTAATAATAGAGATATCAGTGATGATCCATTCTCCACATTACTGAAATATAATATTCATAAACAAGGTATCAACAACTTACGAGAAGCTAATGATGAAGGTAAAAGTGGTATGATGTAGTAGATGAGAGAGTGAGTCGGAGAGAGAGTGTTGTTTTGTTTCACGTGTGTAATTTGTGTAGTATATTTATTATGTATTGACGATGTACATGAGTGTATAAGTCAAAGAATTAAATAAAGATATATAATTCATTACAGGGACTTTACCTTAAATATCGAATACGCCGAAAAAATGATGGTTGGTTTCGTAAATAACTTTCGTCATAAAATATATGTACTAACAAAAATAATCAGAAAGGTGTCAATATCATATTTAACTCAATCATACTCGTTTAAATGATTATAGATCCGTTCTAGATTGAAGTGATTTCGTTCCTACGCAAAAATGGACTTCTTTGCTAGTATGCACCGAAACGATTATGTTCTTCCTTTGTCAACTTCAGCTAAATCAAATATTCAACTTGGATAAAACAACAGAGAAGTCAAATTGATCATCATGATTTGTAATTCTAATTTAATTTACGGAGCAGCCACTAATAGCAATGCTATCAAGAACGCGGCAAGATGCTTAATGCAATGAACTCGTGATCAATATTAAAGTTTAATTGTCTTTATAGAAAGTAGAATGATACCACATGGAAATATTTGTTCGTTGCGGCTGCATTTAAGAGTCATGGAAATATTTTTTTACATATCTTGTGTACAGTTGTCACAGAGCTAATGCGTTGGCACACGTGAGTTGTTGCAACCATTGTATGGACACTTGTTATTTAGTGCGTGCATAGCATACGTTTGTTATTGCATGGGAGGTCGTTGGTTATTGCACAGCATACGTTAGTTATTGCATGGGAGGTCGTTGGTTATTGCACAGCATACGTTAGTTATTGCATGGGCATACGTTGATAATTGCATGGGCATACGTTAGTTATAAAATGGGTTTTAATTAAAATAGTCACTGAAGGGCCACGTTAATTATTGCATGGACACGCGCTGATTGTTGCATGGACAAATGTTAAGTGTTGCAAGACTTTAAAGTTTTACATGACTATATGTCCACGCGATAGTTGCAACAATGAAAACGTGCAGGTAGAAAAAAAAGCTGATTTAGATTTTGAAATATGTGATAACCGTTTGTAGGGTTCATTAAAGATTAAAAAGATCTGAACAGAAATTGTATCACTGACGGTGCCATATAATAATGCTATTGAATTTTCACACAATTGATTAAGCATTAACATAATAATTCGGATTGAATAACACAATAAAATTGCATATAATAATTTCCACGGCACAGTTAATGAAAAACTGCGAAATTATCTAAAATTGTAAAATGATAATTTTTAGAATTTTGCATGTCCCGGAGTCTGAGAAGCACATCACGGAAGAGGGAGGTCACGAAATACAAGGCTCGTAAAAACTAAATCGCTTGGCATGCGGCGTATTAAGTTACCGGTAGTTTCATGACTGGTTAGTACGATGTCAGGATAACGTGACTTTGTAAAGAAAATGCAATGGATTCAATATATCAAAGTTTAAGTTTAAAAATAAATTATGTACGAATATATTGCGCCCCCCCCCCAAAAAAAAGGCTACATTTGACGTTACATGGTTGCAGAAAAAGTATCACAGCGGACACTAACCATGATCTATAGATGAACGTGTATTAGTCGCCACCTATACTAAGCGGTCAATCTGTATTTAGCGGCCAATTTAAATTTTACCATACAGTAGCATTTTATAACATATTTAAACTTCATTCAGCGGTCACATCTGTTAAGTTGCCACTTTCTCTTCTTCCATTGACTGACCGTTTAAGACAGATTTGACTGTATATATCAGCTATTTTCTAGAATCTCTATGTATATCCCTACCGATTCAATCAATCAAACAGTTTTTTTATGAGTGAATCGATGCTGAACATAAAGATTAAGTTGTTTGTTAATTTGCTTTCATCATTGTTAATTGGATATAAAATGCATCTTTGCAGGTTTCAACATTGATGTTTTATTAAATAAGTACATACCTTAAGATTTTTGTTGTAATCAGCATGCTATCAGCATATAAGGGTCGTTAAGGACTGGTTTCCCCTGTGTCGGGATAATGCGATTAGGTGTGGTATCATACTACATGTCTACGACGTGATACTGCAGTGTGGTGGCTCTTTATCTGTTTCAAGTAGACATAGTCTCCAAATGACTGAAATACTATCGGTGGGACGATAAACCCAAGAAACAAACAAACAAACACTCCAAGATACTTTATCTATTTATCTGACCCATCGACTGATAATGTTTAAACTCCCTTATATCAAATGCTGTTTAAATAGATTCTGCATGTGTAAACGTTTACGTTTAAACTGAACAGAATAAAATTCAATATAACATAAATTTATTCATATTATCGGACAACAACAACAACAACAACAACAACAAACAAACAACACAGCTATGGTACATATGTGATAATATATTATACATAATCGTCATTTTCTGGCTTATTATAATGTAAATGATAAATCTTTCAAATAATCTTATCAATTTGCAAAATAATTATTGTAAAGTATTTCAGTTTAAAAACATTTTTACAGAATAGGGCTTATATACTTCTTTTGACATCCTCAAATCTTAATTTAGAAGACATTGTACCATACTTTGTCAAATACAGAAATGTATTTTTAATGTAATGTAGTTTTTTTAAATATATGAAATAGTGGACATGTAAGCTCAAAATAAAACACCCATTACACTAATCTAATTTTCTACAATATTGAAATGCTTTCCATAGTCAATACTTCACATATGCGATTGCAATGTTCGTTTAGAATTATATATTATTATATTTGTCAATATTTATAACATAACATAGTGTTAATTATCCATATATATTAATATTTCAATGTGTCATTTTTATAGCACCATAATATGTTTTATCAAAGTAATGAAGAAAAGATGACGTGATTCATGAGGTTCCAAGTAAGGTTACTTGCACTTGCACTGAAATGAGAATAAATGAGAGCAATGCTCTTTTAATTCGATTGAAATGATTAATTTTCCCACTATAAGGGAGTGCTCCACTCTGCCCACCAGCAAGCTCCAATCTTGTTATAAAGTGTGAGATGCATTAACGTCAACTACATTAGGGCTTGTCTGACTTCTCATTAAAACACACACACATACACACACAAAAGAAAAACTAACGTTAAAAAACATTTTTTTTTCAAAGTGATTGTGTAATCTGATATCTTAAATGTGTAGTTTCGATAGTGTTAAATTGATTGTTATATAATAAATAAATATATTTACTAGCTCAGTATGCTCTGTGTGTGTGTGTGTGTGTGTGAGAGAGAGAGAGAGAGAGATTTAAGCAGTACATGTATTATGCTCGTTGTGTTTAATATTTCATTTAAAAATGCCAAAAAAATGCCATCTGTCATAAACAATGCAATCTTTCTACACCCTCTCTCTATAAATAATTCAGTAAAAACTATTTTTGTTAATCTCAGATAGGCAGCACCGATATACAGAACACGATTGTTAGACTGCTGACCAAAGATGAGGAGAAAAATACAATCAAACACTAATATAACGCTAACTCATGATTCGATGGAAATTATTTCCGAACATACAATCAAAGACATGTACTTTTGTAAAGAATGTCGTGTGACAATAATTTACCATCTATAAACGGCATTGTATTAACGAAAACACAATTCTCTCTTTTTTCTATCGTATCACCGCAGTACATCCATTGGAGCAACAAGTTAACGACTTTCCTTGTAGGCAGCCCAGAAATTGATGATGTAAATGACCAATGACCCCCCAAAAATTGATAGCGTCCGGCGGTTGTTTCCGCGTAGATATGGCTTCATAGCTTTGTTATCTTGAGTTGGCCCAAGTTCTATATACATCAGAAAGGTCGAACTCAGTCCAATATTGTACAGAAGTACAGAAGGAACTGAAACAAACACAATTTGGCGTGATGGTCAAGCGGTAGTGATCCGGACTTCCCTCTTGGAGCATTTTTTTTTCCTGAAAACGCCCCTAGTCGCAAAGTCACAGTACAATACAGGAACTTTGGAATGGAATCAGAATATGTTGTTAAATCTTGTTTCCGCATGGTGCGTTAGAAGAACGTTTATTTCAATTTTAGATTTTCACGAGGTATTTTGATCGAACATGACTTGTGATACTATCCCTTGTTAAAACAGTTCTCAGCACCAAACGACATTTCACAGTGTGTTCTCTTGAAGTTTTAGGCGACACTCCTGAACGTACAATGAACATACGGAAGTGTACTACATACATGTCTGACATTGCGGGATACTATAAGTTATAGTAACTGACATTCTAGATAAAGTGCACACTTTATTTCGTACTATTATCAAGTATTTTGGAAAATCGACCAATTTCAATAAAAAGATCACAAAGATACAACAACAACAAAAACAACAGCATCATCAACAAACAACCGATACAAACTAGATCCTCCTAAAAGTTCCTAAAGTAGATTATAATACAAAATATTGTATAATAATAGAGAAATTTAGAGAAATTTAGAGAATAGAGAAACATTGTTGATCAAATATACCTTTTTCTTCTTTGATGAATGTAATACAATGTACTTCTTGTGTTATGCACTGGACATTCATTCACTAATTTTCAAAGCAATTATTAAAGAATCAGGGTCGAATTCCGCCAACAATACTTAGCGCTAAGTAAAACTTAAATACTTAAGGGCGAATTTCATTAGTTCTGTTTCTCTACAAAAAATATTTAATTTCTAAACAATTATTTTTAATTATTAAGGTATTAATTCATTTCAGCAAAGTCATGTACTTGAATTTTTCATAAAATTGTAATGGTGGAATGTGTATCTTCCTAGTTTAAGACTTTAAGTATTACTTAGCGTTAAGTATTATTTAGGAAACGAACACAAGTTACAGCTGGAAACATCTCAATATTGGTGGCTAGGATGTATTTCAAAAGATAATGCAAGTGTTAGTTTCATTTTTTTTTATACAGTCCTTTTCAAAATCATTCCTGAAAGCAGACCTGACCCGGCGGACAAGCATTATCCAGGAGAATAGCTTGGCTTACTTGAATGTGAAGGCACGATTTCTTATGCCGGGGAAAATTTCAGATGTTCGCAAGACCGTTGGAACAATCTGATAGATTTAATGAGATTTTAATAATCATTTTATCTGAATTTTCAAGTATTAAAGACCTAAATTAGTTTACTACTGACCAAACTCCATACCTGATATATACTCATAAATGGCTTTACACAAAATATTGAAATTCATGTTTAAATTGTTTTATCTCTCATGTGTATTTGAATATTTTATGCACTTAACTGCACAAGTAACTTTTTATTGTGTTGTTTACTTTATAATTGCACCATCGATCGAAATCTCTATCACTGTTTTTACATCGAATATGGCTAAAAGTAGTATATTTATTAATCTGACAACGTAACGAGTCCCTATGGATGTCTTCCAATAATAAAAAGGTAGATTTTAAGCAAGAAAACAAAACACGATTTATTTACGCTCTTGAGCATCGTCATATCAATGCATAAATTACACAAGTAGAACATAAAGTTTCGTGCATGAATGCATGTGCATTAGAGTAACTGAAGCCTGTGAGTAATGTACACATTTCAAGCTAAATTATAAACTTGTTTTTAGGTCTTAAAGCTAACTTTTAAGTTAAAATTATTTATTTCCTGTTTCGTATGCCTTCGTCGTTTCATGTGTAAAAAATATGACGTTACGTTACATAAGGCAGCTATACTTAGTAACTCGAATACACTTTGTTACCATAATACAGTTTTTTTACTAATTGTTTGCTACCATTTTCCTGCAAGAAATTGACCGTAACCTAGTGCGACCATCTCGCTTAGCTTCAGCTGTTCCAGCGCAAGTACATATATATCATTGTTGGCATCTTCATCTAATAAATAGTTAACATGGAGCATCATTGCTGATGGCCGTGATTGTTTTGTTTTAATTCTCAACATATACAGATATATAAATAAGAAAACATTATGGGAACACGTTTAAGAGAATGAATAACAAAGCATAAAATCAAACATGAAAATACTGAACGTCTCCAGCTTTTATCTAGCATGTATAGATATATCCCCAAGTTTTGTATATTTAAGAATGATTTGGTTCTTCTGGAAATACCCCAGTGACGGCGTGTCAGGCCTACGGTATTTTAGAAATACATAAATATTAATTTGGTGAACTACCAGATATATAAACATAAAATCGGTAAGCATGTTACGTCCATGGACCATCGTTTCATTTGTCTTCTCCCCAGTTCCACGAAATAAAGTCTTGGTAAGCCATTTTGTGTGTTTGACATTTTAAATCCAAGCGCCAATTCAGAAACATAAGCTCGATATCCAGAGTGTAAAACACTTTTTGTCATACATCATATAACTAATGGATGGGTGACCAGGATGCTATGTTTCATTTTGTACTGTTGGTGCTTTCGATACATGCGGGCATTATTCGACACAATTTTGTAAAATATGAAAAAATAAGTAATCAGCTGTTATAGTTTGCAATTCGCTGCATTACATTATTTATATTTACTACTTTAGCATGTTTATATTTTTCGTCTTAGAGAAAATATGTGTAGGCACGTGTCTGCCGTGCCTAAAGGAAGCTTAACCCAGTTTTATCCTCAAGGCTTTGCGTTCGTAAGGCAGTAGTTACAGGACTGGTTGGTCCGTTGTCAGAATAATATGTTTAGCTGTTTTAATTACATTATAAAAATATTCATATCGTGTTAAACAGTATGACACCTCTATGTCGTTCTCATGTAGACACTGTCTGAAAATGATTGAAAGACTGTTGGTGGGACGTAAAAAAAGCAAACAAAAATATTTGAGACTATCTGTATTTATAAATCAAAGACATGCTAACTATCTGTATTTATGAATCAAAGACATGCAAACTATTTCTATTTATAAACCAAAGACATGCTAACTATCTGTATTTATAAATCAAAGACATGCTAACTATGTGTATTTATAAATCTAAGACAGGCTAACTATCTGTATTTATAAATCAAAGACATGCTAACTATCTGTATTTATAATTCAAGACAGGCTAACTATCTGTATTTATAAATCAAAGACATGCAAACTATTTCTATTTATAAACCAAAACACGCTAACTATTTGTGTTTAAAAATCAAAGACATGCTAACTTTCTATATTGGACTTGTCATTTCTTCATTTTGGACTGTATCATTAGTTGTTTATGAGTTGCTTGCTGAAAAAAATTCTTGACTGAATAGCGAACCGTGCAGACCGTAATTAGACTGCACATATGTGCAAGCTGATCTTGGTCTGCACTGATCGCAAAAGCACTCACAAATGCCATTCAGAAGAATAAATAACCACTTGGAAGATCGATGGTACGCCATGATATATTCTAACAGCTCTTCAATACGGAGGTTAATGGAGTGTACCAGTATGAGTTATTATACATCTGACGTCAATAACGTGAATATTGAATTTTTGTTCCTCCTACATGGAAAGTAGTCGCCAAGGGAAACTTATTTTGCATTTAAATCGTTTTAATATCATGTCATAATGTTCAAAATTTTATTTTTTGTCTCTTTGTTTCAGGTTCCCGCTGTGTATTTTCTGATATTGTTACTTTTTTCATTGTCTATTCAAAGATATGCTTAACATGGTTATGTATAATTAAAATAAATGGGATTTTAGCAATATTTTATATTTAAAGTGTCTTCTATCACAGACATTATGAAGTGTAACATTATCCCATTGTCATATCGATGTTATAAGGATATATAGTTTTGAACTGATTTTTTTTTTATAAGTTTGCTCTGTTTTTGTAACAACGTAATAAACTTTAAGTATCATTGTCACTTGATATAACTGGGGCTGGAATAAAAAAAACAACAACATAGTAAAACTGACACAACTGGGGCTTGAATAGAATTATAATATCACTGACACTTGGGTATAACTGGGGCTTGAATATAATCATAGTATCACTGACACTTGAGTATAACTGGGGCTTGAATATTATTATAATATCACTGACACTTGGGTATAACTGGGGCTTGGATATAATTATAGTATCACTGACACTTGAGTATAACTGGGGCTAAAATACAATTATAGTATCACTGACTATGGTAAACCTGGGGCTGGAATATAATTATAGTATCACTGACACTTGGGTAAACCTGGGGCTGGAATATAATTATAGTATCACTGACACTTGAGTAAACCTGGGGCTGGAATATAATTATAGTATCACTGACACTTGGGTATAACTGGGGCTGGAATATAATTATAGTATCACTGACAATTGGATATACCTGGGGCTGGAATATAATTATAGTATCACTGACACTTGGGTAAAGCTGGGGCTGGAATATAATTATAGTATCACTGACACTTGGATATACATTGGGCTGGAATATAATTATAGTATAACTGACACTTGAGTATAAATGGGGCTGGACTATAATTATAGTATCACTGACAATTGAGTATAACTGGGGCTTGAATATGATTATAATATCACTGACACTTGAGTATAACTGGGGCTGGAATATAATTATAGTATAACTGACACTTGAATTTAACTGGGGCTGAAATATTATTATAGTATCACTGACACTTGAGTAGAATTGGGGCTTGATTATAATTATAGTATCTCTGACATTTGAGTATAACTGGGGCTTGAATATAATTATAATATCACTGACACTTGAGTATAACTGGAGCTTGAAAATAATTATAATATCACTGACACTTGAGTATAACTGGAGCTTGAATATAATTATAATATCACTGACACTTGAGTATAACTGGGGCTTGAATATAATTATAATATCACTGACACTTGAGTATATCTGGGGCTAGAATATAATTATAGTATCACTGACACTTGAGTATAACTGGAGCTTGAATATAATTATAGTATCACTGACACTTGAGTATAACTGGAGCTTGAATATAATGATAATATCACTGACACTTGAGTATAACTGGAGCTTGAAAATAATTATAATATCACTGACACTTGAGTATAACTGGAGCTTGAAAATAATTATAATATCACTGACACTTGAGTATAACTGGAGCTTGAATATAATTATAATATCACTGACACTTGAGTATAACTGGGGCTTGAATATAATTATAGTATCACTGACACTTGAGTATAACTGGGGCTAGAATATAATTATAGTATCACTGACACTTGAGTATAACTGGAGCTTGAATATAATTATAGTATCACTGACACTTGAGTATAACTGGAGCTTGAATATAATGATAATATCACTGACACTTGAGTATATCTGGGGCTAGAATATAATTATAATATCACTGACACTTGAGTATATCTGGGGCTAGAATATAATTATAGTATCACTGACACTTGAGTATAACTGGAGCTTGAATATAATTATAATATCACTGACACTTGAGTATAACTGGGGCTTGAATATAATTATAATATCACTGACACTTGAGTATATCTGGGGCTAGAATATAATTATAATATCACTGACACTTGAGTATATCTGGGGCTAGAATATAATTATAATATCACTGACACTTGAGTATATCTGGGGCTAGAATATAATTATAACATCACTGACACTTGTGTATAACTGGGGCTTGAATATAATTATAATATTACTGACACTTGAGTATATCTGGGGCTAGAATATAATTATAATATCACTGACACTTGAGTATAACTGGGGCTTGAATATAATTATAATATCACTGACACTTGAGTATAACTGGGGCTTGAATATAATTATAATATCACTGACACTTGAGTATAACTGGGGCTTGAATATAATTATAATATCACTGACACTTGAGTATATCTGGGGCTAGAATATAATTATAATATCACTGACACTTGAGTATAACTGGAACTTGAATATAATTATAGTATCACTGACACTTGAGTATAACTGGAGCTTGAATATAATGATAGTATCAATGACACTTGGATATAATCTGGGGCTTGAATATAATTATAATATCACTGACACTTGAGTATAACTGGAGCTTGAATATAATTATAGTATCACTGACACTTGGATATAACTGGGGCTTGAATATAATTATAATATCACTGACAGTTTGGTAAACCTGGGGCTGGAATATAATTATAATATCACTGACAGTTTGGTAAACCTGGGGCTGGAATATAATTATAATATCACTGACAGTTGGTATAACCTGGGGCTTGAATATAATTATAGTATCACTGACATTGGATATACCTGGGGCTGGAATATAATATAGTATCACTGACATTTGGGGCTGGAATATAATTATAGTATCACTGACAATTGGATATACCTGGGGCTGGAATATAATTATAGTATCACTGACAATTGGATATACCTGGGGCTGGAATATAATTATAGTATCACTGACACGTGAGTATAACTGGGGTTTGAATATGATTAAAGTATCACTGACACAAGAATTAACCTATACTATAATCATATTACAGTTAAATTTGTGTCAGTGATACTATAACCATATTCAAGCCCCAGTTATACCAACGTGTCAGTGATATTATAATTATAACCAATCTCAGTTTTACTCAATTTTCAGTGATAATATAATTATATTACACCTCAACTCAAGTTAATGATATATATTATTATATTACAGCCCCACTCATACTCAAGTGTAAGTGATACTATATTATATTCTAGTTCAAGTTATACTTACATGCCAGTGATACCTTAATTATAATCAATATCAGTTATACTCAAGTGTCAGTGATATAATAATTATATTACAGTCCCAGTTACAACTCAAGTGTAATGGATAATATAATTATAATCCAGTTATACTTACGTGCCAGTGATATTTAAAGCAGTTGTACTCAAGTGTCAATGATATCATAAATATATTTCCGTTCTAGTGGTACTCAGGTGTCAGTGATGCTATAATTATATTCCAGCTCAAGTTGTACTCAAGTGTCAGTGATACTATAATTATATTCAAGTTCCAGTTGTACTAAAGTGTCAATGATACTATAATTATATTCCGGTTCAAGTTGTACTCAAGTGTCAGTGATACTATAATTATATTCTAGTTCAAGTTGTACTCAAGTGTCAGTGATACTATAATTATATTCTAGTTCCAGTTGTACTAAAGTGTCAATGATACTATAATTATATTCCGGTTCAAGTTGTACTCAAGTGTCAGTGATACTATAATTATATTCTAGTTCCAGTTGTACTCAAGTGTCAGTGATACTATAATTATATTCCAGTTCAAGTTGTACTCAAGTGTATACTCACTTACATAGAGTAAAATAGGGCTGAATCACTGACACGTGAGTACAACTTGAACTGGAATATAATTATAGTATCACTGACACTTGAGTATAACTAGAGCTGAAATCACTGACAGTTGAGTATAAATGGGGCTGGAGTATAATTATTTATAGTAATACACTGACACTTGAGTATAACTAGAGCTGAAATCACTGACAGTTGAGTATAAATGGGGCTGGAGTATAATTATTTATAGTAATACACTGACACTTGAGTATAACTAGAGCTGAAATCACTGACAGTTGAGTATAAATGGGGCTGGAGTATAATTATTTATAGTAATACACTGACACTTGAGTATAACTAGAGCTGAAATCACTGACACTTGAGTATAAATGGGGCTGGAGTATAATTATTTATAGTAATACACTGACACTTGAGTATAAATGGGGCTGGATTACACTTAAAGGAACTTTTGTCAGTATTTTTCTGAAACAACTGTAAGAATTTATTTGAAAGTACATGTATTCAATATCTTATCAGATATGTATGATGTTTATTGGAAACGACACTTTCGTTATTAAACTACACTTGTCCATTTATAATATCCCCCAAAATCGAAAGTCGAAAAATATGCGGTTTTCACAACGGAATGCACGTATAAAAGTCACTGCTTTTGGGCCTTGCGCGCGGTCATATTTAATTGTTTCTCGAACCCGAATATTTCATTTTGCATTGATTGAATACACGTAAGAATGATTTTATTGTTGATAGTTCATAATGTAGAGATGGAATACAAATACCTAATTAAAAACAAAATTCAAATGTATTTATTTTTAATAAATGCGTTGTTACTTTTGCGATTTTTGAGTTCGAGGGTAACCTACAACATCATGCGAAAAAAGAGTTTATACGCAACAACAAAATAATTGAATGTTCACTAACGGTCCGCATGTGGACAAAATTTAGTTAAGATATCTAGAACAGTGTTTGAGTTATATCATCATCGACAATTGAGTATATATTTTAAACTGGAATAGTAACATCGACACTTGAGTATAACAGGGCCTGTAATACAATAAATGTATCTGGAATTGATATTATAAGTTACAATGTTTGTAGCTTTGAGGTATGGATTCATACGCCCACTGTTAAAGCCCATTGCTCATCTAGTTTCGTGAAACCTGAATCAAAATGGCTAGAGGGCAAATAACACAGACGGAGCTATAGTGTCTGTAATCATGGGGACCAAACATACTCAAATAGCCGTTTTGTTCCATTTCAAAACTTATACGGTTTGTTTAAGCTATGAAGGTTTTCTGATGTGTTTTTCTGACGTCACCAGTATTGAAAAGCCACGCAGTCCAGTTCAGCCCCTCTATCGCATGGTTTACTCGATGGGGGAATTTTTGGAGAAAATTATAATGAAAGTAAATAGTAATAATTAAGTAATCTATATAAACAGAGTATTATTTAACGTCATTGTGAGAAATCTAATATGTGATGCAAGTGAATGCTCGGGTGATATCATGGCCTGGGGCAATATAAAGGAAACATTAATAAATCAATTTCCTCCTCGATCACATTCGAACAGAAGTTTCCTCTTTGTCGCCCAGGACATGTTATCCTCCGATAACACACTCGATCATACACTATTACCAAAACCCAAATGCTCTGCCTTTGAAAGTACATCGTGTCTCTTATTCGTAATATACATTTATTGAAACAGCCATTCTCTACCTATGTCCTGTTTTGTTTCATCTGATTGATTTATTGTACTTTTGATCGGCTTATCTTCAATGCTATTGTCTAGGTCACAGTGATAATTTTACCACAAGAGTGACGTTTGGTAAAATGATGGCATATGATCATGTGACATGAGATTAACACGATAAGGCTGCATTTATGAGGTAATATACATTTTTTTTATTTCGCCATATGCTAATATACCGTACCGAAGCATCGATGATATGCAAATCCATTATTGCTTTTTGTTCATTAATGTCAGACTGTAAATTATCCGCAAAATGTAAATTCTGAGTATGATAAATAGCAATCGGTCGAACATCAGGGAATGTGATGTTTTCCCAAATAAAAAATAAAAAGCTTGTTTCAATATTAAACATAGTGTAGTATTGCCAAGGTTAAATTCATTTTATGAGCTTGTGATGATATTAGGGAGTCTGATAACGCGAAGACGGTGACATTAGCACATTCTTTCAAGTTGCACGCATGTTTGTTTATGTAACATGAATTCTGGGATTAAGACAGTATTTCAGTCTTTTAGAGACGATATCTACTTGAGACAGATATAGTGCTGCCACACTGCAGTATCACGCCGTAGACACGTGGCATAATACCACACCCAGTCACATTATTCTGACACCAGGCCAACCAGTCCAGGAACTACCCCTATATTCTGAGCGACAAGCAAGGGAGCTATAACAGTACCATTTCTTTTGGACTTTGGTATGTCGCGGCCGGAGATCGAACCCACGACCTCCCGTTCCCGAGTCGGACGCTCTAACCACTCGGCCACAGGGGACTGTAGCTTGTAACGTATAGTTATGAAAGATATTATTATTGTAATATTACATGCCCTGTATAAAAAGATTTGAATAAATTGTTCCTCGTCGTCTTATGTAATTGCTCAGTCCCTCATCCTCTGTCCACCATCCTCTGATTAATTTCTCTTTTTTTCATCTTTGACCTTCATACTCAATATACATGTGGAAGTTACGTTATAGCGCTTTCCATGTCGTAGTGTGCTGGTGTTTGTCGTTAATGAAACAGATTGGCGGTTTGTTTCCAGTATGAACAAACACATACTGTACGTCACCCCGATTTCCGAGCGATATGATTAAATTCTATTGTTTTTGTAAGGCTGGATAAGAAATTGATGTTTTCAATGGATTTTTTTTCTTCACAAAATGAGCCAAGAATCATAAATTAAGCTACTTTGATTGGCATGATCAAAAGAATATGCTTATTCTGTTACAGAACTCTTTCTGAATTAATTACATGTATATTCATTCTCTCTTAACAGAAGTGGAGACTATATTGAAATCACGCTTACCACGTAACCGGATATAGAAGAGTTTAAGGTGCCTTTGTTGACGATTCGTTATAATATGTTTACACTTAAAAGCAGACAAATCGAACCGTGCATTTAAGTCAGTTGTAATGTAAAGTTACGACCTTCGTTATCGAGTGATGCCGAATCCCGTTCCTTATCATGTTTTCAATAAGGACAGGAGGAAGGTTAGGGACAAACGCAAATACGGTTCTAATGCCAGCGGAGGAAGTCTTTCTCTGTAGTAGGTCGATAAAAACTATACGAATGTCCTCCTTGCCAATGTCCCCAGAGGTCTTTCTCAACCTGTAATGAGCTGGACGACACGATATGACTAGATTTCATATCAACCCATGCGATGTTTAACCACAAATCTCAGGGAGCGAAATCGCAACAATCATTACCTTGTCTGATTTCAAACTGTTCATTAGAGATCTCGATGGCAGGCATCTGAAAGTCAGTTCATTTACATTTTTCCGAATTTAATTAAACCTTCAAGGAATTGGAGAAATTGAGAACGGAAGAATGTAAATACTGTCTATCCCATGAGCATAGTCTGGACATAACGAAGATTCGATTATGTTGTTTTTTTATCTATTTTATTTCTTTTTGTATTATCCATTGGCGTAACATGTCGTTTTTTACGTATGTTTAAACAAATATTTTTTATTTTGGAAGAAAGCAGAACAAAATTAATGACATAGGCTCTGTTGTTTTTTTTTCCTCCTGAAAACATCCTTAGTTTGACCGGATTATACTTTAGACACTAAAAAAATCAATAAATACTGATTTCAATGTTTGTTAGCTTGGTGGTTAACGTCCAACAGATAGTATTTCAGACATTTGATACTTTGTTTACGTGAGGCAAATGTAGTGATGCTACACTGCAAACATGTTTCATGGCACCACAGCATGTTGTCAACAGGTTATCAACTCATAAAAATATTGTATGCCATATCGCACGCTTTTTATAGATCTGATTTAATAGTAAATTAATTTCACATTTTATCATATTTTTACGAAATTTCCAAAAATAGTATATTTTTTAATTGGTATTCCGTGATCATATTTTTGTTGATTAGCGCTAATTAGCTAATTACTTCCTGAGCTGCATTGTGTTTTTTTGAAAGCAGATTTTTGTATCATTTTTATCACATTAGTAGTGACACTATCTAAACAGTTGCACCATTTGATCATTTGGCTAATGAAATAAATTATTTGACTATGTATACATAATTGAATTATTAATGAAATGAATTGTGGTGAGTACATACATGTCATTCTCATGTATGAATGATACATACGTATGTTCCTTGTCTACAAGTTAAGTTTTTCTTGCGGTTTGTAATATTTTCTTTCAATGTTGAGATAGCATTTACTACTCTGATATCCTTAAATAACATACGGTCCTTCTTTCATGTTACAACATGGCGTTTAGTAATGATGACCCAAATTCATGCTAAATAACGGACGCAGTAGCAACCGAAAAAAAAAATAAATAAAAAAAATAAATGAAAAAGTGTCATTTTCTCGACAGGTGGTTATTCCATGTCGAATCGGTTTCAGGAAGATAGTCATCTGCGAGGTCAATTCCAAATCAGCTAAATGATTGGAAAGGGTAGCACACGGTGGAAGACATGTAAAAGAAAGCGTCTGCCCTTCCCAAAACAACCCAAAGATTGACATCCCGAACTTCAGGGGGTTTTTAGTCACGGAGAACAGGCCGCACATCCGCAATGCCTGGGTAACCAGGTGCAGCCAATATTGTGTGCATGTTCAAAGGATCGAACTGAATTTACGACTGCTCTGAATTTAGTAAGTTTAGCCAAACTTCCTATTTCAAAGTTAAGAAATGCTCCCAGAGGAGGGCAAACCTTGTTAAAATGCAAAATACTTGTGAACTAGTTTAAATTCTATGGAGTGTCTAGCATTGCAGGAGTAGATTTTAATGTTGCTGTTTTGTTTCATTAATGGCGCGGATATTTTGTTCACGCTTCAAATAGATGTTTCCAGTGCAAAATACCTGACTGTTAAAGAAATGTATGTTAACAAAATAAAACACATTTAAATAATTATTGGTAATGATTAAAACGTCACCGGGACACATTCCAATATGTACGTTAGGTAGAATCGCATTGCATGGATTATGCCACTGAAAGCGGTATGATACAGTCGAGTTTCGATACATACCTTTGGATTAGAGCAACCAAAGTTGCGGCTACCCGATACGCTGACGGTCAAATATGATCATTTCAGCTGCTCGGTTGTTGATCGTATTTCTATTCCAATATGATTATCGTTGCATCGGTCTCCGTCAGTCACAAATTAAGGTAAAATCCATGTAATGTCTCCGCTACGTCTTTGACCACTTAACCTCTACCAAGATAACCAAGGTACCCTAATGAAACATCAGGAAACCTTGGTTATCTCCGTAAAAGGCTATGGGGTCCGAAATGTAGCGGAACCATTACATGGACTTTACCTTAAATAAGTTGCACTGAGCCAACATCCCAGCCTCATTGTTTGTATGACTTGAATAAAAAGTGATGAAAATGTATTTGATTTCAAATATGAATTATAATAAACGACACATATTGAGAACATAAAAGCATTTTCAAATGAGAAAAGTAAGTCGATGGTTCTACACGGATGCCTCCGTGCTACCGGGGTCTTCCTCAACCTGTTATTAGCTGGACGTCGCTTTATGAATGAAATACGGTCGAAGCGACGGTAAACTCAAATAGTCATGTCTAGTCAAGTTAAATGAGAAAAATGATAAAAATATTTCCAATAATCCTTCAATTATTTCTTTTCGTTAATGAAAATATGTCTTCATTTTGTTGTCTACTGGATATTTTAGGGTCAAGGTTATCAACTTGTATGAGCGTTATCCGAAACTAATACGAACAACTTAAAATATTCTTTTAAATTCGCAAGTTTGGCAACCCTAACCATATCGTTTGGGTTTTCCTACACCAACTTAAAGACTCATTTATTTTTTTTACATATCAAATTTATTTTTTATGGTCGAAATATTTATTTTCTCGACATTTTCCCCCAAAATATATTTTTCCAACCAATCTTTGGGAAGAATATAATTTCTTGGCTGTTCATTTAAAAACACGAAAGAGTGATAATCTACAATCACATCAAGCTATTGGTTATTTTGGCCATGTTGCTTTCATTTGTTAACACTTCTTAATCATTGATCCCTCCTCTAAGAAGTGATCAAAAATATAATCCCATCTACCTATCATATAAATAAAACCGCAAAAAAAAAATAAAAAAAAAAAAAAAATACAATTCTTAAAAAATGGGATCAGCAAGTGCCCATAGCAGTTTCACGCCAACCATTGTCAATTGATGCATTCTTGACCTTAATATTGTCATATAGAAATTAATATTTGTGACACAGATGCTTACTTTTGTATCTAAATTCCTATAACAGAAACATCGTCTGTTTTCGACAGATGTAACTGTATCGGAGAATTTTTTTTATATTTGGTCGGTTTCACGTATCTGATATGTGCACATGTACCATACAGAAATATAGTTTCACTTCACCATTGTAAGATTTTGATAATTCCTATGTTTGATACATAATGAAATGAATTATAAAATTGATGGGATCTTATGTTTGATAATAAAATTTAAATTATGATCCATTGATACATAAAGATTGTTAAAATTATTGATTCCAATGTTTGATACATGAGGATGCTAAAATGATGGGAATCTTATGTTTGATATATATAAAATATTGAAATTTATGAATCCTACATTTGATACATAAAGACTGTTAAAATTGATGATACCTATGTTTGATACATAAAGAATGTTAAAACTGAGGGCCATTTAAACGTTATTGCATATATGAAGCACATATATCGATTTTACAAAAA
This sequence comes from Solen grandis, assembly GCA_021229015.1. Taxonomy (NCBI): domain Eukaryota; kingdom Metazoa; phylum Mollusca; class Bivalvia; order Adapedonta; family Solenidae; genus Solen; species Solen grandis. Next base: position 36,855,171 of record CM037788.1, on the reverse strand, counting down.
CAAACAATTTATTGTTTTTATTGTTTTTATTTCCAAAATGTACATATTTCAACATACATAAACATTTACATATTATCAATAGTAATCAATAGTATTTGTACATTTTGTTTTGTTTTTTTTTTTAGAGAAAAAAAAGAAAAAAAGATGATGATGATGATGATGATGATGATGGTAATAGTAATGGGAAAAGTGTGATATTAAAGATTGAACAAAAAACAACATAAAAAAAAAAAAAAGAAAAGAAAAAAAAATCAGAGTGAAAGGAATTTGTACAGTCAATATAATTTATAAATAAGTTTATAAGAGATGAATCAAAATGAAAACTTGTAATCTAGGTGTTGAGAATAATTTCCATTTTTCTTTGAATATCTCATGTTTGTTTTTTTAAATTGTAGTGTTTTGTTTTTATTTTGGTAGTTAGAAAATGATATCATTTGGTAGTTAATGTCAATTTTTTTGTTTATCATTTTATATATAAATTCTTTTATATCTATCCAAAAAGATTGTATATTCATGCATTCCCAAAACATGTGTTTATTCGAATCTGTAATCATGAAACAAAAATCGCAAAGAGTTGTTGGGGTTAATTTACATTTAAAGAGGTATGCATTATTAGGAATAATTCTTAATATATACTTATATTGAAATTCTCTTATTTTTGTATTTATGGACAGATTTATCGATGTTGTAAATATATGTTTCCAATTAAAGGTATCTGTATCGAAGTCATGTTCCCAGTGTTTAATTTGTTTAGTTTTTTCTGGTTTGTAGTTGAATATAAGGCGTCTATATGCGATTCTGTTAACATTAGTTGTTGTCTTAATTTTATTTATTAAGTAAGTTGGAGGACCACTATTGTCGGACTCATTATAAAATATAATTTTCCATTCGTTGGGTATATTGTGTTTAATTGCTTGATACAGTAAATAATCTTTATTGCTTATATTGTATATTCGTTTCATCTCATTAAACGTGTAAAAGGTGTGAGTTCTGTTATCAATTATTTGTTTTAAATATATAATTCCTTTATCTACCCATTCTTGATTAAAGAAAGTTTTACCGTTTGTTTGTTTAATATGTATAGTATTCCATATTAGTTGATTTGGTATGGATATGTTTTTATTATCTTCGGTAATTACATTACTCCATGCGCATAGTATTTCTTCAAGACATTTCTGTTCAAACAATTTATACCATTTAGTGAACATGAAGATATTGATGTTAATTCCTGACACAGAAACATTCTACGATTCACTAATTAGCATCTTGTGCGTTGGCTTAAGTAATTCAAGTGTCTCCAGAAAAGATTAACATTTCCCTCTATAGCAATAATCTGATAATAACTTTCGTCTATGACGTCAAATAAAAACTGCCGTAAAACTAAAGACCGTCAATAACCTTTTATTTGAAAGTGTTTTAAGCGAAACTACTGTAATGTTTCTGTAATTGTTCCCACTTTAGAGACTCGTTAAGGTGCTTTGCGT
>CM037788.1:36803587-36853587 GCA_021229015.1 Solen grandis | reverse complement strand
AATTTCAATGGCATGAGTCAAACAGAAGTTATCTTAGGGACACAAAATTGTATAAAAGGGGAAAAACTCCAACCTTGGAAATGGAATATGCTCTTGTGTACTGCAATTCTCATCCATAAGGTCTATCCACCTATGAAGCTTCAAGATTATATGTCTCACAGTGCATGAGTTATGCTCCAGACAAACTTAATCTCATATTCAATTAAATAATGCACAATAACTCAAACATATGCTTTGCAGAATTAAGGTTTTGGGCATTGCTTTTCTCCTATGTGAGGTCTATCCTCCTGAAGTTTCAGGGTTATATGTCTCATAGTGCATGAGTATATGCTCCGGACAAAAAGTGTGACAGACAGACAGACTTGACTATTTGAGTTTACCGTCGCTTCGAAAGTATTTCAGTCATATAGCGACGTCCAGCTAATTAAAGGTAGAGGAAGACCTCCCCGAGGCATCCGGGTAGAACCACCGACCTACCGCAAGCCGGCTGGAAGGCTTTCTCACATGAAAATCTGAAAGACCCTGCTGGGATTTGAGCCCATGCAATGAGGGGCTGAGTGAATATTAAAGTCAGCGACTTTACCCTCTTGGCCATGGAGGCCCCCAACAGACAGACAGACAGACAGACAACTCCGACAAAAATAATATGTCTCCCCCCATATAAATATGGGGGGGGGGGAGACATAATTAGGTAACAGAGAATTATGGTTCTTGAACACTGCACTCCGCCTCAATGAGATCTATTCACGTATGTAATCTCATCTTGATATCTTTCATACTTTTTGAGTTATGGTCCGGACAAAAAAAATGACAGATGGATGGACAGACAGACAAGCTGAATCCAGTATACCCTGCTTACAACTTTGTTGTGCGGGGTATTACTATCACTAAAGGGAATTAATATCCCCGCACCCCACCTTGCCCACATGTAAGTGTGGGACAGGATGGTGCATGATGGGACATGGAATTCGTAATTCCTAAGCCCCCACTTCTGTGAGGCAAGAATATAATTACAAAATACATCAGTTCAGGCTTTCCAGATTTACCAACTACAAAAAATCAACAGTGAAGGAATAAGATTTGATCTATATCAAGAATTTAACAACTTTAGTATCCAAGATAAGTGAACAACAATTTACATGACTGAACAGCAGGTTATTCAATATATTCCCAAGTGAAAAAAAATTGTATTTCAATAAAGGTTCTGAAAGAAAGATTTAAAATACAGGGCCATATGGACTGTATCAAGTGAATGCCAAGTATCCCATAGGTCATTAAACACCCATACCAAGTCTATGGCACATCGTCTGAAATAAAATCGGCCATTTCGTCCCCATACAGCAAGAAGAGATGTGCATAAATAAATGTGTTGCGCTCATAAAACTAGAATACAGATTGACACAGCATTATTAAATCTGTTTTATAATCTAAAGCAGGGAATCTAGATTGTGCTTACAACAGAATAATTCCATCACATGCTAGTTGCCAATTGATCAAGATTGCTTAACAATGAAAGCAATACTGTGGGAACAGTTCTGGGGCTGTATTCACAAAGCAACTGAGGTCATTTTTTGTGTTTCCTGCTGTAAGCATCAGAATATACATAGGGATCACTTCTCTGTCGTCTATCTGTCCATCTGACACATTTAACTTTTTTAGCCTTTTGCAGCAGGTGACACATGTGTTCCATGGAACATTTCATGGCATTATTTTTACTGTTTATCATTCATATTTTTTATATGGATATGCATATAACTCTAGATATTATATTACCATAATCTGGGCAAATAGCTGTCTGTTTGTTTGTATACTGGTTCAACATTCACTGACAGCATTTCAGTCATTTGGAGACTAAGTCCACAGTGCAGCCCCACTGTAATATCAAGCTATAGACATGCGGCATGATACCACACCCAGTCACATCATCCTGACACTGGGCCAACCAGTCCTGGCACTACCCTTATATGCTGAGCACCAAGCAAGGGGCTATACCAGTACCATTTTTTACAACTTTGGTATGCAACGGGTGGGGATCATACCAACAACCTAAGAACTTTTTAGTCTGATAATAAAATATTTCAGAAAATATATCATTTATAATTTCCAACCAAGGTCAAGCCAGTCTTTAAGATGTTTAGTCAATATGGCTAATGTCTAGTGACATATGAGCAAACATGCCCTAGTGTTTATTTCTTAGAGTCTGGTTAAACATGGCAGTGTCAAATGACCAGTTTAGATACAGTGGCGCTATCGTATCAATTGTCAAAAATAGCGTATATCGTTCGTATCGCATCATATCGTATACTCAATCGCATGTAACGTATCGAAGTGTATCCTATCGCATTCAATCGTATTACACATAATGAACGGGATCTTTTGCATCGTATCGTAAAGCAATGGTATATCGTATATCGTAAATCTTTTAATGTATATTGTATTGAATCACTCAAAGATTTTTTACAGTCTATGTTTCAAAACATCCTTTATTTATTTTTATTTTTTTTATAGAAAATAATCATTCTTTGTGTCTCTAAATTCAACATTTTGCATATATGTATTATTTTTTATCATAAATTATATTATGTAGTAAAATCTTATTTTTTGTTTGGTTATAACAACATTCTTTTACTTTTTATGTACCGGTGTAAAAGTCAAGTTTTTCCCCAGTCAGTTTCTTCCCCGGGGAAAAAAACTGACTGGTCAGGTTTTCCCCCTGGGGAAGAAAATGACTAGTCAGATTTTTCCCCGGGGGAAAAAACTAACTAGTCAGGTTTTTCCCCACCCAGTCAGTTTTTTTCCCCCCTGTCATGTTGATTGTGCGTGTTGGAGAAATTCTGGCCAGGTCAGTTTTTTCTCTACTATCCAATATATTACTTGTTAAAGTGGTGAAATTCTGGCATAGTCAGTTTTTTCCCCCCTGTCGTAAAGATTTTGTGTGATGGTGGGGAAATTCTGGCGTAGTCAGTTTTTCCCACCCCTGTCGTAAAGATTTTGTGTGATGGTGAGGAAATTCTGGCGTAGTCAGTTTTTTCCCCCCTGTCGTAAAGATTTTGTGTGATGGTGTGGAAATTCTGGCGTAGTCAGTTTTTTCCACCCTGTCGTAAAGATTTTGTGTGATGGTGAGGAAATTCTGGCGTAGTCAGTTTTTTCCCCCCTGTCGTAAAGATTTTGTGTGATGGTGGGGAAATTCTGGCGTAGTCAGTTTTTTCCACCCTGTCGTAAAGATTTTGTGTGATGGTGAGGAAATTCTGGCGTAGTCAGTTTTTTCCACCCTGTCGTAAAGATTTTGTGTGATGGTGAGGAAATTCTGGCGTTCAGTTTTTTCCCCCGTCATTTTATTTGAAGAGGTTGGGAAATTCTGGTAGTCAGTTTTTCCCCCTTCTTATATTGCTGTGATTGTGGGGAAATTCTGGACCAGTCAGTTTTTCCCCCCTGTCATTTAGATTGTGCAAGATGGTGGGGAAAATCTGGATCAGTCAGTTTTTTCCCCCTATCCAATTTATTGTGCGTGATGGTGGGGAAATTCTGGCCTAGTCAGTTATTTCCCCCCTGTCATTTAAATTGTACTGATGGTGGGGAAATTCTGGACCAGTCAGTTTTTTCCCCTATCTAATATATTGTGCGAGATGGTGGGGAAATTCTGGACCAGTCAGTTTTTCCCCCCTATCTAATATATTGTGCCAGATGGTGGGGAAATTCTGGCCTAGTCAGTTTTTTTCCCCCCCTATCCAGAATATTGTGCTTGATGGGGCCACATTTAAAAATATGTTTGTTTCCCCTCTCCCGACCCTAGATTTCAAGGTAGGGTAGGTAGGTAGGTCAAAAGTTTGTTTGTTTTTAGTTTTAAAAGGTCATAAACAAGTCTTAATACTTTACAGTTTGCTTTTGATATTGTTTGATTCAAATTTCATCATTATTTATAAGACAATACAACTAATATTGTACTTTCCTATTCATAATGATGGAATTTAATTTAGAAAAATTAAATCCTGGCAGTTCATAGATATGTAAATCAGACCTGATAGCACTGTCTTAGTAACTTTAAAAGATTTAAGTCAAAACAGTTTACATGTTTATTTGACTAGAAACATTATCTCCATCCATATAATTTCAGACTAGTAATGTCATTTCTCTGGCATTCTCTTTGGTATTCCTTTTGGCAGACAGTTTTCACAAACTGGAAGAACAACTCTGTGGGTCCTCAATGTATTTTCATCTTTTCTAGCAGGTGCAGCACAATGGCAGCAGATATCTGGCCTCCCAGCATTAGACGAGTAATAAGGGAATTCAATATGGGTCGAACATGACATCTGCAATCTGACAAAGACTTTCCCCTGCATTGCGTCTCCTGTAAAAAAAAGAAAGAGAATGTCAGATCAAAGACCCTAATGAAAATGCAAATTTGGGCGTCAATGCAAAATTTTAAAATCACTTTTTTTCAGCAAAATGTATATCATTCACATAACATGATGGCACATATTAAGTATTAATAAAATTCATGACCAAATATGAACATATTAATCCTGTGACAATAACAATACTTTCATTTTCTCCATTAGAAAAAGTCTTTAACCAGTTGCATTCTGATTATTCCCAGCTGTTCTCATTAACTTGGGACATGTCAGGATACAGAACCTAAATTCCTCATCTATGCTATGAATTCCTAAATGAATAGATTTTAAGATAGATGCACAATTTCCTCTTCTGTGCATTTCCATCTTCAATATTAATAAATTCAGCAAATTTTTATTCAAATTACATACTAGAAGCAGAATTTTTATGTTCCTATTTATTTTTTGTTATCCCTGCTCCAAAAATCAAAATGAATACACGAGAAAGCTATTAAATGGAATACATATTTTTTGGACAAAGTGTTTTATGACATATGGAAGTATGTTAAAGAAAAAGGGTCTGCATAGATACAGGAATTTTGGAGTTTTGCTTGTAAAAAAAGAGCAGGGTTTCTCAAATAGCTTCATGTTTTATCCCAGGAATATACAATGTAGTTCTATATGGAAGAAAAGGAAAGAAGAGATAGCAGATAGTTCCCCTTATCCTAAAGGAACCATAAAGAAATGCAAACAAAAAAAAACAAAAAAAACAAAAAAACGTGTGATTATACTTACCTGTGAAGTTTGCAACTGTTTTGTCTTTTAATTTTGGGGTTTTTTTTAGTTGTGCTTGCATTCATCATGATAGTAAATGTCGACATTTCTGTCCATTTTCGGCACTCACTGTCTGGTTTGGCAAAACCAACTTCTTCGTCTCTATGTATTGTGATCATAACTTATTTTAATGAATTGTCAAATTCTTTAACGATTCGAATTGATTCATTCATATCTGGAGTGAATGTAGCAGTCCCTGATAATTTGCTGGAGACACACGCAACGAAAGTATCAGTTTTATGAAAATCAAACTCCCCGCCGTCAAGAACATCATACAAAACTTCATTCCAAGTGTCATCCTCGTTGAACTCGTACAAACGATTCTGACATAATTGTTTTGTAACATTACCGCATTTGGCAATCACTGAAGAACACAAAGTAAACGTTCCACCGTCCGAACGTTTTCTTTTTCCGCCGTTCACAGACATTTATCCGACGATTTCCATTGCAGACAACTTTCAAGAAATTATAGACTGGTTCTCGGTTACTGAATTTAGCACCCGCGTAATGATATTGTTGTAAGCGAGCAGAAGGGTACCAGCATAGAGAAAAGGCTAGAATTTCATAAACTTCCGGTTACACTAAAAATCCAATATCGGTATAATGGAAACGGCTTCGATTTTTCGGGAATAAAGAATGCAGAGATCGACCTGCGATTGTTTTCGAGAGAAAATACAAAGATATATGTCTTCAGCATTAAAACCACAGATCGGCATTAGATGAAAAAAAAAAAAAAAAAAAAATCAGAAAAATCGGATTAAAAACTTTTGGGTCGGCGGGATATTTTTCGGTCGGTCGGGCGAGGGGAAACAAACATACTTTTAAATGTGGCCCGGTGGGGAATTTCTGTCCCCCCCCCCCCCCCCCCCCCCCCCCTGTCATTTAGATTATATTGATGATGGGAAAATTCTGGATAGGGTGGGAAAAACTGACTAGGAAAAAATTTCCCACCCATCTTACGTGAAATATTAGATAGGGGGGAAAAACTGACTGGTCCAGAATTTCCCCACCATCAATACAATCTAAATGACAGGGGGGAAAAAACTGACTAGGCCAGAATTTTCCTGACTTCATGCTCAATCTACATGACAGGGGGAAAAAACTGACTGGTCAAGAATTTCCCCACCATCACCACAATCATCAATACAATCTAAATAACAAGGGGGAAAAAACTGACTAGGCCAGAATTTCCCCATCTTCATGCTCAATCTACATGACAAGGGGGAAAAAACTGACTGGTCAAGAATTTCCCCCATCTCGCGTAAAAATATTAGATAGGGGGAAAAAACTGACTGGTCCAGAATTTCCCAACCATCAATACAATCTAAATGACAGGAGGGAAAAAACTGAATAGGCCAGAATTTTTTACCACCATCAATACAATCTAAATGACAGGAGGGAAAAAACTGACTAGGCCAGAATTTCCCAACCTTCATGCTCAATCTACATGACAAGGGGGAAAAAACTGAGTAGGCCAGAATTTCCCCACCATCATGCACAATGTATTGGATAGGGGCGAAAAAACTGACTGGTCCAGAATTTCCCCAACATCACGAACAATATATTGGATAGGAGGGAAAAAACTGACTGGTCCAGAATTTCCCCACCATCAATACAATCTAAATGACAGGGGGGGAAACAACTGACTAGGCCAGAATTTCCCCACCATCACGCACAATCAACATGACAGGGGGGAAAAACTGACTGGTCCAGAATATCCCAACAATCACACGCAATATATATGACAGGGGGGAAAAAACTGACTAGTCCAGAATTTCCCCACCTCAGAAACCTTAAAAATTTAAAAATTTAAAAAAAAAGAGGGGGGGGGAAACTGACTGGGGGGAAAATCTGGGCTGTTACACCGATATTTACATTTGTAGTGGCCTACGTGACTTTCTGCAGCAGAAGCTGTGCGTCGTTAAGCAATTTAATGCATGTGTGAAAAATATGTATTCGAAAGCATTAAATAAGTATTGAAGTATACGCTGGGCTACATTCATTCCTATACGCTTATTTGATGTGTTTGATCAAATTTTTCATGATTAGCACGTCAAAAAATTAACAATTTAAATCTGACCTAATTATGCATAATCAAACTCCGATTTTGTCCAAGATATTGCTTCTTTTGAATAACTTTTTTTCCGGGACCTTTTTCCTCTGCAGTGTTTGCTCGCATGCTTTTTTATTTCCTACTTTATTTACCCCCCCCCCCCTTCTCTCTCTCCACATATGCAAATGTCATAATTCGCACAGGACATATTTCTTTTTCTTCTGTCCCTCTCTTTCAGTTGGATAAGCAATATAATATCAAGAGGTCTTGGATTCGGAACCCAACCAGGGTATATTTCAGGGTGATAGCGTCAAGATGTATAAAATTTGAACTAGATTCGCTCTTGTCTTGCACTCGGCAAATTGGGGTGCTATGGGAACTCGGAGAACTCAGTACTGGTTCTATGCAGGAACTTCTCTCCCGTGTATCAGTCGGTGCTATTCCCCTGACACGTAAAAGAACCAATGCGTCTTTTCACGAAATGAGCTAGGGTATCTCACCCGGACTCACTTTATCCAACCACTGTCTTTTCTGATGCTTTTTTTTTTTCAGTAAAAAAAACAACAACAAAAAACAGGGCCCCTATAAAAGAAGATTAACATTAATTAATTATTAGGTTTCAGTCAAACTTCCGATCTCTCCTTGTCCGTGAAAACACAAATTCACTACATGATAAAAGTTAAATGGGAAAAAATCTATAAATTTCATATTATTACATGTATAGTTCGCTTAAAATAAATCTGATTTTTTTTTCTCATGTATGTACATTTATGTAACCGACGTAATTGTATTTCACCAGACGCATGTCATACCTTCTTATCAGCGGGCACAGCATGTGTTAACTTTGACAGGATATGTCACCTTTATGTGTCGCCGATACGATATACCGTCACTCACCCCCCACCCCCAATCCCACCCCAAGGCGAGGGAGGGACAATCAACCTTTACACAACATGAATGTTATAACCGGTACTAATTAATGTGACAGAAAACATGAAAGATTGTCGCAGGCCTATTGTGAGAACATTATCACAGAAAGAACCAGGGTGTTATGTACGTAGTGTCACTGGGTAGCTTAGTCAAAACTGTTCCTCTATTAAAATAAATATTATACAATAATTTACAAGTAACTTAGAATAAGTGTGTGTATATACATACATACACTATAGAGCACTTACGTAATATAAACTGTACCGACTAAATTAATACCGTCTGACCAAAAGTTCTACCGCCTATGCATTTTGGAGTAACTATATATTCACAACATTGCGAGTGTACATAATGAAGTGTGACCCTTAATACAGAAAACTCAAAATTCCTCATCCTACCAAGGAGTGCCCCGAAGACAACGGAGAAATCTACTAGACAACAACAACATCACTACAAGTTTCTTCCATTAATTAATTTGATTCATATTGTTTATTCCTTTTTATGTATATCATTATTACATTATTATTCTAAAATCAAATTGTCATCATAGAAATATTATATTCCGAAGAGGAAGACATTCTATATATCAGTATATTTCCATAGTGAATCTTGTTGATGGTGATATTAATAGTAAAAGATCTCTATCTCTCTCTCTCTCTCTTTTGAGGGGGTGGGGTTCTTCAAGAATTAAAGACTAATGGACTTTTAAAAAATATAGTAATCAGATACGAGTAAGTCTTAGAGTATTCTTATGATTGATAAAACAAAACAAAATTTTTATAGTTAAAACAGCGAGTAAAATATAGCAACAGTTCTTTTAAAGGAACAAATAATTTGTGCTTATGGTTGAAAGCATGGGACCAATTTAGAAGTTGTTTGCAAATTAGATTTTCTGCTATCATCGTGTATAAGCTGCAACAGAATCGGCGACCTCTTCACTAATTACTTCTCTTCGAACAAGATGGCCTTCCGGTCTTCTTTTCTTTTTTTTTTAATTAATTAATTGAAGCAGCAATACGGTATCTTTTATTCATATAAAAGCATGCAGTTGTTCATGCATCATTACATTTTTTTTGGCTATTTGACAGTTAACTAGAAGTTCTCTAGCATGTGCTATACTTCTATGTGTTGGTTCACAAGCACTCATTGAGCCGTCGCGATCGTTTATAAAAAGGCATGGATCAATTATACTATATTCATAATTAAGAAAAGATATTGTGTTAATTAACACATGAAGCAGAGTACTAGATATCAGTAAAGTACTGTTATCATTTGTTTTTATTGTGACTGTTATTATTACACGAAATCATAAAAATATATTTATAAATAATTTTCATTAAAAAAAAACTTTCTCTCAATACATGTGCCGCTAACAGTGGTCTCAATGGAAATCGCAGAGTCCGTCGCTTTTTCAGGGGGACCACAATCTAGTATGTCCCCATTTCCTGTCACTGGCTATGTTCATTTCAGATGAACACACGGATTACCAGTTATATGTAACGATAAATATTGTTAACAACATGAAGTTTTTGCATATTTCTGGACTTGCAGACAAATCAAGCTTGCAGGTATAAAAATGCAATGTAAACCGTGCTTACCGTATATCGCATAACGTAAATCGCAGATTGTATGTTATCAGATTATAAATGCATCACATTGTATCAAATTTTAAAGGTAAATCAAACTTGCTATCGTACAGCGCATATCGCAGACAATATAATCGTTCGTATTTAAATTGTATATCAATCTTTTTTTTTGACAACTGATACGATAGCACCACTGTAATTATGAACAAGAGCTGTCAGAGGACAGCATGCTCGACTATTCAAAATGCTTGTTGGTAAATCAAATGAAATCTATTTCAATTCTTGCCCTTCACATACCCTGTACATAATAATAGACAAAAATGATATACCTTGATAATCTGATACCCCTTAATAGTTTTATGATGTCTAAAATCAATCCCATGCCTAGTTACTGAGACATAAGCACAATAACACTGTGCATGCAAAACTTTAACAAAAAAATCCAAGTTAGAAAAGGGCCATAATTTGCATAAAATTCAGTCCAAAAGTTATCTTCCTTAGTTTTCTGATGCCCCTGAAGACACCTCTTAACTTTCTAGTCAATTCCAAAAGCAATTTCTGAGATATAAGCTGGATAGTAGCTTGAATGCAAAAATTTAACCAAAATTCTAAGTTAAAAGGGGGTCATAATTTTTAATATATTCCATCAACTGTTATCTTCCTTTATGGTATGATACCCCTACAAATATTAAAGATGTTTCAAATCAATCCCATGCTTGGATACTGAGATATTAGCATGAAAGTATCTTGCATGCAAAACTTTAACCAAAATTTCTAAGTTAAAAAGGAGCCATAATTTGTAATATATTCCATCAAGAGTTATCTACCTTGGTTGCCTGATGCCCCTAAACATATTCATAAACTTTCAAGTCAATACCATGAATGGTTATTGAGATACAAACTAGATAGTAGCTTGCAAGCAAAACTTTAACCAAATTTTCTATTGCATGCAAAACTTTAACCAAAATTTCTAAGTTAAAAAGGGGCCACATGCAAAACTTTAACCAAAAGCTGCAACACCAAAGCCGATGCCAGGGCGACTACAATAGCTCTCATATTCTTCGAATAGTCGAGCTAAAAATGCATCATACCTATCTAAGTTAAATTTGAGTTTTGAAGTGCATTTTTGTGTGTGTAGAATTTAACTTAGTTATCATTTTATCCAAGAAAATTGTTGTTGTTGTATTGGGGTTTACCGTCACTGCGATAGTATTTCAATCATATAGTGACGTCCAGCTAATTACAGGTGGAGGAAGACCCCGAGTACATAGAGGTACCCGGGTAGAACCACCGACCTACCGCAAGCCAGCTGGAAGGCTTCCTCACATGAAAAAACCGAAGTCCCTACCGGGATTCGAACCCACAGTGGTGAGGGGCTGAGAGATTTGTATTTATCCAAGAAAAGCAAAATGGTGAAAAATTATATAAAGTGAGAATGGCCTCCCTTGCTTGTCTATGAAACAGTTATTGTCTCCCTTGACTGTCAAAAAACCAACCACAAATGCCTCCCTTACATGACTTACCAACAGTTATTGCCTCCCTTGACTGTAAAAAACTAACAAAAATTGTCCTCTTTACATGACTGTGATCAAAAGTTATTACCTTCCTTGACTGTCTATGATCAACAAAAATTGCTCTCTTGTCTACAACAAACAAGTTTTGCCTCCCTTGCATGACTGTGACAACAATAATTATCTCCCTTACATAAACTACAAAACTCTGCATGACTTTGACCAACAATGACTGTCTCTCTTGAATGTCTATGATAAACAAGTATTGCCTCCCTTGTCTATTACAAACAAGTTTTACCTCCCTTGCATGAGCAAGACTAACAAAAATTGTCTCCCTTGCAAGATTGACCAACAGTAAGTAATTGCCCCCTGGCTTCGTTCCTACTCACCCTGCCACGAACTTGATCATCTGTTTGCTGACCTTCTCAGTCACATACAATATAGCCTGGACTGTCCATTTCTGTTGGCGTAGCACAAAAAAACACTGTTTCCCTGAAATATAAGCAGCATAGCATTTATTAAAAACATATTTACTGAGAGAATCAACAAAAACAAGACCCTCGCCATCAACCCACGCCCTCATCTTGAGTGATAAAACTTCTGATAATACCCACCAGTATTTCAAAATCTTAAATATCATGCAGTTTTCATATAAAGTTAGTCCTAAAATTCATAAGTTCTTATAGGAACTGGTTCTCAATTTCTCTTCCTTTCTTCTGATCTTCTGAAAACACATATGACAGTCCAATGGTTAGCAATATTTGAATTTTAGATATTTACTTGAATAATGAAGGAGGAAATCTTTTTTTATTTCTTTCCCGAATCATATATTCCAAGTAGCTTAACGAACAAGTAGGATCTTAAATAATCACTTCCTGCATAAAATTATAGCTTATAGAATTGATAAAAGATCAAATTCCATCTATCTCTAATGCTATAAATCTAAAATACATTACATGCAGCAGTAAAGAATGCAGAGATTTACATACTTCAACATTCTTGGCAAAATATAAACACAACTGCTAATGGGTAATCTACTTTGCACCTCACAAGTTTCCATAACTCAAATGCAAATATCATGAATAACAAAATCTTGAACAAGAGTAATGTTCAAATTACAGAGATTCATTAACATAATTAGCAAAGTATTGTGAACAATATACTGCTGAATATATTGCTATTTGGCTGAGCAATGTACCTAGGGTTGTCCCTGGGACACTGAAATTAATTGAAAAGCAAAACAGAAGTTATCTAACAAATATGCAAAAGCCACCTAAATTACCTACCCAGATATGATATAAATTTTGCCTAGGACCCCACAAAAAGTTTTCGGGCCCACCCAGCTTTCGGATAGCTCACTCAAATTGCCAATTTTGAACTTAAGTATGTAAAAGAAAGAGGCCATCGGCCAAGAGTTCAGTAACCTCTTGATATCTCTTTAGGTATACAGTTAATGCTCTGTATAACTTTCTTTTTCAAACTTGTGGACCAACTAGTACCAATACTGAAATCATTTCCCCATATGAAAGCCAACCCGATAGCATCATTCAAACTTGATTCTTATTCTTGATGTACCCTTGTGTATGGGAGTATGGCAATCGGCTATAGCTAGAAATGTGACCTCTGGACAATGATATTCCACTTTACACCATTTTCACTAATTCTGGGGCCATAACTCCATGACTTAATCAAATTAAACCTCAAGTTTTCAACTTCCCATGTTGGTGAACAGTTTGTTTGATTGTTTACTGGGTTGAAAGTCCCACTGACAGTATTTCAGTCATTTGGTAACTATGTCTACTTGAGACAGACATAGTGCTGCCACAGAGCAATATTACACCATAGGCATGTGACATGATACCACACCCAACACCAGGCCAACTACTCTTATATGCTGAGCACCAAGCAAGGTATCTATAACAGGACTATTTTTTATGACTTTGATAAGGCTTGATTCCCAGGTGGATACTCTAATGTTGACAAACAGTGTCTGGCTTAATACTCTTGCATGCCACAAGATTTGTGACAGATGGACAATTGGAAATATACTCACTTGTGAACATGGGGCCTACATATAAAGAGAGAGACTGACAGACAAGGGTAAATCTATATGCCCCAATCCTATTCCAAATGAGAGCATAAAAACTATCTACTGGAAAAATAATAAACCAAATCTGATTTGATAATCAATTAAAAATCGACTGACATATTTCATTCTAGATGGTAGATAATTTGCTGTGTATTGCATGTCATCTGCATACCATTAGAGCTCTTTCCTTTATTTTGTAAAAATTAAAAACAAAATTGAATGCCAAATAGTCTGTTCCCAAGATCAGGGTTGAATTCCACCAACAATTCTCAGCACTAAGTAAAACTTAAATACTTAAGGATGAATTTCATTAGTCTTGTTTCTCTAAAAAAATACCCAAATATTTAATTTCTTTCTTAATTATTGTTAGTTATTAAGGTAATAATTCATTTCGGCTTATTTATATACTTGAATATTTCATAAAATAGTAATGGTGGAATGTGTATCTACCTAGTTTAAGAATTTAAGTATTGTTGTGTGGAATTCAAGCCAGGTACCAAAGAATGTGGGGCCAATTACTAACATTATTGACATGTACTACCATGATGCTATCTCAAAATATGAAATCAGTGAATATTTCAAATTAATTTGTTGAGCAACCAACTGTTGCATATGGAGCAATAACTCATAATTTATGTATTCAGTTCAATTAGACAGTAGTAAATGTTAAAACATTACACTGATCTCAGAACCCATTTAAATCAACTCTGGCGCCACGGAGGCAACAAAGCTTAATTTGAAGTTTGTCTGATCAAATCAACTGCAAACTTACTTATTCCAAAACTTTTTTTTATGGTGCTTAAACTAACATCTTGAATGAAATAACTATAACTAGTTCTGCAAACTATAAGACTGTAGACTGAAGACTAAAAGGCTTGTTTCCTATGGAAACTTCTGGAAAATCTTCCAATTTAACAACATGCTCTTCCGGCTCAGTCTGCCCGTCAAATAAAGTTTCCTTAAAATTTAATAACAGGCTACTCTTACATACGGTTATCTAAAAAAATACATTAATGATGACCAAAAAGCTTATCAACTAGATATCTCTGAAAAACAGACTCGTTAATTGAGCAATAAAACACATTAATTCACCTTTACTTCTGCTCGTCTGTAATCTGGCCCTGACCCATACTTTGTTGTCAGCCTGAGCTCCCGTCAACTCTTTCAAGTCGGTAATTTTTCTATCCACTCTCTCCACTGATTGGATGAGTGGCAGGTTGCCATAGCGACCTTCTGCACAGTCTGTCTCCGCATCCGCAGCCTAATCAGATAAGTATGTTTATCGTCTTACATCTAGTTATACAGGTTTTAAAGTTTCCCAAAGTAATTGAATTTAAAGCGAGGAATATAGCCATCAAAATCTTTGAAATTTGATTTAAAGTCTGGAATAAAATGCATTTCCTTGAATGTCTCTTTTATTTAGAAAGATAATGTCGAAATATTTTGCTTATTTTAAAGAAAGTGCCAGAGAATGAAGGACAGAGTTTTCTGAAAAGTTTATGTTCTTGTATTCAAAATGAATTGAAAATAGCACATATTAGATTTGACTAAAATATTTTGCACATATGCACATTTTTTTTATGCAATAAACATTTCTGATAGACCATTACAAAATCTTCACTGTCGGAAATATCTGAATAATATATTATGGAACAGACACCTAAAGGCTATACATTGAGCAAGCTGGTTGCCAAACAGCAGACTGATTGTTAAAATGACATTTTCTATCACACTGCGAAATTTCCACATTAAATTTGGGAAATTTGTCACTTTTTCTTAATTGGAAAAGGCTCTCCTATAGTGGAAACTAGAACTGTCACAAAGGTGACTAATACCCTTTATATACTGCTTTGTCACAGTGTGGAAATATGTTAAAAATGTTGAAAGCAGTAACTATGGATTTAAGTGAATGGAGACATTTTCTGAACGAGTCTCATACAAAAACCAGTCAAAATGAACCTTAAAATGATTTACCTTAAACAAAAAGATAAATATATCCAAAAAGATGTTAACAAGAAATGTTTGAGAAACATATATGCCCCCCTCATATGCCATAATATGTATATAGCTATATTACATGAAAGGAGTTTGCCTTCATAATGTTGGCTTGTCACAAAAAATTCTCAAACTTCAAAAATTTGAGTGAAAATATAATGTGCTAAAATGTGGAACTAAACATTTACTGAAATAAAACCAGACACAATGAGATTTTGAGTTATTAGTCAGACAGTGCTTAAATCGTACAAAATATTTATAAGAATCCAACTTACTAATTTGAAAACAGGGTTTTCTACATTTATAAGCAACAACTACATGAGGTTAGGACCTCAAGAGTAAAAATAAAATAGAAGTTATCACTTGGGCAAGACATTTATATAATGAAAATATATCAACATGTGACATTGTGAACTTGACCTTTGGATGTTGACACCCAAATCAATAGAGGTCATCTACTCATTAAAGGAACCTACAAATGCAACCCTTGACCTTTGAGGTATTGACACCAAAATTTATAGGGGTCATCTACTAATCATAAGCAACAACCACATGAAGTTTGAGACTTAAAGGTCAAATAGAACTAAAGTTATCACTCGGACAAGGTCTGGTATTATACATACACAACATGTGACCTTGACCTTTGAGGTAATGACACCAAAATCGATAGGGGTCATCTACTAATCGTGAGCAACAACCACAAAAAGTTTGAGACTTAAAGGTCAAATAGAACTTAAGTTATCACTCGGACAAGGTCTGGTATTATACATACACAGCATGTGACCTTGTGACCTTGACCTTTGAGGTAATGACACCAAAATCGATAGGGGTCATCTACTAATCGTGAGCAACAACCACAAAAAGTTTGAGACTTAAAGGTCAAATAGAACTAAAGTTATCACTCGGACAAGGTCTGGTATTATACATACACAACATGTGACCTTGTGACCTTGACCTTTGAGGTAATGACACCAAAATCAATAGGGGTCATCTACTAATCATGAGTAACAACCACAAGAAGTTTGAGACTTAAAGGTCAAATAGAACTTAAGTTATCACTTGGACAAGGTCTGGTATTATACATACACAACATGTGACCTTGACCTTTGAGGTAATGACACCAAAATCAATAGGGGTCATCTAACGACATGTGAC
Source organism: Solen grandis (assembly GCA_021229015.1). NCBI lineage: Eukaryota > Metazoa > Mollusca > Bivalvia > Adapedonta > Solenidae > Solen > Solen grandis. The sequence goes on along the minus strand of CM037788.1, from coordinate 36,837,103 downwards.
CTTGACCTTTGAGGTAATGACACCAAAATCAATAGGGGTCATCTACTAATCATGAGCAACAACCACAAGAAGTTTGAGACTTAAAGGTCAAATAGAACTTAAGTTATCACTTGGACAAGGTCTGGTATTATACATACACAACTGTGACCTTGACCTTTGAGGTAATGACACCAAAATCAATGTGTCATCTACTAATCATGAGCAACAACCACAAGAAGTTTGAGACTTAAAGGTCAAATAGAACTTAAGTTATCACTCGGACAAGGTCTGGTATTATACATACACAACATGTGACCTTGTGACCTTGACCTTTGAGGTAATGACACCAAAATCAATAGGGATCATCTACTAATCATGAGCAACAACCACATGAAGTTTGAGACTTAAAGGTCAAATAGAACTTAAGTTATCACTCGGACAAGGTCTGGTATTATACATACACAATATGTGACCTTGACCTTTGAGGTAATGACACCAAAATCGATAGGGGTAATCTACTAATCGTGAGCAACAACCTCAAAAAGTTTGAGACTTAAAGGTCAAATAGAACTTCAAGTTATGACTCGGACAAGGTCTGGTATTATACATACACAGCATGTGACCTTGTGACCTTGACCTTTGAGGTAATGACACCAAAATCGATAGGGGTCATCTACTAATCGTGAGCAACAACCACAAAAAGTTTGAGACTTAAAGGTCAAATAGAACTAAAGTTATCACTCGGACAAGGTCTGGTATTATACATACACAACATGTGACCTTGACCTTTGAGGTAATGACACCAAAATCGATAGGGTTCATCTACTAATCGTGAGCAACAACCACAAAAAGTTTGAGACTAAAAGGTCAAATAGAACTTAAGTTATCACTCGGACAAGTTCTGGTATTATACATTCACAACATGTGACCTTGACCTTTGAGGTAATGACACCAAAATCAATAGGGGTCATCTACTAATCATGAGTAACAACCACAAGAAGTTTGAGACTTAAAGGTCAAATAGAACTTAAGTTATCACTTGGACAAGGTCTGGTATTATACATACACGACATGTGACCTTGACCTTTGAGGTATTGACACCAAAATTAATAGGGGTCATCTACTAATCATGAGCAACAACCACAAGAAGTTTGAGACTTAAAGGTCAAATAGAACTTAAGTTATCACTCGGACAAGGTCTGGTATTATACATACACAACATGTGACCTTGACCTTTGAGGTAATGACACCAAAATCAATAGGCGTCATCTACTAATCGTGAGCAACAACCACAAGAAGATTGAGACTTAAAGGTCAAATAGAACTTAAGTTATCACTCGGACAAGGTCTGTATTATACATACACAACATGTGACCTTGACCTTCCTTTGAGGTAATGACACCAAAATCAATAGGGGTCATCTCTAATCATGAGAAAACCACAAGAAGTTTGAGACTTAAAGGTCAAATAGAACTTAAGTTATCACTTGGACAAGGTCTGGTATTATACATACACAACATGTGACCTTGACCTTTGAGGTAATGACACCAAAATCAATAGGTGTCATCTTCTAATCATGAGCAACAACCACAAGAAGTTTGAGACATAAAGGTCAAATAGAACTTAAGTTATCACTGGACAAGGTCTGGTATTATACATACACGACATGTGACCTTGACCTTTGAGGTATTGACACCAAAATTAATAGGGGTCATCTACTAATCATGAGCAACAACCACATGAAGTTTGAGACTTAAAGGTCAAATAGAACTTAAGTTATCACTCGGACAAGGTCTGGTCTACCGACAGACCGACGGACATACGGACCGACCGACATGAGCAAAGCAATATACCCCCTCTTCTTCGAAGGGGGGCATAAAAATGTCCAATTCTTGTTAAACATTATTAACAGTAATGGAAGTCCATTTTGAGTTACAGTGACATTGACCCAATAGCCCTTCAAAGCTTTATCTTCACACAAACAATGTACATTGCAAGCTTGATTATAATATTTAATTCATGACAAAAGTTATTTAGAAGAATCCATTTTTGGGACAGACAAATTTTTTAGTAACAGAGACCTTGACCTTCACCTAACAAACCAAAACACACATCAAAGCTTTATCTTCACACAAAGTATACATTTCCCAAATTTGGTCAAGATATGTCACTTATGACAAAAGTTACTCAAGAGTTACTCAAGAGATTCCTTTTTTTGGTACAGACTAACCGATGGACCAATGGACTGACCATTCAACCGACAAGAGTGAGTCCGGTATACCCTTTCAAACATTCGTTTGCAGGGGTATAAAAAACAAGAGCTCAATGATAGTGGGGTAATATACGCCCCAAGAAAGGTATTGAAAGTAAACTACCTTTGACGAATGGATAAGCACTTTATTAACAGCAACATTTTAATAAGGAGATGTGGCAATGTTTATCTTCAAGGACTATTTTATAACAGTGATTATAAATAAGTTTAAAATTGTTTCAAAATATTTTCAAATTATATCAAAGGTTGTTTGAAAATCAAACAAGTTGCTGTTGTTGCTTGCAACACACAAGACTTATACCGGTTATGCACATTTTGACTATTTCCATTACCATCTCCACCAGAATTTTGACCTGACAGTTGGACAAACTGACAGACAGAAAGAAGGAGGGCAAACTCTTGTGTTGACATTGGTAGGGAGCTAATAAACAGACATAAAATATTTTCGCATTATATCAATATGACATGTTGCTTGATACGGTGACCTTGACCCGATACAGCTGAAACTTGCACTTGATCTGCACTTCATCTCAGTATGGTTGCCATTTCTGGCAAATAGTTTAAATTTGCTTAAGTGATTCAAGAGATACAGAGCATCATAACAGTATGACATGTGACCTTCAAGTGCGACCTTGACCTTGAACCAAGACACCCGAAACCATTGCTCTGCACATCCTCTCAGTATGGTTGACATTTCTTTCCTTCCAGCAGCTCCAAAGATACAGAGTGGACAAAAAATTTCTAACAACCTTCAAGTGTGACCTTGACCTTGAACCAAGACAACTAAGTTTTAGGGTTTTCCGTGATACACAATATTGTCCATTTTAACCCTGAAATTGTCTAACTCATGACCCCCAAATATCTCACATGACTTGTTTCTCTTTATAAACTGTGAAATCAGTAATTTTTGTTGGCATTAAATTTCGTGGAATCAAGAATAAGGCTTATTTAGTTGATACATATATTCATGGATTTATGCCTAAGGAAAGGTGGGGGTTATTAGATATATTATGTTTGTGGGGATAAAATTGTCCACAAAATCGACAAAAATTAGTCCCCCACGAAAATTAGTGATTCTACTGTAAGTGTGTTATTTGACCCCCATTTGATCAATGCAATTCATCACATCAGCATGTTAATAAAAAGTATATGTATACATTCATGTCCAGTTCTGCCAGGTGATCAGTCTGTACTCAGCGAGTGCTCATTCCTTACTCATTACTCATGGGATTATTAATTAGCATTTGCTCACTATCAATTATTTGAAAACCCGCGTCACTATTTGCAGCCTCACTAGGTAGTGGAGAACCAATAGAAAATCTGGTACTTAAGGCACTTAAAACATACCTTTACTGACTTACAGATTTTAGATCTCCAACTAAAGAGTACTCATTTGTGTAGGCAGCATTTTGATTGGTCAATGTACCTCTAATGAATATCTTTATAACGATAAAGTGCTAGCCAAGTATCTCACGGCTGACAGATGTAATAGGCAGCCATGGGTATCTGACGCTGGCCTGTACTTAACATGAGAGATATCACAACAGGATCCCTCAGTGCACAAGACTTACATTTTCTTTGTTCTCCTGTTTCTTGTACTGAGCTTTCTTTGCTGCCTTCTCAGCCTCCTTCTGCTGTTTCTTTAAGGCCTTCTTTGATAGCTGACCCTCTCCATCTCTGAAAAAAAAAAGAAGAAACATTGCAATGGTTCTAATAGAAAGTCGGGAGAAATATCACTTCCATTCATTAAAGGGAAAGTGTTTTGCTTCCCTAAAGCTGCAACACTCCATTGCTAAAATTCATTTAAGAAACTTCCAAAGTGTGAAAAAGACAATAAAAAATAAGTTTTGTTTGCACACCTTTGTTTAGGGCAATCTAATGAGCAGCTGCAATTACAACCAACATTACACAAGCTTCCAGAGATTAGGTTGTCCCATGCCCTGAGCAAGTGAAAACAAACATGAAAATGAGATTTCCTAGTCATTTCAATATCAGGATTGTTTTTCCTTATGACTTATTCATGGATCTGGAAAATGGAATAACTTGCAAGGCTTTATTCCCCCTTCTTTATCAGGGATTCTTTATTAGTGTCTTCCCCTCTTTAAATTCATGCAGTTTTCCCCAAGATTTTTACCACAGGATTTCTCTTTCCCCATTGTAAGGAAATGACCATTTTTTCCCTCAATAACCACTCTTATTTTTCTCTCAAAATGTAAAAATCACTAGGTACACTTTATTTTCCCCTCACAAACAAGTCCGGACGGCCTGATATTTTCACAGAAAGTGTACATTAGGATGTAGATGTGCATACTTACTTAACTTTTCAAAATTCCAAAAGTTCGAGATTTTATGTCAAAATCGAGATTTGAACTTTGGTCATAAAAACATAATTTCGTATTACAAAGGCCCCTGATGAGCTGGAAGCATGAAAATTGGACAGCATAATTTGTGTCTTGAAATCTTCTTTGTATTCCATGACAGCTGACATTGTATGACATCAATTAATGTCAGAATGTAATAAGCAATTTTTTAATTTTTAATAAAGTTAAAGGTCAAGGTCACAATGACACTAAGGTCATTAAAGCAGAAAGCCCTATCGTTTGTTCAGGACAGACGAAATCTAGTTTTCATTGATTTTGTGGAGGGTTTTATCCATTAATATTAATCCCCAAGAAAACTGTCTCTTATACAGATCTTGCATTTTCTAGAACATAGATCTACGAATAAATGTACCGACGAAATTCTCTTCGACACATCATCATCGAAATTTAATGCCAATAAAAATTAATGATTTTACAGTATCCGACCAAAGGCATGTTTATAAAAGGGTGTCATAGTACAAAGTATTGTTTTTAATATGGGGAAGTAGTTTTGTTGTTGCAAATGTCAAGGATGATCTTCTTTCATAAATGTTGAGAAAAAAGTATATACATGTAATCAGTTTTGATCTCAATAATAACATATTCTATCATTAATAGTATCTGAATGACATTGCCGGGAATCAAACCCATGTGGTGAGGGGCTGAGTGAGTGTTAAAGTCAGCGACTCTACCCTCTCGGACACGGAGGCCCCACAAAATGGTACTTGACCAATATTTGTAATTATATACTTCCAAACCAAATATTAATTTTATACATAAAAATCTCTCAAAAGTTATTGCGTAGAAACAGAATGTCTAAGGAAACTGCCATACCATAACACATCTCGCCATTTGATGGCTTTAACAACTAGATGTGGGTGTTCCTCGGAACACTTGTGTCGCCTGCATTTAAGCATGTTTGATGAAAGAATTGACTAGAAAATCGATCTTTTGACAAATTATTGATAAAGCATAATCTATTTTGTGAGGTACAAAATAACACCAAATCACACACACACACACATATATATATATATATTTTATATATATATTTTTTTTTTTTTTTGGGGGGGGGGGGGGGGGGAAATAAAATATTCAAACAGTGCAATATGTAATAATTTTCCCGAGCACTTTCGACTATACAGTCTTCATCAGAGGGAGTGTCAGAATGACTATGAATTCAAAACATTAACTGTAAGAAAAATTATGACGTCATTAAGCACTTATGACGTTAATTATATATATGTTGCAAGTTTGTAGTCATCATTATCATTATTGAGTTATCATTCTTGTGTACTGCACTCAGACCAATGAGATCTATCTACTATAAATGTTTAAGGCAACACTTCAAATACTTTACAAGTTATGCACCACACAAGAATTAAATCCAAAAAAATAAACAAAGGGAAATAACTCCAAAAATACAACAGTTATCATTCTTGCACAATGCACTCCATGAGATCTTTCCACCTGTGAGGTTTCAAAGTAATACCTCAAATACTTTTCGTGTTATGCTCCAGACAAAAATGAAGTCTGAGTATCAACAAAGGGCAATAACTCAAGGAAAAAGAGAAACAGAGTTATCATTCATGTGCACTGCACTCAGACCATTGAGATCTATGAAGTTTCAAGTCAACACCTCAAATACGTTTCGAGTTATGCCCCAGACAAAAATTAAGTCTGAAAATCAACAAAGGGAAATAACTCAGAAAATAAAACAGAGTTATCATTCTTATGCACTGCACTACAAATCCATGAGATCTTTCCATCTATGAAGTTTCAAAGCAATATCTCAAATACTTTTTATGTTATGCTCCTGACAAAAATAAAGACTGAGAATCAACAAAGGACAATAACTCAGAAAAAGAAAGTAGGTTATCATTTTGTGAACTGCACTCCCTTCAATGGATCTATCATTTAAAGTTTTAAGTAACCTCAAATACTTTTTGAGTTATGCCCTGGACAAAAATTAAGACTGAAAATCAACAAAGGGCAATAACTCAGAAAATATGAAAGTCATGGTTATCATTCTTGTGCACTGCACTCCACCTCAATGTGATCTATCCATGTTTTAAGTTTCAAGGTGATACCTCAAATACTTTTTGAGTTATGGTCCGGACAAAAATAAAATCTCAGAATCAACAAAGGGTAATAACTCAGAAAATACGAAAGTCAGAGTTATCATTCTTGTGCACTGCACTCCACCTCAATGTGATCTATCCATGTTTTAAGTTTCAAGGTGATACCTCAAATACTTTTCGAGTTATGCTCCGGACAAGAAAGTGTGACGCCGACGACGACGCCGACGACGCCGACGGACAAAGTGATCCCTATGTGTCTGCCATGCTATGCAGGCGACACAAAAATTAGAGGCCCACTGACACTAAATATTGAACAGTGTTTCCAAGTAATTTAATTTTTTCCCAATCATGTCAAAGCTTAACCCTTTCCCTCATAGAGGACACCATGGAAAGACCTATGCGAACAGCATAAAACCAGATCAGCCTGTGAGTAACTCGCAGGCTGATCAGGTTTTATGCTGTTCGCTGCTCCTCAATGGTCTGGAAATGAGGACTTTATAATTAAATTTGGTAAGGTTTAACTGTGGTTTTCTGCAGATCAGGCTTTATATGATACCTATTGAGGGTGTCAAAATGAGTCTATATGAGGGAAAGGGTTAAGCTTGGTAAAACATGCATGCACACAAGTCTCGGCATCTATCTGTGATCTTGATCTTTGGGGTAGAGACTTGGAAATTGTATAAAACTTGCTAACAACTGATGAAGAAAGTCTCTAACCATATGTCTGACAATACACTGATCCATTTCAATGTTAGTGCCTGGATAAACTTATACCATTTGACCTTTCAATTCTGACCTTGACAGTAAAGAATTGCTTGATTTTCTGATATCTAAAGGCCATAATTCAAGATCTATCCATCCAATATCAACTGTATTCAGACTTGACTGAGAAATAATGGTCATTAACATAGTTCATGTCTGATAAAAGTTGCTTCAATTTGGGATTGCTACAAGGTAGATATTAGAAATAACTAAACTTGAGAGAAAAGAGATTATAGACATTTACTTTTCATCAGATTGCTTCAGAAATGAAGACGCTAGAGGATAAACATGGCAAAATTGTTTAATTTCTGTTATTATTTCTTATTCAAGGGCCATAACTCCTGATCTACTGTGCAAATATAAGCCATATTCAAACTTGGTCAAAGTGATTATGGCCATAAAAATTGTCAACCTGTTAAAAGCTTTAGAAATCTGGTCGTTGCTTAATTTGTATACTGAGTATTATTGGGGAAAAAAAACTTATGTATTTCACCACCCTCACCCACCTTAATTTTAAGTGACACCATAACCCCCAGCTTTTTTTGTCTTGGCCCCAGTACAATAACCAAGCAGTGGTGAATGAACTTACTGTAAAGTTTGAATTTAGCTTTCAAGAATTGTTCATGTTTGCAAGTGTTTAATACCATGTGTATAATTATATATACATGTATATAAAAACAGATTGCATCTGTTTTTATACAGATTTTTTTTTCAAAAATTATATATGTTGATTGCTAAATCTGCTAAATTAGCAATCCAAAATTAGTAGAGCATTAACAATCATGTCAATATTGTTTGACAGGTCCAGATATCTCTAGATCTATGATATCAGTCCAATGTCACCAAATTCTGGTGAACTAAATACTCAGAAAAATTCTTACTCTTAATCACATGAATGTGCTATAAAATGGTACAGTTTTACACAAGAAAAAGATGCATCACTTCAATATCCATGCAAAACTTTTTTCAATAATTATATAGGATGGAACTGGGACTAACAACTTTAAATATCTTGTGTTTAAGATTTTTATGTGCACTTTGTCATATATATATATATATAACAGCGTTTGGCACTAACTTTTTGGCCAGGTATCCTGAAGGAACACTTGCTTTGAAATTCAAGAGTCCCTTCTGAAAATAGGAGTTGTATCATTTGGATATATATGGCACTTTTTTTGCATATCAACCGTTTGTCAAGGAGTTGTGATTATCAAAGACCGTTACTAATAAGAACTTTTCCTAGGATGTTTACATTGATATACAGTCAATTTACGATAATTCGGATTGCAATTTTCGTTTTGACGGCATTATTCGAATAAATGTCACGGTCCCGTCAAGTTCTCCAATATCTCATATAAAATAAATGCAATAATTCGTTTTACAATTACTCGGATAAATGTGGCAATTCGAACTTTATTACAGGTCCAACAAGCAATCAAGTTGTTGATCTATGACACAATAGTTTGGACGCTGTGTCACTGTAATTTACACGCGTGCATATTTTTCTCACCTATGTGTACAAAAGCTAATTGATTGGTGGTTATTTCAAATAAGGTGATGCAAACCGTTGACAGGTGTCACTTGATTGTCAAGAGTGTTAACAAACTGAGTGTTGTTTTTTTATTTAACTATACATATCAGTATGAGTGATCGAACCTCACTTTACTTTTTTCGTATGCTCTGCAAGAGTAATATCACGCCATCAATATCAAAGATTTGTAGATTTACAGATGCATTTGAAATTAACCATTTATTATTCGCGTAATTCAGAGAAGGGCCCAAGGTCAGCTGGGAGGATAGCTGAATCGGGATAGGTAATTTTCAATTTCCAAGTAATTCAGTGAAGGGCCCAGGTTACAAGTAAGGCTTGTAAATAATTGTTTATCGCTGACAATGTTGTGCTTTTATATGTGATTTATGATTTTTATGAAGAATAAAATAAAACATAAGACATAACTGTGTTCTATATTTTATATACATGTATATCATAAGCCAGCTAATTGTCACGACATGTATTTCTTACAAATACACAAATTGTCCACCGGTAGGTAAACACGGTAATTCGGATGACATGATTTTTCGAACATTTCAGTCAGTCCGCAGACCGTTCGAATTATCGTAAATGGACTGTATAACAAATGTGGCCGTTCCAATCTATTTTCAATCCCACAGCAAAACCTAGCAAGTCACATCTAGAATCCTTCCAAAACTTTGGTGTCTTCTGGATCCTGGTACACCTTTAGTGTCAGCTGCTGCATAAGATGTATACATGTTACAAAAGTATAACACCAAAATATGACTGTATTATGAGTATATATACCTTCAAAACAAGAATTATCATCAGGGCCTTTTTACCATTCTTTGCAGTAGCCAGTTACTTCTCCAAGTCAAAAGATTCAGTCAATATGTCAACCCCTCAATCGGTGATGTTAACTCCATATTAAGGGAGCATGGAAAATTAAGTTACACATGAAGACTATCTAGAGCAATGTTCTGTAACATCTGCATTAAGGCTTATACAGTCAACATTGTTCATGTGACCACCTGTATTAAACGACTTTTTTATTAAATCCCGCCCGAACGTTTTTACTATATCAATTTATCCCATAAAGCGACTTTTTTATTATACGACCAGCGACCACATAAACCAAGTCCCAGCACGAAAGATTATGCACAAAATCAACTTTTTTGAGCGACCGTGTTTGATTCCGTTGCTAATTATCGTGTATGCTGGAGCATGTGTATATTCATCTTTAACACATCTGAACAAACAAACAATTTTCCCGATCATAAGTGCTCACATGAAACCAATTCGTTTTGACCACGCATGACTGCACCATGTGCAACTAAATTCTAAATATATATCCTGGTTCCCGTTTCAACAGTTACTAAGAATAACATAGGTGAAACCATCTCTCCAAATGCCGAATGCTTAGGATTTTGGTAAAAGAATATTTGGGAATAAGGTAAATTAATACCTCCGGATGCACTGCATACCATTGATAATTTGTACCTATAAGTATGTATATTGCCTCTTATGATATGCGACCAGGGCGCGTGGTTGAAATAAATTTATCGGGGGTTTCTGGATTTATGTTAGACAGAGACATAAAGAAAGCTCATTGCTAAATAATATTTTTTCTTAAAATTGTCCGAATCCATCCATGAATTAGATGTCAAATGCTGAGTTTTTCCACCGAACACCAAATGCAAACCTCAGCCAATGATCCAAGGTATTATTTCAACAAAACAGCTAAAAAATCGAAAGATATGACAAAAAAATAAACATGCTAATGTTTATTTGTATAAAACAACAAAACATTGTGTAGTTTACATCGTCTTCATGTTGTAATATAATGTTATGATACAATTTAGCTTACAGTTTGTATATATATATGACTTGTTTACCTGGATTTCCAAATATATCTATTAAGGCTCTGGAACTGTAATGAACTTCGGCAAACACCGACACTCGGAAATGTCCGTGTTTGCCGAATGATCCGTAATCGTTAATTATCGTCGATTTCCGGTTTATTCTATTTTTAGTAATTTCCTATCATTTGGTGGGGTTTTCCGATACGTAGTTGGGTAATCAAAATGGCTGAAACTGGTGTTCAGCGACGCGACTTGCGAGGTCGTTTCAGCAAAGCTTGCGCTGTAAAGGCCAAGAAGTGTAAAATTGAAGTCGAACATAATTATTGTGTTGGGACTGTGTGTACAGGCAAAGACTGTAATGTCTCATCTTGTGTTTGTGAGGTATATGTGCCATCACATGTGGATCGCGAGAGTTGGCGGCACGGACGACGTGTTATTGAACTTGATGTTTTATTGACAAGTTTAAAGTCGTGCTCCGAATGTTTCCTTGGACCCATTCCCCTGACGATACATAATATTGTGGGAGAGTTAAAGAAAGGATTAGGTGGATGTCAAAGTAACAAAATAATGAGAGTAATGCAAAACAAGAGGGCCAAGATGGCCCTGTGTCGCTCACCTGAGTAAGATGGCTGTGTTAGGCATAATGACAAAAAATCTGGCATCTAAAAGTGTTTTTCTAACATTTGACTAAATGACCTACATATTGATCCTACCTGAATTTGCACTCAACTGGGAATTCATGCAGTCATCATTCATATTAAGTTTAATGAAGACTGGGACAAAAATGTTGGCCTCTAGAGTGTTCACAAGGTTTTTCTTAGATTTGACCTGGTGACCTAGTTTTTGACACCTTTTTAAACTCATCCAAATATCATTAACAAAATCCTACCAATTTTGAAATTGGGCAAACTGTGGCCTTAAGGTTCAAGGTTTTTTTTTAGTGACCTAGTTTTTGACCCACATGACCCAATTTCAAACTCATGCAAGATATCATGTAGACAAACATCCTGACCAAGTTTCGTGAACATTGGGCCATAACTGTGGCCTGTATAGTGTTCACAAGGTTTTTCTAAGATTTGACCTGGTGACCTAGTTTTTGACCCCACATGACCCAATTTCGAACTCATCCGAGATATCATGTAGACAAACATCCTGACAATTTATGAAGATTGGGCCAAATTTGTGGCCTGTAGAGTGTTCACAAGGTTTTTCAAGGATTTGACCTAGTGACCTACTTTTTGACCCCACATGACCCAATTTCGAACTCATCCGAGATATCATGTAGACAAATATCCTGACCAAATTTTATGAAGATTGGGCTAAAACTGTGGCCTCTAGAGTGTTCACAAGGTTTTTCAAGGATTTGACCTAGTGACCTACTTTTTGACCCCACATGACCCAATTTCGAACTCATCCGAGATATCATGTAGACAAACATCCTGATTAAGTTTGATGAAGATTGGGCCAAATTTGTGGCCTCTAGAGTGTTCACAAGGTTTTTCTAAGATTTGACCTAGTGACCTAGTTTTTGACCCCACATGACCCAATTTCGAACTCATCCGAGATATCATGTAGACAAACATCCTGACCAAGTTTCATGAAGATTGGGCCAAAACTGTGGCCTCTAGAGTGGTCACAAGCAATTGTTGACGACGGACGACGGACGACGGACAAAAGGCGATCACAAAAGCTCACCCGAGCACAAGTGCTCAGGTGAGCTAAAAAAACCCAAAAAACTCTGGAGCAGACACAAATGTACCTTTAAAGGGAGGTAATAATAAATACAAATTAAACTGAGATGAAAAATATGGAGACTTAAGAAAGCCTTCACATGGCCCTTTACACCATTTGTAGTAAATGTGATATTCATGTATATTATTAACAGACACATCTTGGACCATTGGACCTGCAGGCAGAGTTTATGATATTACATGTATATACTGAATGTTCAGCTCCGTTGCATTCATATATTGTTCAAAAGAACAAGGTTAACCATGTATTCTGTGATATATTTGTGTTTTTGAAGTTTAAAACACATTTTTGTATCATATATAGATGATTTTTTTATTTAAAGATTTACTATTTAATTAATATTGACTGTTTTGACATCATTTTTCGCTTGGAGTTTCATTATAGTCACCTTATATAACTTGCTATTATTTTCTTTTGGAACGGTAAAACTTCTATTGAATCTCATATTATGTAGAGTTATTATTGCAGAAAATTTTAAAAGTTGTTTCATGTCTTAAACTTAATCCATACTTGAGATATTTAGCTTTAAAGATAGTTTAAGTTTTTAAACATGACAAAAAAACTGGAAATTTTGCATGTGAGTATATGTATATAAAACTCTATATCTTGAAAAATATTTGTCCAAAGCTCAATTCTATTGATTTTAATTAATATTTAGTCGTTGTAAAACAGGGAATGGGTTAAAATATGAACATAAAACAGTTGTTTATAAAAAAAAAGTGTACTTTTTTTATTTTTTACCCTTGTATTATTTCGACCATTTCTGAACATTATGGGAAAATACATAAAAATGTCAATAACTTTAGTTATAAACGGTAAATTTAAATAAGAATTCACCATACAATGTGTTTTATAGTATAGATTCAGGAAATAATATCATTTTTAGGATTTTGGAAGGTCACCATTACAGTTCCAGAGCTTTAAGAGACCATTTCATTTAGCGACCACTTTTTGGCAGTCCCTTGAGCGGTCTCTTAATACAATGTAGACTGTATATTACTTATTTCATTTCTAACTGCTAACAATATACATATATCCTCGAGTGCCCAAACTTCGCCCCTCTAAGATTTAATTAGGAAATGCAACATAAATAAAATACATAGAATAAAAACTGTTCACATACCAATTAATTCTATCAAATTGACATTGATACCCCCCAAAATAATTCTTTTATAAATAATTATTAACTCGGAAATAACATTTAATACATTACGAGTCAAATATTATGCCATCATTTTGTGTGGTCCTAACTCCGCCCCCTAGGTGACATCATAGCAGTTGCGAATTGTACACATTGACTTCCATTTATAAATATGTAAACACAGCAGATGGAATTTCCGAGATACTTTTATTTTAAAAATTTGAGTGTAAAAGGGCCATTCAGCATGGAAATCATTTTGTATGAAGAAAAAACATATAAAAAGAGTGGTGTGAGATAAAATTTGCAATATTTATCAGTTTGAATCAAAATTTCTTACAAAAATCATCTGAGTTTATTTACTGGAACATAGTAAAAAAAATCTCAAAGTCTCTTACAATTGTGATAAAAATCCAGCGAGACTATGATAGAAAAGAAGAAGGTGGTGGAGTTAGGACAGGGGCGCAGTTAGGATCTCCGACGATATATATATATATATATATATATATATATATTTGGTCCCGGGACAAATCTCATCTAGGCAGCATGGCTGCGCAAATGTACAAATTTTCTACGTCTCCCCAACCACTTACCAAGCACTTTCCCATTTTGCATTGCACCTTCCCATTTTGCAAAGCATTTGCCAAGCATTTTGCATAGCACCTTCCCATTTTGCAAAGCATCTGTCGAAGACTTCTACGAGCGGCTGGGCCGACTAGAGGCCTGCGCAGAGCAATCTACGAGCCTGCTGGTGGAGGTGCTGGCCCAGTTGGCACACCCCGACGACGACGAAGACGCCTTTCTCGACGAGCTGATGGTTGCTGTTGGCAAGTAACAAGAAGAGATAGCGAAAGAGCTGGCTGCCGAAGACAAGAAGCAAGAAGAGATAGCGGAGCAGCTGCAGATGGATACGAAGATAGTGGAAACAGCCCAGAAGTGGACCTACATTTCCCTTGCTGCGGTGCTCGTTTGGAAAGCAGTTGGGGCAACCTGGAAGCAATGCACGCCCACCGAGCAAAAACAGACGCCCATCGCGTAGGAAAACACAAAACCGGGGGACCCATTCTACATGGAATAGTAGTGGAAAAAATTCGCAGAAAAAATCGGCCAGCTGGGGTAGCCGGGACAAAAAAATATGTGCACCGTATACTTTTAGATCCCTGCAGAGTCGATATCTTGTTTTTCTACCACAATTCTGGCCCGTTTTTCCATGCTTGACTGGGCTGCAGATTTCGGGTCTATATTTTTTTCTTGTTCTCGGCATGGCGCCTTCTTCGAGAATCTAGAAGATCGCTGTCGGCAGAAAAAATGTGTGCGAGCGGCGGAGTGTGGTGTGTTGTGTGTGTGTGCATTTTTTCTTCTTTGTATCCGTCTAGTCTAGCATTCTGGCTCTTCTAGTAGCTCTATTCTAGCCACTCAGTCGGTGTTTTTGTCTTTCCATAGGCTGTCCCAGGTGGCATACAAACTCTCCATAGACCCGCAACTTTTCTATCCTATCAATGTAGCGAACTTCCTGGTCTATGTGGTAGCCATACACAGGAATGTCTTTGTGTTCTTTGTTGGACAGCAGTAGCAGCAATACATTCTTTTTGTTGCGCCTCCCTACTGCAAAATTCCTACAGGCATATTCTCCTGGTGGCATATCTCCTGTTCTCCTCCATGTTGCCTGAGGTGTAACTATATCCAGTTTTTTCCCT
Organism: Solen grandis; assembly: GCA_021229015.1. Taxonomy (NCBI): domain Eukaryota; kingdom Metazoa; phylum Mollusca; class Bivalvia; order Adapedonta; family Solenidae; genus Solen; species Solen grandis. The sequence goes on along the minus strand of CM037788.1, from coordinate 36,821,687 downwards.
CTAGACGAGCCATAGATTGCCAACCCCGCACATGGGATGTTCTTCCTCCCTGACGGCTGTGGAACTAGATCTAGGCCCATTTTGTTGCAGAGGTCCTCCCCCACGAGTTGTCGAAATATGCATGTATTTTTCCTGCATGGGCATAATTTGGCCAACTTCCGCACAGTTTGTATGTAGTGTAGCATCCAGATAAGGCAATCGTTGTCGTGTAGGTTTTCTATATTGCAAACTGTATCGGGGATTTTGTTTCCTCAAGTACATCTTGTGGCACTCGTTTTTCTTCCAATATTTGCAGGTCACTGTTTTTCCAAAGAACGCATTTCTCGCTGGAGAAGCAGTGGTCTATTGCGCCGCATCTACATGTGGAGTTGTCGTCTGTGAGTAGTGGTGGGTTGGAGATAGTAGCGAGGCAGTCGACGCATTTCCCTGTATGCCAGTGTTCCGGCTTTTTCGTAATTTGCACAACTATCCGAAGGTGGCCAGTAGACGGGCGAAAGTCGTTGGGTTGGTACAGGTAGTCGAAGTCCAATATTTTTCCCTCCCGTACAAAGCCCGAGTATTCGAGTATGTATGGTTCTAGAAATTGCCTAGGAATTTGTGCTGCTTGTAGAAACGGTACCCCGCCTGTTCCAGTTTTTGTTTTTCTGCAACAGAAAGAAGTACATGCGAAAATTTGTCTACAAGGCAGTTCCATTCGTCTTCAATTTCTTTTGTAGTATCCTCCTCTGTTTCTTTTGCAGTATCTTTCTTTGCGGTGTATTCTTCTGGAGTACTGTCACGAATCTAATAGTATCTTTCTTGGGAGATGTGGTACTTCTCCTTTGCCTCCCATACAGACAGGTTGCCAGACTGTTTCTCGGTGTAGGCTTCTAGAGAAAGTTTTGGACCCCTTGGTGCTGTATAGCCACCGGCATCGCCGCAAATTCAGTAGTATCTATTTTGGGAAATGTGGTACTTCTCCTTCGCCTTCCGTATAGATAGCGCGCCAGACTGTATTTCGATGTAGGCTTCTCATGGTAGAGCTCCACCTGGCAATACTCACTTTTGTGGTATATAGGTACGTATATGTATTTCTGTAATTGGGAGTACAAAAATTCTGGTAGACATCTGTGACTACTACTTGGGGTATGCTGGCACTATAGAAGTGGGCCGGCCTGTATACACTTTGCTACCGCTCCGGCTTCTTCCAACTATCCCCAATTTTGCCATGGTTTTTTTTGTACTCGAGTGTATCCCAACTGGCTTTTTTTGTACTTGAGTGTACCCCACCAAACTATGGCTTGGGGGCTCTATTTGCCGATCTATCGTCTGTACTATGGGGAGGTGTACCTGTTGGAGTACACTTTCGGTGTTTTTTTCCCCCACCCTGTATACTACTCAACTGCTAGTCCATCAGGATCTACAGGAGCACCAGGCACAACTGCTAGTCCATCTGGCACAACTTGTGCACAAGGCACCAATGCTGGTCCATCAGGAACCACAGAAGCACTAGGCACAACTGTTAGCCATCAGGATCCACAGGAGCACCAAGCACAACTGCTGGTCTATCTGGCACAACTTGTGCACAAGGCACCAATGCTGGTCCACCAGGAACAACTGCTAGTCCATCAGGATTTACAGGGACACCAGGCACAACTGCTGGTCCATCTGGCACAACTTGTGCACAAGGCACCAATGCTGGTCCATCAGGAACCACAGAAGCACTAGGCACAACTGTTAGCCATCAGGATCCACAGGAGCACCAAGCACAACTGCTGGTCTATCTGGCACAACTTGTGCACAAGGCACCATTGTAGGTCCATCAGGAACCACAGAAGCACTAGGCACAACTGCTGGTCCATCTGGCACAACTTGTTCACAAGGCAACATTGTAGGTCCATCAGGAACTACCGGAGCACCAGGCACAACTGCTGGTCCATCTGACACAACTGGTGTGCCAGGAAGCACAAGTGGTAAATGAAGAACCACATGAGAACCAGCCATATATTAAGTGAAGATGACAGTTAACTCATAAAAGCTAAGGGTTGAGGTTCGGTACTCTGCCTACATTCTATAAACTGTGATATAACAGGGATGCAACTGTGCCCATTAGCTACAGAGCTTTATGTTTACTGAAAGCAGGGCAGGCATAACTGTTGGTCCATTTGGCACAAATAGAGACAGAGGTGGCAAAATCTCATTTTATTTTACTTGTCCACGGACAACCAAAATTAAAATTTCACTTGTCCGTAGCAAAAAACTACTTGTCCGTACTTTTTGAAATACTATTGGTTTAAAATATGGAAATAATTGAAATTTTATTACTCTCTTAATAAATTAATTTAGGCATGTAAAAAATCATTGTATTAAGTGCCTTAACACTGAAACTTGAAACATTTTTACTGACTGATTTAACAATCAAACTGTTTAACAACGCAGAATTGTCTTATGCATCTGTTATTGCCATCAAATTTGACATTTCGCTGAGCCCTCATCGTTAACTCAAAGACATGAGAAGTCTTTAAGGCATGATTCTTAAAATGATCTTTAACGCTTTGTTTTATCATATTTTTAATCTTGGTCTTTTATTGTTTTCTTAAGGGTTTGATTGGGATATTCTTCCCCCTTTCTGGTTTGGGACGATTTTTAATAAGAAATCGATCCATTTGACAAGGAACTTACCGATGATAGACTGTGCGTTAAAGCGCTTACTTTGACCTTTTATTTTCATATCTTAACATATTAGAAACGAAACCTGTCAAAACGGAATGGTTGAATATGAGGATCATCTTGTAAGATGCCGAAAAATAAACTTTATTTGACAGACACAAGTCAGGGATATCTTTACAGTTGAAATGCTGCAGTTTAGAGTTTTGAATTTAAATTTTTGCTATGGTTTTGGATTTTTGGTTGTCCATAGACAAGTTAACAGTCAAAATTCTATGCTGGCAAATGTACGACTCAGATAAATTGGACAATGGATTTCGCCATCCCTGGGAGCACCAGTAATCTGTACTGAGGTCCGCTCCGGTTATTTTTTTCATATTGGCCTCCCTCTACCCAGGCCTTATATAAAAGCTTTGGGAAATTTACAGATACCCCTACCTCGTTTTGGCTGTTCAAATGGATTGTTTTAGCATGCACATGTAAAAATCCAGGCAGACATGGTAAGTAGATATATTTTTCTTTCCATTTAATTCAACATCATTGTCTTAGCTTATCGATTTCATGAAATATGGCGACAGAAAACACCAAACCACTCACCTCATAGTTTTAAACAGACATTTTGTAAATATTGATCACGTGACTAGTGGCAAAGCACTTTATATATATATAACAATTCAGTTCAGCTACGACTGTTCAACAACAAAAGGTAAATGCTCTTTGCCAATAAATTGGCCCTGGTAAAATCAAAGAAATTTTGCTGTATACTATAAAACGATATTTCAAAATGAATTCTATGTGAAATATGTTCTATTTACTTTTAGATTGAGAAAACCACACACGGCTCTATACCGCATAATTCGTGAGGTGAACCTAACTGTATTTATCCAATCACAGATTAGTCACGTGATTACCCCGCATGTAAACAACATGGCGGCAAGTTTGGAGCTTTCGTGAGTCCATAGCTTGTTAACTGGTGAAATCGACAAGCAAAAACAATTATGTTGAATTGAATGGCAAGAAAAACAATCTACTTACTATGTCTGCGAGTAATTTTATGTTTGCATGCCAAAACAATCGATATGAATGGCCAAACTGAGGTAGGGGTAACGGTGTAAATTTCCCAAAACTTTTATATAAGGTCTGGGTAGAGATCCTGCTGAGGCCAATACAAAAAAAAATAACCGGAGCGGATCTCTGTAGAGATTAGGAGCACCAGGCGCAACCACTGATCCATCTGACACCAGGTACAACAGCTTAGCACTCAAGAACCGATGGAGCACTAGGCAAAAAGAAAGGCAAACTAAAACAAAGTTAATGTTGAGGCATTTATTAAGCAACAAAACTAAATGTAATACCTGAGAGGAGACATTTTCAAACTTTGGATCATATAATAGTGCTCACTCAAAAGAATTAAAGATCGTTGTTAAATTAGTAAAACTATATTAAGAATAAATGACAGTGTCACATGCTTGCATCATAATGATCATACTGTCATAAAACTCATTTCCCCACCCACATGTATTCCCAATAAAATATTTTGGTAGCCGATATTTGCTCCGACTAAACAAACAGCTGATAACTTCCTTACCCTTTTGATTCCATTTTAATCTCCTTCCTTTGGATGACACGGACACCTAGATATATTCTGACATTTAACTTGCACACTTCACTGGTTAACCGGCTTCTCTCTCATGCAATGTTTATGCAAAATACAACTTCCGGTTCACACGTGCCCATTCCCACAGTGCAACGCGAAATTATGGAAGACTGCGGACGGGAAAAACACGGCTGTGCGATGTTGACTGTTTATATACCATAATTACCTCATGTATATACTTAACCTAAAAACAATTATATTCCGGAATGCCGAATTCTTCGAGGAGGAAGCAGTCCAAACCTCAACATGTTCTCAGTAAGTTTTATTTATCATTTTATTAGGCTTGTTTACGATCGAAATTCAACCGCTGGGCGTAAACTGCTTTCGCATGCATGCATGAAATTACGCACGCGCATGTGAAATGTTTGAAATGATGTTTTTATTTCATGGTTGATATCAGTACCTTATTGATTGTTTGATATGACTGTTAGGTTTTTAACTTATTTCTTGTTCGTTTTGATGCAATACGAGAAACATTCCATTTGCATTCCTCGCGTGCATCGACCGACATTTGCTGGGTCAAATTGTTTGCGTATCGGGTGCATTCATTGAGGCCTGTTTGGACACATTTGTGCCCTGTATCGATTGTGTAATGCGGTGGGCTTAGTAACGTGTAGATACCTTTGAAAGTGGACGGTGGTCATAGCACTGACATTCATGTGGCCGTGCGTGTTAAGATAACCTGAAGTTGATAAACACAAATGCAGTTTTCATGTCAATATTGGTTACTGGCATAACATTAGTTAGTCCTCCTTGAGTTTTAGTGTGTGTGTGTGTTTGCACATCCATACATGTATATTGAATAAAGTTTAAATGAATGTTGTATAAGATCAAACTTGTTAAAAATAATAATACAAAATATTATGCATATATCATAAAATTGAAAACTATTTATTTTTTGTGTGAGCCAAATTACATGGCAATAAATACAGTTAGTATTTAGGTAAATGGTAGTTTTTGGTATATTATCATAATGTTGACCAATTAAAAAATACATTTATTGATTTCCTAATTATAGGTCAGCTTGAATGTATACAGGTTTTTATATGCCCATCTTAAGATGGGGCGTATTATGTGAACACTCACGGTGGGCGGGCATGGAACATTTGTTGTCCGGGCTCTAACTTCAGTACCGTTTGCCCAATCCTTTTCAAACTTTCCACACATGTGCATGGCCATAATATCTGGGATGAGTTTGATATCCAGCATTATCGCGTGAATGATTTAGAAGTTATGGCCCTTGACGTACACAAAATACTTGAAATTGTGATTGTCCGGGCTCTTACTTCAATACCGTGAGTCCAATCCTTTTCAAACTTTTCACACATGTGCATGACCATAATATCTCAGATGAGTTCGTTATCCAGCATTTTCGCATGAATGACTTAGAAGTTATGGCCCTTGACGTACACAAAATACTTGAAATTGTGATTGGCTGGGCTCTAACTTCATTACTGTTAGACCAATCCTTTTCAAACTTTCCACACATGTGCATGGCCATAAAAGCGCGGATGAGTTCGATATTCAGCATTATCGCGTGAATGACTTAGAAGTTATGGCCCTTGAACACTTGAATAAGTCAAAAGAGACATTGTCCTTCAAATTAATGGAAATGTTTCAACATGATTGTTTTAAATTTAATAAGTAACATTCATTAACTAATGGGATTTAGGAGACAATAGCTTGTTTCTCTGAGCTATTTCTGGGAGTCCCCATACTGTGATGGGCGTATTTTGTGGCAGTCCTGACCCTTGTTTCAATTCTTTTCACTTAAAAGTTTAAAAATACAATGCCTTTACCATTCTCTTTCATTTAATGGCTCTGATCTGAGCATCCTGCATGCCTTTCCCTTAATCTATGACAATTATTTTTGTAAATCAGTTAAAAGATATTTGATTACTTTTTTTTCTAAAGTCTGCTTAAAGGAACAAGGTTAAGTTTAAATGAAACTACAGTATTAAGAGATCAGTTATACATGTACATGTTATTAGTATGTCCTGGTTTGAAACTTTTTTTTATAAGGACCTAAGTAGTAAATAACATCTTGATTATTTGCCATTGAAAATTATTCAATATGTTGAATATGTGCAGTGAATGGAAGAAAAAAGATTCTTGTCATGACTGTTTCTCACTGGCAAGTGACATGTTATAAGATATTCCACTTTCAGGAGTACATGCACATACCTCCAGCATTTTCTCGTTGAATGATTTTTCACATAGTTATGGTCCTTTTTATATCAAGATCTGTTCTTGTCTAGATTATATTTTATTTATTATTTCGTTTAGCAACCATAGCTGGAGTTCTGTGAAACTGTATGTGAATCTTAACTATTAATAATAATATTATTGAAAAAGAGAAAGAAAAAACATTTGAAAAAAAGAAAGAAAAAACATTTGAAATATTTATAGTACAGACCCCATGTCACATCTTTTTTCATCTCTCTTTTATTTTTCAACATTTTTTCTCAGCTGTTGCCCTTTATTTTTATATTTAGAACCTTGTCATATGATGTTTCAGCAGTACCATTGTTATTCAATATTGCTTTGAACTTCACACACTCATTATAGTAATAGGGGCATGCATGAATTCAGTTTTATCTGAATTATGTCCCTTTCAGATTTAGTTTTTTGGATATACAACTTGTTATATCTCAGCATAGTATTTCTGGTCTTTTTTTCGCACTTGTCACAAATTGTTGCTGGTTATTTGGAAGTTTCTTCACTTGGGGATTGAAGCAGGAGCAGGAATTTTGCACTGCACATTCCTCAAAGGAATATTAGGAAAGAAAATTCAATATCATAAACAGGTAAATATTTTCATGTGACATAATAAGCTGACAATTGGAGACACGAAAGAGAGACAATACATTGTTGGGGTGTTAGTGTCTTGCAGACACCTTTCTTGTTCTGGAAGAAATCCAGTGAAAATATCACAAGAAGCTTCACTTCTAGTTGGAAGATTATCATCCTGGTTGTGGCTGGTTTGATATGGAACATGACATTCAGTGAGTTGGCAGGAGTCAATAGATGCTAAGTATTCACAGTAAAGATATATAATAGGCCTGTCTTTAAATTTATTTGTTTGCAATTACAATTACGTGACACATACCTTTTTTAGTAGGTCAGTTGGTAGCGTTTTATTTTCAGCGTGAGCTTTTTGGGCCAGCCTTTTTCAGTTGTACATTTTGAACATTCTAGAGGCCATATTATTTATCCAATCTTCAATCATGATATCTGATCAGAGTTTTTGTCTATATAAAATCAGATCTAAAGGGCAAATACTGTCCTGTGGTTAGAGAGTCCACCTGGTTAGCTGGAGGTTTTGAGTTGGATCCCGAACCAAAGTCATAAATCATGGAACTGGTATAGTTTCCTTGCTTGGCGCTCAACATATATAAAGGATAGTTCCAGGACTGGTTGGCCTGGTGCTAGATGTGTTATCATGTCATAGGTCTACAGCATCTTGCTGCAATTTGGCAGCACTATATCTGTCTTGAGTTACAAAGTCTCCAAATGACTGAAATACTTCTGGTGGGACGTTAAACCCATACACTCACAAACAAATGCAAATCTTAGCAAAAAAAAAATGCAAACATTTACTTATAAAATTTGAGTTTCCATGAAACACTATTTTAAAGAAAGATTTTACTGAAAGTGACTGTTAGTCATTTCTAGTTTTGACCTGCACATAAATATTTCTCATCTGTCACATTGACAGTGATAATTGGAGTTATGTATTCAGTTTTTTTTCTCCTTTTTTTTTGGGGGGGGGGGGCTGTTTTGATGACCGATATTGGGTTGTGTTCCCACTCACAAATAGCATTTTTTTCCCCCCAATTTCAAGGAGAAAATTCCCAATTCAAAGAACAGAAAAAAATCTCCATTTTTAAAATGTGTTTGCAATGTCCGAATGATACAAGAGTTGAATGAACTAAATATTTGATTTTTGTTTTGTTTTATTTGATATATATAATATGGTGCAAATTTTCCCCAATTTTGTCTGAAACAACGTGAAAAAATCCAAATTCTTGGGGTCGGGTCATGTTCCCAAAATGATGAGTAAACACCCTAGTATTATAGTCACACAATCTGCCATCTTGTTTGTTTTATTCAAGTAAGTTTAGGCCATCAATACAAGTTTGTTTGCCATGTTCTGACCACCTCATCAGAATCTGTATCAACTCAAAATATTTTTTAGTCCTTGACAAATACTTTTTGTGTCACCTGCTGTAAGCAGAGATGACATGTAGGGATATTTTTTCTGTTGTCTGTCTGTCTGTCACACTTTTTCCATCACACTTCAGCAGGTGTCACATGTGTTCAAGAACACTCTTGTTTTCTTCAGTTCTATGATGTTGCTTTTATAATCAGTTTCATTCATTCTATTTTGTCTGCTGTTTTCATGCTATTTTCAATCAGATAAATTATACTCTGGAGTTTTCATTCAAACAAGCAAAACTTGAATGAAGTAATTAAGCTAAGCACCGCAAACAAACATAATTTTTTATGATGGCCTAAATGGGGGGCTTTAAAAAATATCAGGAAGCTTGTTTACTATCTATTCTAAGAATTTAAATGAACAAACATTCAGAGAGAAAAAACAACTACTTTTATTTACAATAGGATTGTAATGCAGGTAAGTGCAAGAAAGAATTTGTACAAGTTAAGTTCTAAATCATATTTTCTACCCCTGCTTTAGTAAATTAAGCTGTTACCAATTTATAACAACTAGATTTAATCAAGTTAAAGATATATAAGACTTATTCTTATGTTCATTAATTTCTTTTTTTTGTTCATTAATTTCTAACGTTATTCCAAGTTCCCAGTGTATATTACTATGTAGGAAACACTGTAATTTGGAGCTTCCAAAGATTAAATTACTGGAGAATACTTAACAGCAAAGATTGTGACACTTTTTTTACACAATTTGTGTAAATTGCGCTGTTAAATTTCTCACTCTATAGATCTTTCTGAATTCTCAGGAAAAAAAAATTCTTGGAATTGCTATTCCTGTAGATATATGTATAAAGTATTTAACAGGGATGATTTTCAGATGTAGACTTTCATCCTTAAGTTTATGTTACATGCTACATGATGTACACTTCTTTGTTAGAAAACTTTTGTTAGTCGATATGGATTATTTTTATTGATACATTTATTTATTGATTCAAACTTGCTTGTTTGATGGTTCTGAGTTTTCATATGAGCCACAAATATGTAATGTTCAGGTTCATTGTGTTTGCCAGTTCCCCCCCGTTCTTTAATCCATTTATACACACATAGCATTTTGTTTATCCACCTTTATCATATAGTGGTTCACCATTACAGTCAATACAGAGCAAATACAATGGCCATCCAGCAATATTGGATTGCCCGTAAACCTGCACTCCCTGTACAATTATCTTGGCCATTGAAAAGTGTAAAATGTTTAGCATGACACTCCAACTAACCCCCTTGAGGTGTTTTGCTCTAAAAACCAGTAACAAAGTGTACATAAAAAGCCAGGCTTCACAAATAGAACTAGGTCTAATCAAGCATGCACCCACACGGGCCTTACAGGTAGGCTGATATTGCATGACCATGAGTGTACATAATCACAGGTGTGTAGTATACCTAGGTAACACGCACCCTGCACACAATATACCCTAGATAGATTACCTGTCCGCTTTTACAATTCAGTTACACAGGTAGGGGTGACCCAATCAGTCTTACGAAATAAAACCTTACTAACAACAACCCTGATTATGTGACAAGCCCCTCTTAAAAACGTGGCTTTCACCAAAGAGAAGTAGTGGGCATAGAATCGAATTATAGGTAATTTGACAATGGCGGACTGTTTGTATTGCCACAACTCTGGCCTGAGTGTAAAATGCACAGCACAGGCTTTTTAATCAATAACAATAGAGAACAGAAAGGTGAGAACTCAACAAATTGTTATAACACATTCCATGACTTGCAATGTAAAATGATTGGGGTTTTGACATGACAGATGTGGAATAAAAGACAAAAATGTGTGATATTAGTTTTTCCCCCACCAAAGTCACCATGTACAGACATTCTCTAAGTGTGAAAAAAGGGGTCATGTTACAGGAATTAATGCGATGTAGTGCTTCTGTTTTCACACTCTGTGAAGAAATGTAAGCAGTTCTGATAGATTACCTTCAATTTTAACAGTCATCTTTAATCTGAAAAAGCAGGTTCTAGGTGCTTTTTGAGAAATACAAATTAATAATTTTAATGAGATTTTTTTCTCTATACCACCATACTATGAAACAAATGTCAGCCCTTCAAAATGACTGCAAATCAAATAAAATTTATTTGCCTATTCAGAATTTTCAGATTGCACCCCAGTCCCACACACACACACACCCCACCCGCAAAAAAAAAATCTGCACCTCCTTACTCAGGAATTTTGTTATTTCAGTAGTAAAATTTCAGTGCAAATTATTAAAGTATCAGTTTGCGTGTGTGCAGCTTTACTGCCAATAGATAACAGAATTATTGTCTCGCACTTGTTATGCACTTGTATTTCATATGTTATCAGGGCTGTGTATGCGTTTACATGTTCGTTCCGGTAGCTGGCTATGATATATTTACAATTGTTTGATATTATTTTTTTAACATAATACTTCTGAAATGTCCGTTCGGGCTCTCAGCATATAAGGGTAGTTCCAGGACTGGTTGGCCCGGTGTCAGGATAATGTGACTGGGTGTGGTATCATGCCACATGTCTACAGCCTGATACTGCAGTGTGGCAGCACTATACATGTATCTGTCTCACGTAGACAATGACATTGTCTCCAAATGACTGAAATGTTGTCTGTGGGACGTTAAATCCAATAAACAAACAAACAAATGTCCCTTGGCATAGGTCTGAAGGCTGAAAGCTAGGCCTAAAGTGACTTAGGTATTGGGTTCAAGTCAAGTCGAGAATCAGACTTTTCACATGATAATTATACAAGTTAGTTTTATATTCAATACTGTGGTAATGCTTTAGCTCAGCGCTTTACCGCATAAATATTCTTATACAAATTTAATGACTCCATGAATATTGATTTAATTTTGAATTTCAATAGAATTTACTGAACATCAAATGTTTTATAAAATTGGATTTTTCTTTGCCTTGCATCAGCCACTGTGTAAAATCTGAGCTATACTAATTACATTGTATGAGCAAAGAGGAAACCTTGATCAGACAGCTCTTTGTGCAAAGAAGTTTGTGTATGTGCATGACATCTTTAGCTAATTATATGATGTAATGAATAGTTAATTATGTAAAGAAATTCCTAGATGCCTCTGTAGGTCTAAGAGTGCTTGAACTCCAGTTGTGTAGATGGGTGGCTGCAGGGGGACTATTATCTTACAATCTTTTTGTCATTTAATTTAGTTCTTTTTTGCATGTTGTGTTTTCCTTACTGATACACTCATTCCCTGTATGGATAATATTTATTTAAACCTTCCCATAATCTCCATTGTCATCTTGTTTGTTTCTATGAACATTATTTAGCCCATCAGTACACTGTCAGTCGTAAATTCATTGTGCATTTTATCAATTTAGCCCCAGGACAAGTGGCTAATCTTTGCCCCATCTAGTAGAGAAGGGTCACCGCAGTAACATAAGAACAGTTAGTTAGGTAACAGTATCTAGATGTCAAGGGGCCATGCGCAAAATTCAGCATTTCTAGTTCACTGGCAAAGTGGATCTGCCATATATAGCAGTTTAATAGTGTAAATCGTGCAAAATGTACCAACACTATTGTCCTAGGCCCTGCTTATCTGAGCAGTAAAGAGATTTAGTTACAGGCCACGGGTTGTTTAGAGGTCTTGTGCTTTGAGACCTACTTATACTAAAGGTGTGCTTATATTGTTGCATGATGTGAAATAGTTTTGTTACCAAGCAATATGATAACCACAACAGCCTATAAAATTGTATATGTATCAAGAACCTTAATACTTAGATTGTAGCATAGCTTCCTTTTTTTTTCCAATTGTATATGATAGGTTACACTCTAGTGAATCGCAAGAATGCATACTACATGTAAAGTTTGAATCAAATTAATGGACATGTAAAGCTTGACTTTCAACCTTTTAGTGTAAGGTACTGGCACCACTAGTTTGACATGTCCTTCACGGTCACAGAAAATGTTCTTTGTAAATAGATCAAACTTCACAGTAGTCTCCACAATAATCGAGGGCTTTGTGTGAAACAATTGTATCTACATATAAATAAGGAAGGAATTACAATATTTTGCACCAAGCCTTTGAATTATTAAAACTATTATTACGTAATATTTGTTTCAAGAGAAGAGGATCAGGAGTTGTAAACTATTAGTCGAAATATACCTCAGGCAAATTAAGAAGATTGATTTTCTTACAATGATTGCTGCCGTTAAGATTCATTTGGTCCTTTTTGTGAAATGCTTTCTGAAGAAATTATAATTATGGCAGTCTTGAATAGAATGGCTTTAAAAAAATTATCTTGGATGCCCAATAAGCTGATCAAAGTACAGGTTTATTTATGAGCATTATGCACAGCGTAAACAGGTAACACGTAAGATGTATGATTATAATATTTCAGTTATAAAGAAAATATGTATAATTCTTGTGCTTCGCTGAGTTCCCTGATTCACTGCTGTGGTTTACGTCACTATCCAGATCGTTTGTGTTGCATTTCTTTTGTAGGTACAGAAACTTTATACCGTCTCATGCGTTATTCAATAATTGGATTGTCCTCTACCAATGTAGGTTAATACACCCATGAAGACGCGCGTCATCTACCCATTGTATATACAAACCTGTACAGGGTGGATAAAGGCCGATGCTCGTTCATCCGTGACTGTATGTGTGTCGTAGTGTATACCTGCACAAGTGGTATCCTTGAACTGTGGAAATGGATGAAAATTTACACTCGTAATTTTATGGTTTGGAATGCGTGATAATGATCGTGCCTGTGGGCCTGTAGAAAACGTTGACAAAAGGAGAAACACTATCTCTCATATGAAGAATAAATCTTTTCTTGAGGAAATTATACTGGTGGAATATTTATTTTCCTGACCTGAGTACCTGTTCATTGTAGGGCAGACATATGATGGCCATAAGGTTTTAATATGGAAGGAAATTATTAAGTTTTGTCTAGCTTAATTTGTATTAAGTAATTTTGAGTATAAATCAAGGGATGAGAGGGAAATTACACTAAGTGCATATAAATATATAAGCACTTAGCATAGTTTCGCTCTCACCCCTCAAAATGTTGAAGTTCAAGCAAATTTCATACATCGGAGTGCCATTCTTATCTCTATGATTGCAAAATTGGGTGAATTCTTATTTGAAAAACTGCCATGGAAACATGTATAGGGGTTGACCAAAAAAATGCTCCTTCTGTTTCTATTTGTTCTTAAAATAGTTATGGTGCTGGAAGCCCACGGTGTAGCAGAATTTAGCAATATGCAGAATGTAGCAATTTGATACAATATGTCCTGCTTCCTGCTCACTTAGCATTATAGCATGTCCGGGTAGCTTAGCTCATGAATATAGGACAAAGGCAGACCTGAGGCCATATGCCATAAAATTATGTTTTCAAAAAAAACAAAAAAAAAACTTACCCTAAATTTTAAGTTCAAATATGGCCATTAGATCGAATGTTGATTGATTCTATTTCGGATTGTTTTATTTTTTCTCAAGAAACAAGACCCTGAGAACTGTAGTGTATTTTGAAGAAATGTAGATCTTCTTTCCATATGAATAAATATTAACAGATAATATGGAATGTCAAGATGTGCAGAGCTTACTGTATATAATGTATAGACTGTTTGAATCATTTATGTACTACATGAAATTCAAGGTTTCTCCCGACTCTTAAGATTATATTAAAATGCTGTGGACAATTGTGACTGCATTAATTTTGCGACCAGTGAAGACCAAGATCATCCTGCAGTCTGATCATGGTCTGCAATGTTTGCTATTCAGTCAATTAAAATTTTAGCAGGTGCCCCATAAATAACTAATGGACAGTCCATTTTGAAAAAAGGGCAAGTCCAGTTAAGAAATTAACCCTTTCCCTCATATAGACTTATTTTGACGCACTCAATAGGTACCACATAAAGCCTGATCTGCAGAAAACTACAGTTAAACCTTACCAAATTTAATTATAAAGTCCTCATTTCTAGACCACTGAGGAGCAGCGAACAGCATAAAACCTGATCAGCCTGCGAGTTACTCGCAGGCTGATCTGGTTTTATGCTGTTGTTCGCATAGGTCTTTTCATGGTGTCCTCTATGAGGGAAAGGGTTAAGCATGTTAAGTGTTAAACAGGAACAATACAGCTTGTAACAAGAAAGAAATTGGTACAAGTTTAAATTTTATTTATTTTACAAAACATCTCGGCAAAATGTGATATACTTATTGACACTGATGGTATAATCTGCATGATGTGGAAGAAAACAAGAGAAACTGTAGAAAACCCACACACGTGAATGGGTGACCAAATACCTTTCAATTATGATTTAAAACTTGGGAATGATGAAGATCAACCTTGGTGGCATTGATGAAAGCAGAAAACCAGTGCATCAACTATATTATACATGTACTTTTTTGTCTTAACAGCAAGTTGTTGGATCAAAAGACTGTAGACATATATTGGCTATATTAATTAGTGATTAAACTGGTATTCAATCTTTTTGTGGTGTTGTAAATCATATGGGGTAAAAGTAAGTAAGAGGCGTGATGAATTTATATACAAAAAATTGCAGAGTGAGAGATTAAATAAAGGAGAAAAAAGGAATGAAGATGAACATCTTTTTCCCCTTTTTTTAATTTAAAAGATAATTAAATTACAGAACAGACGATTTTTTGGATTTGGACTTTATAGTTTAAAGTTAAAAAAGTTTTCATTCATACAATCATATTTTTAGAAGAACTGTAGAAATCGAACAATAGTAAAGTACCTTTAGTGCAATTATTTTTAACCTCGAAGTCACAAATGCCGATAAAAAAGTAAGCAATTGCTTGTAATACAAGCTATTTCACCATTGAATTTTTCATTGCCCTTTGCTATTCATATTTTTTTTTTGGTGGCCAACAATATGACAAGTGCTGAAATAAATACGGCTGTACTTGCATAATGTTAATAGTGGCTGGCTTATGACACTTAATCTTGAGACACCTCGAGGTGGGCCTCTATGCCTTGCATTGTTGTGTGAATTTTGTGGAGATAAACAGTCCTTTACTGGCTTCCAGTGTCCACAAAGGTTTTATGTAAATGTATAGGTTAAGATAATAATTCCTGCTCGCTGTGCAGTTGTAACACGCCTTGGTAGTTTTTATCTGTGATAGCAGGAAGATAGTGGGACACATTACTGCGTCACCTGTAGGCCATTATCAAGGTTCATCAGAGGATTTTGTGTATATGTGTGTGTGAGTGCGTGCTACCGATCCCATAGCATGCAACATGCTTATTAGGGCATAGGAATATTTATTGTGAATGGTAGGGGTAGAGGCTCTGATTACACAGTGGGGTTATTGACTTGTCATTATTGGGTAGAATGTTTTATGAATAGGACATTATTAGTAGTGGGTGAGCTGTGAATGTGACAGACCAATTTTCTCTCTCTCTTTTTTTTTTTTTTAATTATTGGAATTTTTTCATATGATTACTATGATTACTTTAAAACATTTGATTAGATTTAAATTTTAGTTTTCATGTAGGTATTAGGCTGTCTAGACTTTAGGAATTCTACATCGGTATAGGGCTGTTTTTGAATCTTAACTGATGTTAGAATACATGTATTTCATATTTTTGCGTAGGGAAGTAATTGCTTTTATAATTGCTTTTACAGTAGGAAAACTTGACACACTTGATTAATTACTGGAACAGCACCGGTACCAAAGAATGTTTAAACATGTGTATTAATGGATATATAGATTAACTGTATGTGGACGCATTTTTACTAGTGAACGGAGGAGTGTAATGTTTTATTGGAATTTCGAATTCGCAGTTCACAGAAATCTCAGAGCTTTGCGCAGAATTTTAATTGTCTGTTGTTGAATAGAAGTTGAAGTTTAACACAAGTTCTGCTGAGGGAATTCAGTGTTTTATGTGCTTGTGTTGTCGTGTATAATGCAGGCAAGAAGCTCCCTGATACGTAATAGTAAGGGAGGAATACATGGTTACTTTTTGAATTACTAAATAGAACTACAGTATTCAGCTTGAATTATTTTTTTCTGAAAGATTTTTCTTTCTTTTGGTAAATATGTCTTCCGTTTATCTGTGTAAATATTCAAATATACATTACAAGGGGTTTGATTAATTTCTGATGATAAGTTGTGTATGTCATGTACATGCATATACATGGCTGCATTTTTATTTAATAATTAGCTATTGGGAGTATAGTGTCACGCGAGGAGGAGAGACAAATACTGATTAATTCATGGACATATCTGCATGGCCTGATATTCAATAGTATATTTCTTACGTCTGAAATTAGACTAGGGATACATGATAGTGAATTTTTCCTACCTAGTTTTTATCCTCAGTTAAACGGACAGTATCCTAAACATGCACACACACACATTTTGAATGTGCTTGATAATATCAAGGCTAGAAATATAGTTTCTAAACATGGTCTAGCCTAAGGACATTTTCAGAGGGACTAGTTGTGACATATTGGTGTAAGGACATTTTCACGAGAGATTTCTCAGTTGTGAGTGGTTAGAATGGACCTTTTAGACTTGTGAGACTAGAATGCTGGTGTAAAGTAGGGGAAGGTAGTGTAGGGAGGTACATGTAGCAAGGCACCATGAATGTGTTCAGTCACTATGAGGAGGCACTGGACCTGAGACGCTGGACAAGAGGTAAGTACCTGAGACCATGTACACTGTCACACTTGTGTGGATACAAAATAAGGCCCATCCCATGTGGAAAAATAACCTTATAAAAAGCTTAACCGTGCTCATTTATTTTCACAGAAATTAAGAATACAAACCCGATAGTTTGTCAAAATTCTGGAAGAAAAAGCGATAAGAATGCCTGTCATTATTCGATCCATATTCCAAATCATGTAAAGAGTTATCATTCATCTAATAAATGTAAATGATGGTTTTGCTATATTTTTCTTCTTTGGGACAGTCCTTTTCGATTCGGGCTTGCTGAACAATATGGATCGAAAGGGCCAGATTCTCAAATCTTTGATTGCGTCTGACTGCTGATAATACTGAAGTTGACAGTTTATTTAAATCTGTTTCAGACATTTTGAATTTCAGCTGTTTTTCTGATTGCAAAGTGTCTATTAAACATGCAAGCTAAAAGATTGAAAATTCCATGGAATAGAAATTTGATTATAATAGTTTCTAATATTTCATGTCAAATTGATAAAACCATTTATTACTGGGTATTGAGTCAGTTTCTGTAATAGAGGAAATTTAAGACATGAAGAATATGAAAAACAAGATGCTGTATTATCTATAATGAGTTGTTTATGATCAAAACTTTGTATATTGGCACCCAGTTCTTTCTAAAACATAAAGCACAGTTTAAAATGAATGAAGGCATTTTAAGTCGGCAGTTTTATCCTGAAGACCATTTGTGAAATATAGTAAAATACCTAAACCTTCAAGTTTAATTATTTAAACTTTTGGTGGTTTATTTTCATTTCTTATTTATTACGTTTGATCTTTAACAATCTGTACTGGTATCAAGTATTTCCTATAGGTTGTTTGATATTCTTTTTTTAAAGATTTCTATGATAACTTAATTCATTTTTTATCGCGGAAACGATATTGTCATGTAAAATATGCATTGTT
>CM037788.1:36750030-36800030 GCA_021229015.1 Solen grandis | reverse complement strand
AAATTTCGTTTATGGAAAGAAAGAGAGAAAGTGTCATGCACAAGGTTCCTAACTCTGGCCTCGGTATTTTTGGAGTTATTCCCCCTTTTTATACGCCAATCTTAAGATGGGGCGTATTATGTGAACACTCACGGCGGGCGGGCAGGAGGGCGGGCAAGTGGGTGGGTGGGCGTGGAACATTTGTTGTCCGGGCTCTAACTTCAATACCGTTTGCCCAGTCCTTTTCAAACTCTCCACACATGTGCATGGCCATAATATCTCGGATGAGTTCGATATCCAGCATTATCGCGTGAATGACTTAGAAGTTATGGCCCTTGACGTACACAAAGTACTTGAAATTTTGATTGTCCAGGCTCTAACTTCAATACCGTTAGCCCAATCCTTTTCAAACTCTCCACACATGTGCATGGCCATAATATCTCGGATGAGTTCGATATCCAGCATTATCGCATGAATGACTTAGAAGTTATGGTCCTTGACGTACACAAAATACTTGAAATTGTGATTGTCCAGGCTCTAACTTCAATACCGTTAGCCCAATCCTTTTCAAAGTTTTCACACATGTGCATGGCCATAATATCACGGATGAGTACGATACCCAGCATTATCGTGTGAAAGACTTAAAACTTATGGCCCTTGACGTACACAAAATACTTGAAATTGTGATTGTCCGGGCTCTAACTTCAGTACAGTTTGCCCATTTCTTTTCAAAGTTTTCACACATGTGCATGGCCATAATATCGCGGATGAGTTAGAAATCCAGCATTATCGCGTGAATGACTTAGAAGTTATGGCCCTTGACGTACACAAAATACTTGAAATTGTGATTGTCCAGGCTCTAACTTCAATACCGTTAGCCCAATCCTTTTCAAAGTTTTCACACATGTGCATGGCCATAATATCACGGATGAGTTTGATATCCAGCATTATCGCATGAATGACTTAGAAGTTATGGCCCTTGACGTACACAAAATACTTGAAATTGTGATTGTCTGGGCTCTAACTTCAATACAGTTTGCCCATTTCTTTTCAAAGTTTTCACACATGTGCATGGCCATAAAATCGCGGATGAGTTTGATATTCAGCATTATCGCGTGAATGACTTAGAAGTTATGGCCCTTGAACACTTGAATAAGTCAAAAGAGACATTTTCCTTCAAATTAATGGAAATGTTTCAACATGATTGTTTTAATAAGTAACATTCATTAACTAATGGGATTTAGGAGACAATAGCTTGTGTCTCTGAGCTATTTCTGAGAGTCCCCATACTGTGATGGGCGTATTTTGTGGCAGTCCTGACCCTTGTTACAATTTCATAACCCCAAGATAACTCTTGTTCTACTTATGCCATTGAAACAAATTTCAGCTCTAGAAAGAAATTGAAGAGAGAAAGTCTCACACACATGGTCCATAACTCTGGGCTGAGCTTTCTCAATATAGTCAGCCCTTTAACTTTAACTATTTGCATATCTCACTGTGTGCCTCATATATGTGCGTGTGAAGGGAAAGTTGGTGGGGGGAGACATCCGTTTTCTACGAAAACAAATCTCTAGTTTTGCAGCTATTGCCCTTGGTAAATTTTCATACTTAATTTTTGTCTGGGCCATAACTCAAAAAGGATAAAAGGTATCAAGATGAAACTTCATTTGTGGATAGGTCTCATTGAGAGGGAGTGCAGTGACCAAGAACCATACATCGTTGCGTAATTTTGGAGTAATTTCCCTACTAAATTTTCATACTTAATTTTTATCCAGATTATAACTCTAAAATGATAAAAAGTTTCATAACAAAACTTAATATGTGGATAGATTTCATTGATAGGAAGTTCAGTGCCCAAGAACTGTAACCCTCATTCACATCTTTTTAAAATCCCTATGACAAAATGGCATGCAGGAGTGGGTGGGTGGGGGGTGTAATTGCACGACAATGGCAGTTCTAGTTGCAATTGCAGTGAGTCTTAAGTACAATATTACATTCATCTGATTGAAATACTATGTATATACACCAGATATAGAGAAATTTTAGATTTAAAAAAATGTTAGAAAGTTAATAATGCAGAAACTATCATGGCACTCAATGGGTAAAGTCTGCAAAACAATCCTGATCCCTTAGATATTAGGTGCTAGTAGATGAAGCTTGTTGTTTTATATAATCTGTGTGTAGAAACTTAAGATTTCTTCACTGAACGTGCCTTATAAATTCAGTGTTTCCTTGCCAGAATAATCACCTTGAAGATTAAAGTAAGCATTACTAATATAAAGATGATCCCATAGAAAAGAAAGCTCCCTGATTTGGAGCTGGTCATTTGTAGGTCAAATGTTATAAAGTATGACTACTGTTTTGGGGTCAATAAGTGACTTGTATGGTGTTATTTATTATCATGGTACACAGGTGAGTGATTTATGGTTGCATTCAGGGGTTGACACTAACATTGTCCCGGGATCCCAAGGACACCAAAATTTGGGAAGGGACTCCAGTATTAACATGCCAGGTGTTCCGTTGGGACACTCACTTTTCCAATTAAATATAAATTAGCCATATTTGTTGAAAACATGTAATCATCTTCATAAATCTATATGGGTAACTCTCTTTGATGAATCAAAACTTTTCAACCAATTGTTAGGTGAATAAAACAATCATATGTCTGAATGACATGACAGGGACTCCTAATTTTCAGAAGGGACTCATGAATTTCAAGGCAGGTATTCTGTCAAGATACCAGGGTAAAAAGGCTGACAATTTTACTTTTGTTGTTGTTTCGCATTATTATTCCATGTAAATATTATCTATGAAGTTCGAAAGAACAGATACAGTAAGACATCCATGAGACCAGAAATGTCAGGAGTTCTGTCAGGCAGGGTCTGATTAGCAAGGTTAAGAGTGCATGTCATTTGTCGGTATGGGCTGAGATATCTAGTTGCAGTATGCAAAGAGAGTTGGTTTTAATTTCAAGGTTTGCAACTATTTTGAAGTCATTTTCTTTCCTCTGCAGAATCAGTAAAGAAACCATAGTTGATGTTGAGGGCTACATCAGGGCAGTGTCCCAGAAGGTCGAGTCCTGCACCCAGCAGGACGTGGAGTTGCACGTTGAACAGGTAAGCACTGACCATTCATGGGACACAATGTCATGTCTGCAGACTTTATTGCATATTATTATGTGTGATTTTCCTGTAGTTTTAGGAATGCTAGCAATTTTACCTAGCACCGTCTGTTCCAGACAGTTAATGTACTATGACATCATAACTTTTGATTAAATCAAAAGTTTGTGTCCGTTTCATACCACCAAGCTGCATGTTAGGTTGCAGGTTCGACAAGTTACTCATGGGTTTATACTTCTCAGTTGATAGGTAGGCTATACTAAAGACAGGAGCACAGCTATTAATTAAACATTCCTGTAAATAAAAGTAATTAAAACCAATAATTACGCTCTATATATACTGTGAAGAAATAATACCATCTGAAAGCCCCATACCTTTACCTCTTACTCTCTGTCTGTCTCTCTCTCAAACAGCCTTGTTAATTGAAAATGTTATTAGTTTCCAGCACCTGATGTAAGTTCCAGTCAGTGTGACTGTTATGGTTAGTCATTCGCTTGTCGTTCTCAAATTCCACTTACATTTCCTGGCACTTACGCAGTGCGTGATAATGCTTAATAGGCAGTGCATGCTCGGTAGACACAAAAATCTAGATCATAATTTCAATTGCAGGAGACGAAGCTTGCAGTATTTAAAAGGAAAATCAATAAGTATACAGTTGCTTTCTGTGCCGTGTGATTTAAAGATAGCTTATGTGAAATGCAAGCTAGCATCCACCAGAATCAAGGGGAACAAATTGCAGTGATGTGATAGACCGATAACTGACGAAATGTGACTTACACCCTGACTTGCAGAGATAATTTAAATATTCCTGTCACATGACATCAGTTTTAGATGAGTCAGGATGTAATTTTAAGATTTGTTGAGTTTCCCTGATACAAGAATATGTCAATGTTGCTAAATAACATGCAAATACTTTAAAATTTGTTTCATTGTCTTAATACCAAGGGGTCACTTAACTCTCATTAGGGAAGAAAAGAAACGGATACACACTGATCCTCAGCATGTTAATTAATTGCTCTCATGACCAGTGTTACCAGTTTTAAGCCTGATCAGCCTGTATATAACATGTAAGATGTTCTTATTTTATACAGTTATGATCATCAGTAAGTTTGAGACACATCCCCCATACATGGCTGTATTATGTTTATGAAATTTGCTTAAAACTCATAAACATAGAATTACAGATTGGAAAAATTCTTATGATCATTTTACCAACCTTTGGCTTTTTAATAGTCATTAGCAAATTTTGGTCACTGCAGTAATTGTGTAAAACCTAATCAGATGCAGAACATATTTTAGATTAATGTCAAGTTTTGTACTGGCCTTTCAGAGAAGAATGTTTACATCTGACTTAGATTCTAAATGTAGTTTTGACACTCAGCATTTCATAAATGGATTAACTGCTTGTTTAGTTTCAAACTTACATTAGAAAACATGTAGGATGATAAATAAGTTAAATGAATTTCAAATTATTGAAATAAAGTATATTCCTGTTCAAATTCCACACACACACACATTTTGTAGTGATAAAATCAAGCAAATATTCCAGGTACTATTTAACCTGATGCATCCAATTATTGTACTAACACAAGCAGACTTTATCATTTGATAGTTGAATGAAATGATTTCAAAAATATAGTAAGTGCCTAAACAATTTTAATTAAAGCTTTTGTGCTGGTGGATTAGGCAGGCATTTACTCAGAGAGGTTTGATAAGCAGCCCAGTTTAATGAGGGAAAATGTCTAAGCCCTGGAGACATTAAACCTGTACTTCATATGGACATATTGGCAAACAGAGCAGACCCAGATCAAACAGCTCCTTTAACCCTTTCCCTCATAGAGGACACCATGAAAAGACCTATGCGAACAGCATAAAACCAGATCAGCCTGCGAGTAACTCGCAGGCTGATCAGGTTTTATGCTTTCGCTGCTCCTCAGTGGTCTGGAAATGAGGATTTTATAATTAAATTTGGTAAGGTTTAACTGTGGTTTTCTGCAGATCAGGCTTTATGTGGTACCTATTGAGTGCGTCAAAATGAGTCTATATGAGGGAAAGGGTTAAGAGCTGTCTACTCAGGGTCTCCTCTGTTTTGCTCATACAATATTGTAGCTCATTTCCTACACAGTCATCTGTTGCAAAGAAAATTCATGATTTCATAGTACCATTTAAAGTTCAGTCAATTAATATTCATCAAGTCATATATTTCATGATGAATATTCATGAGGTAAAAGTTGAAATGAAATTATATGGTATTCTGATACGTTTTTCAGACTTCTTGTGACTTTAGAGATGAACTAGTAGAAAGTAGTCAAAAGACATAATTATAGGTTAAATCAGCTGTGATGCATGGGGTTTGCTGGATTAAGATCAAAGTTGCCTTTATTGCTGTACACAGATTGGCATAAGAGATGGTGATAGTTGGTTTCTAGGAATTATCTTATATGTTTTTCTTGCTGACATTAATGAGGAAAAAAGATACAGATCCTTGTATCAATAATGTTAGTTTATTTTAGTTCATTCATAAAGGACCATTAATTATTTGTATTAATTTTAAATTATACATATGTTAATTGTCATGTGAAGATAACAAGTCACAAAAGAGGCAAACAACTGTGTCTTAAATATGTTTTTAATTGTTGTTTTTCTGCTGTGTAGGGATCAATCATGCTGTCATGGCAATGCCTCAGTTGTCGTCTTTGTTATATAACCAATCCTTTCTTTGTACTCCTAATTATTATTTAGTGTGTCTTTATTATTACTCATTGTTAGAATGTGATGGTGCTATATATACCTGCTTCTCAATGTAATGGAGAGGCTATGTAAGAGCTGTACAGGTTTATCCATCCCATCCTGTCACATTGCCTCCTGCTTTACAAACAAGTTCAATATCTTTTCATATTGTTGAGTCATTTCTGTATAGCAAGGGTATTTATCACCTTCAGTGATAGGTTATGATGTGTCACTTGCTGTAAGCAGAGGTAACACATAGGGATCACTTTTCGATGTCTGTCTGTCCGTCACACTTTTTTCTTGTTCCAGAGAATGCTATTTTAAAAGTTTTAAGAATACAGTTGAACATTAACATATATTACTTCTATAGTGAATATATGAGCTTATAATTAATAAAACAGAGATTGCATCTTGTTTTACATAAATAGACATGGTTGAGTCAGTGTAGTGTAGCAAAGGTACCTATCCCCTTCAGTGTTTTTATGCCCCTCCATCGATAGATCTGGCCTCACCGCGTGGGTTTGAATCCCGGCAGGGTCATTTGGGTTTTCATGTGAGGAAGGTTTCCAGCTGGCTTGCGGTAGGTCGGTGGTTCTACCCGGATGCCTCCGTGCATTCGGGGTCTTCCTCCATCTGTAATTATATATGACTGAAATACTGTCAAAGCGACAGTAAAATCAAATAGTCAAGTCGATAGATCTGGGCATATTGTTTTTGGTCTGTCTGTCATAAAAAATTTAACCTTGACCATAGCACCTACAGCCGTCAAGCTTCAATTGCATGCACCTTGATGAGCACTACCCTCCAGGTGGCCTTGACCTTCAAATAACCTTGACCCCTAAGGTCTAAGGCATGATGTTCATTTGAGATAGTGCTTGTTGTTTTCTTAAGGAGAAATGCTGGTTTAAAACTTGAGAATGAACTTATTACACCTTTTTAGTGCATATTTGAACTAATAATTAATAATTAATAAATTATGGACATAATAAAGAACATGACTGATGGGTATTCATAGTAGTGTCATCTGTCAGATTTGAATTTTATTTCTCCATCATATCCAGCAATTAGTGTACCATTGAGTTAGCTGATAAGCATAAAAATGACAAAAAAGGGGACATAGCTGTTACTTGAAAAACAAATTTATTTTATTTCATTTGTAAGAAGAGTGAAATTGCTAGGGAAAAAATGCATTATTGTATATATTCGAGAACATAAATTATGCAAAAGAAAACTATACTATGGCCTCATTAATCCAGGTTTACTTAAACTTAACTTGCAGGCTGATTAGGTTTTACAGTGTTTGATACTCCATGGTACCTTGGAGACAAAGAGGGAACACTAAAACCTGTTCAGAATGAAATTGGCTTATAGGCCAGTACCAAACCCAGTATTTGAATTGTTTCATCAATCACTTTTCGTTGTCATACATGTATATATTGTAATTTTCGTCATTTTAAAGTGTAATAAGCTCTACTGACACTATACAGAATTTCACTGACCCTACATAGAAATATGTAGGTCACCACATGAAAAAAAAACAACAAGGAAATTGTGGGAGGTGAAATAAAACATAGTGTTGATAGCTGATACATCTGTGCATCCTACATTTATGTTCTTGGTTTGGTCACTCTGATTTTAATGTGAGGAGGGTCTCTGAAGTTTGATGGTTCTATCTGGGTGCTTCTGTGCACAAGAGGTCTTCTGTAATTAGCTTGACTTTATTATATAACTGGAATACTGTCAGTAAACTCAAAAATGAGAACTACATTTGTGTATTTATGCATTACAGGTTTGGGTGGTGAGTCCGGCGGAGCCCCGGTTACCCCTGCTTGTGGAGGATGCATCGCGCCCAGACACTGGGGAGGAGGTAAGTATTCAGGGGGATTTCACCCTTCCATTTTGAATTTTCAAAATTCTTGAGTTTTAACTTAATTTTTAGCTCTCCAGTGCACAATGTGCTTAAGGTTAGCTATTAGGATACCCCTGTAGCCATCATCATTGTCAGCAATTGCTTTAAAAGACATCTTCTCTGAAACCACTATGTAGAAATTGCTCAATCTTGTTATGTATGATACTTGGGTTGTCCTTCAAAAAAGTTGCTAAAATAAACTTTATCCACTATGGTTACTAGCCAACAAGCAGAGTTTTAATTAATGAAGCTTAGAATTCTTCTACTCTGAAACCATTGGTCAGAATTTAATTTTCTTTAGCACATATGGTCACCTCTTAGCCATCTGCATTAACTACCTTTAAATTAAGAGTGGTCTCTTGAAAAATGTGGCCCCTTGGGGGTCAGTTTGTTTCCATATATACTCCATATAGAAAATTTCAGAAATGTTCTTCTATGAAAACAAGGGTCAGAATTTAATTTCATGAGGAAAAAATGGTCACCTCATGACTGTCTACCATATTTGCTAAAATCTAGTTGATCCCTTGAAAAATAAGGCCCCTAGGATATTGGATTGTTTCCTCTCTATAACTCTATATAGATAATTTCAAAATACCAAAGGTTAGAATCTCATAGATCAAATCCCAGTATGCCTTTAGATACTGGGGTTAGTTTTTAAAGGTCACTTTATAGTAAACTCAGACAAAGAATGGTCTTGTTTGTGTAACAGTTACTGGTATTACTTTTATAAAGATTGGAAAAACATGTTTGTCAGAAAAAGGGGTTAAGTTAAGTTTTATTTATGACAGGGGTTAGCAACAGTGAACCAGGACACGCGCCTTGATAACCGTGTAATAGATCTGCGCACCACCACCAACCAAGCAATATTCAGACTCGAGGGCGGTGTGTGTAAATTGTTCAGGGAGCTCCTTGATAATAAAGGCTTTGCAGAGGTCCATACACCAAAAATTATCTCAGGTAAACTTAAAAAATATTTTATCAGCATATATTGTCTTAAATATGAAAAATAACGTTAAGGTCTATGTTATTAAAAATGTTTAAACATAAAATAGCTCATAGGAGACGTATTGCCAGCAGAGGTTTTCATGAAAGCATATTCTCTCTATGTTAATTATCAATAGGGACAAAACTCTTTAAAAATAAATCTGAAGTCAGCTTAACAAATCACAAAATAAAGATTTGTTCCAAAGTTGGACTAGGATGTACTGGATAACATATTATAATGGAACATAGAATAATGGATCATATTATATGGAGCATAGAGTAATGTAACATATTATATTGGAGCATAGAGTAATGGATCATATTATATTGGAGCATAGAGTAATGTATCATATTATATTGGAGCATAGAGTAATGTATCATATTATATTGGAGCATAGAATAATGTATCATATTATAATGGAGCTTAGAGTAATGTATCATATTATAATGGAGTATAGAGTAATGTATCATATTATATTGGAGCATAGAGTAATGTATCATATTATAAGGGAGCATAGAGTAATGTATCATATTATATTGGAGCATAGAGTAATGTATCATATTATATGGGAGCATAGAGTAATGTATCATATTATATTGGAGCATAGAGTAATGTATCATATTATAAGGGAGCATAGAGTAATGTATCATATTATATTGGAGCATAGAGTAATGTATCATATTATATTGGAGCATAGAGTAATGTATCATATTATGGAGCATAGAGTAATGTGTCATATTATATTGGAGCATAGAGTAATGTATCATATTATAATGGAGCATAGAGTAATGTATCATATTATATTGGAGCATAGAGTAATGTATCATATTATAAGGGAGCATAGAGTAATGTGTCATATTATATTGGAGCATAGAGTAATGTATCATATTATATTGGAGCATAGAGTAATGTGTCATATTATATTGGAGCATAGAGTAATGTATCATATTATATTGGAGCAAAGAGTAATGGATCATATTATAATGGAGCATAGAGTAATGGATCATATTATATTGGAGCATAGAGTAATGTATCATATTATATTGGAGCAAAGAGTAATGTATCATATTATATTGGAGCATAGAGTAATGTATCATATTATATTGGAGCAAAGAGTAATGTATCATATTATACTGGAGCATATAGTAATGGATCATATTATAATGGAGCATACAGTAATGTATCATATTATATTGGAGCAAAGAGTAATGTATCATATTATACTGGAGCATATAGTAATGGATCATATTATATTGGAGCATAGAGTAATGTATCATATTATATTGGAGCATAGAGTAATGTATCATATTATAATGGAGCATAGAGTAATGTATCATATTATAATGGAGCATAGAGTAATGGATCATATTATATTGGAGCAAAGAGTAATGTATCATATTATATTGGAGCATAGAGTAATGTATCATATTATGGAGCATAGAGTAATGTATCATATTATATTGGAGCATAGAATAATGTATCATATTATAATGGAGCATAGAGTAATTGATCATATTATATTGGAGCATAGAGTAATGTATCATATTATAATGGAGCATAGAGTAATGTATCATATTATATTGGAACATAGAGTAATGTATCATATTATATTGGAGCATAGAGTAATGGATCATATTATATTGGAGCATATAGTAATGTATCATATTATATTGGAGCATAGAGTAATGGATCATATTATATTGGAGCATAGAGTAATTGATCATATATTATAATGGAGCAGAGTAATGGATTTGCATTCAGTCCACTCTTATAGTCATATTACAATTAATACAGCTGCCTCGGAGGGTGGAGCTAATGTGTTCAAAGTGTCCTACTTTAAGACCAGTGCATTCCTGGCCCAGTCTCCCCAGCTCTATAAACAGATGTGTATCGCTGGTGACTTTGAGAAGGTTTACACTGTTGGAGCAGGTAAGTTAGCCACTGGTTATTTGTAGAGTAGGGTCGTATTGATTTATTAATGTCAGGAAGTTGGTTATTTTGTTTATTAATAGAACCAACATGTTTATGTGAAATTAAGACCTGTAATTGACCAATGGTTTTGGAACTCCGTTGTTCTGGGTGATGATCTATCAGAAATTATGTAGCAGTTTCAAGTTTTTCCCAAGTATTACAGAGCAGTTTATGAATTCAATTGTATCTTAAGATTTGCCCAAAGTTTGAGAGCTAGTTTATTTAAGTTTTTTTTTTTTTAAAAATGTTGGGAAAAAATTATTTCTGAATGATATTTATTTAATTTATAAAACTGTTTTCATTAATCCCCCGCCGCGAAGCGGGAGGGGGGTTATAGGAATGCCCTTCGTCCGTCCGTCCGTCCGTCCGTCAGTCCGTCCGTCAGTGTGTCCGAAACATTTTCGTGTCCGCTCCATATCTCATGAACGCTTGGACACATTTTCTTCAAACTCAGCTAAAGTGTTAACCTCATTGAGCTGATGTGCAGAAGGCATGAGGCGGTCATGCTGGCTCAAGGTCAAGGTCATACTTGAAGGTCAAATGTTATTTTCGTGTCCGCTCCATATCTCATGAACGCTTGGACACATTTTCTTCAAACTCGACTAAAATGTTAACCTCATTGAGCTGATGTGCAGAAGGCATGAGGCGGTCACGCTGGCTCAAAGTCAAGGTCATACTTGAAGGTCAAATGTTTTTTGTGTCCGCTCCATATCTCATGAATGCTTGGACACATTTTCTTCAAACTCAGCTAAAATGTTAACCTCATTGAGCTGATGTGCAGAAGGCATGAGGCGGTCACGCTGGCTCAAGGTCAAGGTCATACTTGAAGGTCAAATGTTATTTTCGTGTCCGCTCCATATCTCATGAACGCTTGGACACATTTTCTTCAAACTCGGCTAAAATGTTAACCTCATTGAGCTGATGTGCAGAAGGCATGAGGCGGTCACGCTAGCTCAAGGTCAAGGTCATACTTGAAGGTCAAATGTTATTTTCGTGTCCGCTCCATGTCATCTCGATATCTCGTGATTTATTGTATTCGGTAAATAATAGTATGTCATGTTCACAATCATACAAATTATGTCATGATATATAAAGTTTTTAATTGAGTTACACATGTATTTTGTGGTTACCTAACACATCCTATACTTCATTGATGTTCACTTTTTGTACTGTTTCCCATGTAAAACTTGTCAGTAAACTTTTAATATATGTGCCTCCGAATTTTGAGATTCATACATAACTCCGGAAAGTTAAATTGTCTTAAACTGATCTTCTATGTCTGCTACAACCATGCCAGGTTAAGGTGAACATAATCCTATGACCAAACAAATTCTAATATTTGGCCAGCGGCGGGGGATATAGCTGTCCTTTGGACTGCCTTGTTCAATGCAGAAATGGAAAAAGGTATAAATGTATTTATTTTGTTTGTATAGTGTTTCGAGCAGAGGACTCTAACACACATCGTCACCTGACGGAGTTTGTAGGGGCAGACTTGGAAATGTGTTTCAACTACCACTACCATGAGGTGATCGATGTGTTAGATCAGCTGTTTGTCTACATCTTCAAGGGACTCCGCGACCGGTCAGTACTTCCCACAGGCTATATTAAGTTATAATCTGTTAACGTCCGTGTTTAACTGCAAGTACAAAAAAAAAAAAAAAATCATAAGGCCACCACTGTATATTTATTGTGTCGCCTGCATAGCATGGCAGACACATAGGGATCACTTTGTCCGTCGTCGTCGTCGTCGTCGGCGTCGTCGTCGTCGTCGGCGTCGTCGGCGTCACACTTTCTTGTCCGGAGCATAACTCGAAAAGTATTTGAGGTATCACCTTGAAACTTAAAACATGGATAGATCACATTGAGGTGGAGTGCAGTGCACAAGAATGATAACTCTGACTTTCGTATTTTCTGAGTTATTACCCTTTGTTGATTCTGAGATTTTATTTTTGTCCGGACCATAACTCGAAAAGTATTTGAGGTATCACCTTGAAACTTAAAACATGGATAGATCACATTGAGGTGGAGTGCAGTGCACAAGAATGATAACTCTGACTTTCGTATTTTCTGAGTTATTACCCTTTGTTGATTCTGAGATTTTATTTTTGTCCGGACCATAACTCGAACAGTATTTGAAGTGTTGCCTTAAACATTTATAGTAGATAGATCTCATTGGTCTGAGTGCAGTACACAAGAATGATAACTCAATAATGATAATGATGACTACAAACTTGCAACATATATATAATTAACGTCATAAGTGCTTAATGACGTCATAATTTTTCTTACAGTTAATGCCAAAAATGCTCGGGAAAATTTTACATATTGCATTTTTTTGAATTTCATTTTTTATACTCTCTAAATATTTTATTCCCCCCCCCCCCAAAAAAAAAAATTATATATATATATGTGTGTGTGTGTGTGTGTGATTTGGTGTTATTTTGTACCTCACAAAATAGATTATGCTTTATCAATAATTTGTCAAAAGATCGATTTTCTAGTCAATTCTTTCATCAAACATGCTTAAATGCAGGCGACACAAGTGTTCCGAGGAACACCCACATCTAGTTGGTTTTCAAATACAGTCAAATGAGCAAAAGCCTCTTAAGGGAAACTGGAGACTGGCCTATATCTGCAGGTGGCTGTTAATCGGAGGATAGATTCTCTGTGCTGTGAAAACAGTCACAACTTCATGGTCAGAGTTAGCTTCTGAGATCATTATTCACACACTAGGAGATTCAATTTATTTTTCCTTTTAAGTTATAATGTTGACTGTGTAATACAGGGTAGTATCTAGATATGGATTTCCAGGGTCGAATTGCTCACACAATGTGTTCAAATAAGTTGCACTGTTTTTTTCTTGGCTGGGGTACCTTTCCCTTACTCTATTCCACCTGTAATCTTATGGACGACTGGGAAACGAGACTGCAAAATACATTGAAACTATTTGTGTGAGCAACTCACCTCTGAAAAGCATTGTAACTGCACTATATGTATGTATGTATGTATGTATGTTTATGTATGTATGTATGTAATTTATTTATTTATTATGAGTTATCATAAATGATGATTTCGTTCTGCCCCAGGTATTCTGAGGAGATAGAAACTGTTAACAAACAGTTCCCTGCTGAACCTTTCAAGTTCTTAGAGCCAAGGTAAGATTCAACAGAGTTTAGTTGAGATGAGATGTTATTAACTTTTGTAATAATTTCAGGGTCCTTTTAGTCAAGAAGAGATGGTATTATCATTTTTAATAACTTCAGGGTCCTTCCTTCCAGCTGGCATATAGAAGGTCAGTGTTTCTAGCTGGGTGACCTTTTTCAACTTGAGGTTTTCCTCTACATGTAATTAGCTGGATGTCACAATACGACTGAAATAATTTCACTGACACATTTAATAACTAAAATGATCAAACCCTTTACTTTCATAACAACCCCTTGTGTCTGTCTATCCCATATACAGCTTCTCTAGCATAAAACAAACAATTTGCAAAATTATCACTAGTTAACTAGTTGTACATTGCAGTAAATTGTAATATAAATCCAAGGAATGACAAGAGAAATGAAATGCTCCCATGATTGCAAGGCTTGGGAAACCAAGGGTGTTATTTCCTATTACGTTTATTGGTCCTAAATTGTTTCTCTAGTGTAAACCTATGCAGTTTGCATCGGGATTTGGAGTAGACCTTGAATAATGCATGCTGCTCAGACAATAGCCTCTGATTTTTTGCAATTTTACTGCATTAATTCCATTATCTAGTTACTACTACATATTAGACCCTCAATGTCCCAACACTCCCTCTATAAATAGGGCTGATTGTATGATTCGGTGTTCATGTCCACAGTTTGAGGCTGGAGTACAAGGAGGGCGTGGCCATGTTGAGGGAGGCGGGTGTTGACATCGCCGAGGATGAGGATCTCAGTACACCCAATGAAAAACTGCTGGGCAGGCTCGTCAAAGCAAAAGTAAATACACTTAAGACATTACTAGGGTGTTAAGTTTACACTTACTGCTCAATACTCACAGTGTTGTGCCTAGCTCAGATTTTCCAGGGGACACCAGTGTCTCCCAGACTAATTTTTTAGGGGACATTTGATAATTTTGGGGGACATTAACTAATGTTAACCAAAACATGCGTAACTTACCACAGAACTGTCAATCCTCATACAGTGCAACGCCGCTATATAGCGTTTCTTGTGGACCAAGCCCAAATACTGCATTCTATTGGTCTGCGTAGTAGGTTTGAGAATGCTATATGTGTCTTTGTAATAGTCGTAAACTCTTGAAAACCCCTAATATAAAGCAATAAACATTATTTTATTATGCCCCCCTTCGAAGAAGAGGGGGTATATTGCTTTGCTCATGTCAGTCAGTCGGTCCGTATGTCCGTCGGTCCGTATGTCCGTCGGTCTGTCGGTAGACCAGACCTTGTCCGAGTGATAACTTAAGTTCTATTTGACCTTTAAGTCTCAAACTTCTTGTGGTTGTTGCTCACGATTAGTAGATGACCCCTATCGATTTTGGTGTCATTACCTCAAAGGTCAAGGTCACAAGGTCACATGTTGTGTATGTATAATACCAGACCTTGTCCGAGTCATAACTTGAAGTTCTATTTGACCTTTAAGTCTCAAACTTCATGTGGTTGTTGCTTATGATTAGTAGATGACCCCTATCAATTTTGGTGTCAATACCTCAAAGGTCAAGGTCACAAGGTTGCATTTGTATATATGTTTGATGACTTGGCCTTGTCCAAATAAAATTTTAGTCCTATTTCAGACTATATGTGGTTGTTCCTTATAATGAGTAGATAACCTCTATTGATTTGGGTGTCAACATCCAAAAGTCAAGTTCACAATGTCACATGTTGATATATTTTCATTATATAAATGTCTTGCCCAAGTGATAACTTCTATTTTATTTTTACTCTTAAGGTCCTAACCTCATGTAGTTGTTGCTTATAAATGTAGAAAACCCTGTTTTCAAATTAATAAGTTGGATTCTTATAAATATTTTGTACGATTTAAGCACTGTCTGACTAATAACTCAAAATCTCATTGTGTCTGGTTTTATTTCAGTAAATGTTTAGTTCCACATTTTAGCACATTATATTTTCACTCAAATTTTTGAAGTTTGAGAATTTTTTGTGACAAGCCAACATTATGAAGGCAAACTCCTTGCATGTAATATAGCTATATACATATTATGGCATATGAGGGGGGCATATATGTTTCACAAACATTTCTTGTTTATAGAGTAATTTAGTTGTTTTAAATAATTCCATAATCATTGATTCTGGGTTTTCTTCCTCTTTTTTTTTTTGTACTGTAATTAGCGAGGATTCAGAGAGTAGTGTGTACTGTATGGTGATTAGAAGTGGTTACATAACTCTTCAGTATATCTCATTATAATAAATTATATGCCATACATTGTTTATCAAAACAATATCGGTGTGAAAATTGACATTCCATTACAATTTATCGCTATTTGAAATTAAGCTGAGGTGTACTTATTATGATGTATTGATATGAGGAGCCTTTTTAATGTTTAAATGAAACAAATTACCAGGTAACGCTGATCTAATTATCATTTATTGTTTACTACCGGTGAAAAAGATTGGCTATTTTCTGGGACTTTTTATTCCATGGTAAGATTATGCACGCTAGCATAATAGACAAAAATACCATTATTTAGGTGTATGCAGTGGATTTTAGACAATGTTTGTGTATTTGATCAAGTATCTGCTTGGTATTGAATGTCCATACCAATTAAATGCTGATTACTGTGGTTGGATTATTATTCCACAAACCTGCATTATTGTCGATTATTAACACTCGATTGCGTAATCATCAGCTGTCCCCAAACACAATAGCTTACCACCTGGGTTGTTTAATTGTTATCACTTCCACGTGTCAGTGCACTAGCAGGTTAAATACTGACCGCAAAACTCTTTTAAATACATATAGATATAGAAGGAGATAGATTAGTGTCACGGTAAGCCTATGCAAATGACGCAATACATTTTTGGTGTCCATAGATAAACCCGATAAACTGGTCAGTGCGATAATCAATGGCCTTCATGGCCCTCTTGTTATACATGCTTAATGCATTGTTGATGTTGGATATTGCAGTATGACACAGACTTCTACATCCTGGACAAGTTCCCACTCGCTGTGAGACCTTTCTACACAATGCCAGATCCAAATGATCAGGTAAATTCTTTGTCCATAAATGTCAAGAGAGTCGTGTTGAAAGAAACAGCCAGTGTAGTTGGCAGTTTTTAAAGTTGATATTATTCATTAGATGTTTACCTGATGTTTTTATGAGAACCAGATTGGATGTTTTCATTTTCTTGAAATACTCAAGTTTAAGTTTTTGTGTCAGTTGCTGTAAGCAAGGGTAACACATAAGGATTACCTCTCCATTGTCTGTCTGTCCATCTGCCTGTTACACTTTTTCAGTCATACTTCTTTCAGTAGGTGACCTGTATTCCAAGAAACTCTTCGTGTTATTGTTAAATTCCATGTTGCTACAGATAATCTGATGTAATGTCTGTAGTTAATAAAAAACTACTAAATATATATTTAACATTTTGTAACATGACAGTCAATTCAAATGACATTAGTACTTTTGTAATAAATAGTAGAATACAGACATAGTAGTTCATGATGATACCGTGTCATTGTGTGATACATTTTACTGATTTGTGTGATGCATTTTACTGGTATTTATTTTGACGAAGTTTTCACGTGCAGTAGTACCTACATCATGCAACCATGGTCATTTGAAATTTTTAAAAGAGCTGTCATTTATCTCTAAAGTATCGGCAAACAAGTATCTTTCAAAATTTGTAGTTTATGAAAGAAAACAGCTGTTTTCAGACTTGCACACTAATTTTTTCCCTGTTACATAAGAAATTCAGTATGCAGTACCAGTGAGGATGACCTACATAAATATGTTACAAGAGAAGGTTACACACTGAAATAGCTCTTTTACTGTTCTGTTAAATCAAAAAAATCCAAATGATAACAAAGAAGAAAAGAATAAATAATGATTACAAGTAGATACAAGTATCTTGTTACAAGAGAAGGGTTACACACTGAAAAATCTTTTACTGTCAGATAAACCTTCATAGCAATTTCATTACTTAAATCCTTCATTTCCGCCATGAGGAGCAGCGACCAGCCATAAAACCAGATCAGCCTGCGAGTTACTCGCAGGCTGATCTGGTTTTATGCTGTTCGCTGCTCTTCTCTATGAGGAAGTTAGAAATTGAGGAAAAAATAAATGTTTGTTAATTTAAATATTTTAAGTTTAATTCTGTGGTTGTGGCTATGGTAAATCTGTCATGTGGTATCACTACTTTTTCTTACAACATATTTGAGGTTCCTATTTTTGATGGACGTTAATTAGTGAAACAATTGGCAGGCCTCCAATATATTTTCCTTTTGAACAGTGCTGTTTGAGAGTCTGTTCCATGGTAGCACATGTATCTTCATCAGACAACATTTTTAATGCTATATTTAGTGACACTTAACTTTTGCTCCTTTTTATTAGGCCGAGATATAGACCCAAATTTTGTTTTCAGTCTTATCACAAAGTGATGTAAATTTTTATTGTTTATTTGAATTCAATTGCATTATGGAAGTCAAAACTGAATTGAATTGCATTAATAATTGATGCTGGAGAAACAAGATAGTTCTGGTATCACAAAATATTGTTGCTTCCATTTGAAATTAGGAAGTGATTATAAATGATGCTATGTTTTCTCAGTTAAAAAATATTGGGAAAGACATTATTACAGGGAAAGAACACTGAAATTTTATTGAATAGTTTTAGGATGATAAGCTACTACTGAATAAATACAGTAAATATTACATTTTCATATTGTTAGGTGTATCATTTTTAATGGCAAGACTTGTGAATATGTCTCAATCTACAGAAATGGTCCAACTCCTATGACTTTTTCATGCGAGGTGAGGAGATCATGTCTGGCGCTCAGCGTATACATGATGCTAAATACTTAGAAGAGAGAGCCAAGCACCATGGCATAGGTTTGTTATTTTATATGTATTTATTCTTTGTATGGTTATTGTACATGAATCTTGAGTGATTAATCATGTCATTCTATAGTTGCATAGATTGTGAGTTTGATTCCCACTGGGGTGGAGGGGGAGAAAATTTCTCAATTCCTTCCCAGGTGCTAAGTACTGGTCCAACCCAGGAACCATTGAGAGGGTATTGTAAGTATTATAACATGTAAAACCTTGTTTCCAAGTCGAAGTTAAGGAAATAAATGAAAGAAAAAGAAGAAAATAGTGTTATAATCATATGCAGTCAACTATAACATGCTAATTAATATTGTTTTTGATTGCCTTTGAAATAAATTCCTAAAAGTAATAGTGTAGTTGACCATTTGCAAAGAATATTTAGCTGATAGGTATGTTTGAAGATATACAACAGCACATTATCACCTGTTCTCTTGTTTCTTCACCTACAGAGATCAGCACCATCCAGTCGTACATTGACGCATTCAAGTATGGTTGTCCACCCCACGCAGGAGGAGGTATCGGTCTCGAGAGAGTCACCATGCTTTACCTCGGTCTTGACAACATTCGCAAATCATCACTCTTCCCACGCGACCCAAAACGTCTCACGCCATAGTGGCCATGACCTTTGTGCTTCACCTTTGTGATGTGTCACAGTTCATGTGACCTCCAAAAAATCAGGATGTTACAGATCATGTGACCTCTAAAAAATCAGGATGACCTTCAAACCCCAAGCATTTGACACACTAGTGACCTTCACCTTATATCAGTAGTGACCTTGACCTTTGATCGTGACCTTAAAATATTGCAACTGTGATGATTGATGGTGTGACGATATTAAATCAAATGATTCTGGTGCTGGTTATATTTACATTATGTCACAATTATCCACTTCAATATGCTGAATCCTTTCAAAACAAGCGAAAATGGTAGATTGCCATTTGTCTGGCTCCCTTCTCGATCATCTGTCCTTGACTGAGATGGGAAACAGATTTGTTTGTTGCTTGTTGCTCATTATTTGTATGTACATGCAGCAAGAAATTCTGTAAAACAAATGGTCAGCCTTTTTTAAGAATTCAGTTCAGCATACGCCAACATACACAACATTTGTACATAAGTCTGCTTTATAATGCCAACTTTTATTCTGTGAAGACCTTTATGCTTATGTTTTGATTGAAAGTGTTTTTGTTATGGTTGTGTCATGTAATACATGCCAAATTTTATTTTCTGATTTGGTAGCAGTGCTTTAACAGATATAGGCATCTTTGAATAGAATGTGCTGTTGTAAATTATGTTCTTTGAAGTAGAAAGTATAAGAATTGGTGGAATAAACATGTACTGTCATGCTGAAAGAATAGGGGGAAAAAAAGTGGTTGCAGATCAAGTTACGTATTGACATGTGAAGCAATGAGTTATTAGTCCTAAGTTTTTCATTTCACTAGATGAAGCTAGGACTTGCTGAAAAGTGAATGACACACTGTATCATATTTGTAGATAAAACACTACATGTTTGGTAAATATGCTCTAAACAATTTTTTAACAAAACATCAGACCTTTAAGGTGCAATATGTTAAACATACTGTATATTCACATTAGAGATGTATATTTTGAGGGGTGAGAGCGAAACTGTGCTAAGTGCTTATAAAAATATAAGAATTTTGCACTTTCCATAATTTTCACTTAGAACTTGCCATTATGTATTCAGCATTCTGCCGACTCTAAGCTAATCTCTTGTAGTGCACCACATTAATTAACTCAGTAATCTACATGTCTTCAGTGTTGGCCAGTCTTAGGAGGATCTCTGTTCAGAATCCCAGTAATATAGACAGTAATCATGTGACTATTCTCTGTAACTGGTATGGTTAAAGGAACCATAATATTTCTCTGTACACTAAGTAATATGTGTAACATGATAAAAGGAACCAGCTTGTCATAGTGTCACTTAACTTAAATGAAGGGAACAAGCATGTCATTTTATCTATTTAGGTTAAAATGATATGTCCATCATCGCCTGATACAGTTATTTTGCAGTCTGTTTATTGCCTACATTTCACCAATTATCTCAGTTGAGGTTTTCCACAACTCAAGATTTTTAAGATTTACTAACTAGAGAATAACAAGAGTGCATACATATTCTTATTACAATGTTCATACAATGAATTGTCTTAAAATATATTATTCTGGTATTACAGAATTTGAGATTTTTGAGTTGTGGAAAATCTTGAGATGTATTTTGATCTGTAGGTGAAGACTATTCTAGCAAGGGTCCACTGTTATATCCCTAGTCATATGTTTCTTCCAGTCCAGAGATTTTTCATTTTTAAGCTGTGTTTGGACCATCTAGTTTTACAACAGCTTTGTTTTTACATAAGATTTGTAGATTTTCAGCAATACATGTTGCCAACACAACCATTTTCAGAAGTATTTAAAGGAATTCCGTCCAGGATGTGAGATGGAATCTAGCTATCAGAAGTACATGCTGACATTTTTTTTTTTTTTTTTTTTGTAAAACAATCTCATCGCCTGTGACCATCCATATTACTGTATTGTCCACAAAATTATAGTTTCCACCTTCTTATACTTAAAGCCATCCTGCATGCAGTCACCCATGTAAAATGCACCATTTGTAAGTGCTCTATTTTAAAATACATGAAATAAATTAATTTATTTTCAATATACTGTGTTTTTTATTATAAAGCCTTTAAAATCAGCTTTCCAGTAGTTGTTTTTAATTTCAAGATGAGATTCCCACATTTTTGCCCGGAGCATTACTCAAAAAGTATTTGAGATATCAACTTGATACTTCATGGGTGGGTAGATCTCATTGAGGAGTGCAGTGCACAAATATGATAACTCTACCCTTCATGATATTCGAGTTATTGCCCTTTGTTAATAAGTGATATAGTTTAGGTGAAGGAAAAGATCTATGAGGTCACAGTGACCTCAAAATAGTGGAATTCACATGGATTTCATATCTACATCAATCTTCATTACCAAAATGTTTTTATTTTAATGAATTATTCTACAGCACATCTACTAACGAGCAAGCATTTGGCAGGGGATGACCATGTCAATATGTGAGGAAGCCTTCCACCTACCTGGATGCATCTGTTGGCTAGATATTTCCTATTCTGTAATTAGCTGGATGTTGCTACACGACTGCTACTGTCATAGCAACCTTAAATACCTTGTTATAGAAAGTAAATGTGAAGTTCAAAGCAAATATCTTGGATAATACACATAAACTTAACATTTAAAACAAGAGTGCCATAGCCAACACAATATACACCTCCACATAATAAAAGATCAAGATTATAGAAGCTTCCGATATGAAAGTAGGTCAAATGGCAGTGTCAAAATGTTTCCTCCCGAGCAGAACTTTTGCAAAAATCACTGAACCAGATTATCCCTGCTTACCCATTAGTAATGACATTGATCAAGATTCATTCAGAAACTTTGGAGTTGCATTATATAAAGATAAATGTTTGAAAGACATAACTACTGCCAAAACTCGCTGAACCCGAAAATCCCTGCTTCATACACATCTACCCATTTTAGTTATGACATTGACCAAGTTTCATTAAGACTAAGGAGGAGTTGCATTTAAAGGGCTGCAATATCTTATCAGCTACAGATACTAAGTTTCAAGGGACGTAACTCTTGCAAAAATCAATGAACCAGAAAATTCCTGCTTCATGCGCATCTAGCCATTATAGTTATGACATTGACCAAGTATTGAAAAGATACAGTCAGAAATATAGGAGTTTGCGTTCACAAGAAATGTGGACATATGGACAGACGGACAGAGAAGATGACAATATACGACCACCTCTGGCAGCGTATAAAAATAAATCGGGTACAGTGACACGAAATATACATGTGTAGTTCTCACTATTCTTTGAAATGGAAAGCAAATCAAAGACCAACCAGAATATCATACTGACTTTTAATATGGCATTGCATACAAGTAAAAAAAAATATGAAGAATGTACAGAATATGAAATGAAAAGATCAGCTGAATGCCATTCCCAGATCTGTACTAGTAGATGATGGACGTTTTCCTTCCACTTGTACCATACCCAAAATGTTAAATATCTAAAGTTAAAATGCATGAATACTGATGTGTTAAGTTAAAAAAAAATATTTTGTGATCAAAATCATTTAATTGGGACAAAAAGATATTTATACCATAAATGTGTGGGGAAAAAACGGCAAAATTCACTACAAATAAGGTCAGTTTCACTAATAAAGTTAATCCAATGTTTAATAATGCTATGTGTATATGAAAGTATGTATGGGAATGTCTTGCTACAGGAATGATCTACGATATATATTGTATATACAACTAAATGAGAATGTGCTATGTACATGGGTTGTGCACCCCTATGTAATTATGTACACTACTGAATATCACGAGACAAAAAGGATTATTTTAAAATGATCAGTTTACGTTTCAAATTTAAGAAAATACATAAATTTTTATTATAAAGCAAACACCAAGCACCTCTTTATTTGTTTTGTTTCTTACATTAAACTACATACAGATAACAATTTTCCTGTCTTTTAACTAAAATAGTAAAATGGGGGACAAAATTCATTGAGATGCCAATAACAATATGCCTATAAACTGACAAATGCTGTGAGAAATGCTAGAAAATATATATGTGCTGGAATGTCCAATTATTTACTATGCTTTAATGTAGGTGATATAATAAAAAAAACATTGGCAATACATGAAAATATATATATATATAAATGATATCTTGATATGTCTAATAATAAATCACAACCTTCTGAAGAGGACTCCCACGTGATAAGGACAGGCCAAGCTTGTCAACAGACTAAAGAGTCAGTACTCCTATATACCTTTGAAATATAAACTAAGTAATAATAATAGAGTGAGTAGTAAACATCACTGAGCTAGAAACTTTTCTCTTTTCATAAAACAGCTGATAACTTTAAGTGCAAAAGATTAAATGTGCTAGATTAAGCTTTTTTAAGTAATTTTACCATATTTTTTTTTAAGTGATTTTTTTTTCCACACAGATTAACCTTTTTAAGGAAGTTTACTTCAGTAAATCTAACGCCTGACCTGCCCCAACAGTACGAGGAAACATTTTTGGAATGTTCATTCCACAAAGTAAACAACATACACAACATGTCAGTTATGGATATACAATGTAAAAACGGCCATAATTTGTGTCTCCTACAATAGGACTCTGCACAATGCTTCCAATACAAATATACTCATATCCAATCAAAGTGCTTAAAAGGCTTGCTAAGAGAGATGTCAATCATCCAATCACAACCTTTTTCGAAAAAATTCAAGAGCTTTTAATGTACGTTTATAATCCTGATACAGAAACATTACATCACAATTTCTCCTAGTAAAATTAGAAATATCACCAATGGTGATTAATAACCCCGCATCCCACCTTCGTCTTTATGTAGGACAGGACATGACAAGCACAATTCCTAAAAAGCCCAACTTTTGTCAAGCGGGGACTATAATTATCCTGTTACATATGCATATATACAGATAAATATTTCTGATCCGACAGACAGGAAATGACAGATCCTTTTTTACATTCATATCCCTGTGATTCAATGTACAAGTTATAAAAATATTCTTTTCTATATATAAGAAAACATTAACATATAAAACTGGATTTATTTACATTTGTACATAGACTATGAGCAATATCACCTCTACCTCTTTTCTCTGCTTATTGCAAATCATGGATTTAACATTAGGACCTTGTCCTCCCAACAGCCAACTTCGTCAAGTCTCAGGACTCAATTTGGGACAGTAAATGGAAGACCCAATGCATACATCTAAGCACTCTAAAGTTGTTTAAGATTAAATTCACCTTCTACAAATATTTTAAACTACAGCACTGTTTAGAACCAAACTCTTTCCTCAGTTTGAAAAAAAAACAAGAGCTGTCAGAGGACAGCACGCTCGACTATTCAAAATGCTTGTTGGTAAATCAAATGAAATCTATTTTAATTCTTGCCCATCACATTCCCTGTACATAATAATAGTCAAAAGTTATCTACCTTGATAGTATGATACTCCTAAACATATTAAAGATATTTCAAATCAATCCCATGCCTGCATACTGAGATATAAGCATGAAAGTAATTTGCATGCAAAACTTTAACCAAAATTTCTAAGTTAAAAAAGGGGCCATAACTTGTAAAATATTCCATCAAAAGTTATCTACCATGAAAGTATGATACCCCTAAACATATTAAGATTTTCAAATCAATCTCATGCCTGGATACTGAGATATTAGCATGAAAGTACCTTGCATGCAAAACTTTAACCAAAATTTCTAAGTTAAAAAGGGGCAATAATTTGTAACATATTCTATCAAGAGTTATCTTCCATGAAAGTATGATACCCCTAAACATATTAAGATGTTTCAAATCGATCCCATGCTTGACTGAGATATAAGCATGAAAATTTGGGGCCAATTTGTAATTCCAATTTACCTTGGTTGTATGATCCCCAAATTCATAAACTTTCAAGTCAATACCATGAATGGTTATTGAGATACAAACTAGATAGTAGTTTGCATGCAAAACTTTAACCAAATTTTCTATTGCAAGCAAAACTTTAACCAAAATTTCAAAGTTAAAAAGGGGCCATAATTCATATCAAATTCAGTCAAGAGTTATCTACCTTTGTTGTCTGATGCCCCTGAACATATTCAGAAACTTTCAAGTCAATACTATAAATGGTTATTGAGATATAAGGTTGATAGTAACTTGCACGCAAAACTTTAACCAAAAGCTGCAACGCCAACGCCGACGCCAGGGTGACTACAATAGCTCTCATATTCTTCGAATAGTCAAGCTAAAAAAAAGAAACAACCTTTTGCCGTTTTATCACATGACTTTTCCGATGAAGAAAGTATTCTACAGAGAAACATAAAACTGGAAATTTGATCATTCGAATCTATGGCTACTCTTAATGGACATCTTTTATAAAAATGCTGTAGATTTCAAAGGCTGATTTTAACAGATTGCTGCTGCCAGATTTCTTTGTCTTCATACAGTTCTAGTTGAGGTTTCATGTGATAAATATAATTTATAATCATGATAAAATATGCATAGTGATGACGGTAAGTCCACACACTTCTGTAGCCGTCCCTACATGAACCATTCCTGGCGTTTTGGAATGTCCGGCACACCAGTCTGACAGAATACGATGGCAGCATCTGGATTGTCGGCGTTCTCCTGACCCTTGGCCTCCTTAGTCTCATAGTCGCCCTTTTGTCGGAAGTAGATGAAGAAGATGACAAGGATGATGATGAAGACTAGGAATGCTGCTGCCACAGAGACTGAAACAAACAGCAGAAGTTGGTCATAACATAACCATCACAACATGCGCTCCTCAAGTATCAAACAAGAGCTATCACTGCAGGTGCTTTAATACCCTTGCTACACTGCCCTGATTCAACGTTAGAGATGAAATTTCTCCAAAAATGAAGTAGTAGTTTGCACCACCTTTCTGATATTTGCAAAAACGTTTTCAAAGGCCATAATGTAAAAACACATACCGGTACATGAGCAAGTTCCACCTAAATTATGTCATTTACTACCCATCATGGGGATCACACATGCCAAGTTTCCTCTCAAAAGCTGAAGTAGTTTGCACCATAAACCTTTGGACA
This sequence comes from Solen grandis, assembly GCA_021229015.1. Classification (NCBI taxonomy): domain Eukaryota; kingdom Metazoa; phylum Mollusca; class Bivalvia; order Adapedonta; family Solenidae; genus Solen; species Solen grandis. The sequence goes on along the minus strand of CM037788.1, from coordinate 36,773,610 downwards.
AATCGTCTGACCAACAGACCAACCAACCGACTGACTGATTCCAATATACCCATTTAAACTTTCTTTTGTGGGGCTATAAAAATATGAAAGAGTTTGAACTTTTTGTAACACAACATGATTATTCAAATTCCTATATAGCCCCCCACCCCACACACACAAATCCAACCTCATTTTGGGGTGTAGAGATATGAAGACAAGCCTTCAAAGTGTGCAGACATATCACTGGTAAAGTATCGCTTTTCACACACAACAGAATCTACATAACGAGAGCTGTCAGAGAACAGCACTTTCGACTATTAAAAAAGCTTGTTAGTAAATCAAATGAAATTCAATTCTTGTCCTTCATATACCCTATATATAATAATAGTCAAAAATGATAAACCTTGACAGTCTGATACTCCTAAATATGTTTATGAAGTCTAAAATCAGTCCCATGTCTAGTTACTGAGACATAAGGATAATAACAATGTGATGGAAAATTTTAACCAATATCCAAGTTAGAAAAAGGCCATAATTTGTAAAAAAAAATAAGTCTGAGAGTTATCCTCCTTGGTTTTCTGGTTCCCCTGAACACACCCCTAAACATATAGTCCATACCATAAACTATTCCTGAGACATGGATAGTAGCTTGCATGCAAAACTTTATCCAAAAAGTCTAAGTCAAAAAGTGGCCCTAATCTGCATAATGTTCAGTCAAAAAAAAATATCTGCCATTATAGTATGATACAATTGAACATATTAAAGAAGTTTCAAATCCAACCCATGCCTGGTTACTGAAATATAAGCATGAAATACCTTGCATGCAAAACTTCAACCCAAATTCCTAAGTTAAAAAGGGCCATAATTTGTAATATATTCCATCAAGTGTTATCTTCCTTGAAAGTCTGATACCCCTAAAATATTAAGGATGTTTCAAATCAATTGCAAGCCTGGATACGAGATAAAGCATGAAAGTATCTTGCATGCAAAACTTTAACCAAAATTTCTAAGTTAAAAAGGGGCCATAATTCATATCAAATTCAGTCAATAGTTATCTAACTTGGTTGTCTGATGCCCCTGAACATATTCAGAAACTTTCAAGTCAATACCATAAATGGTTATTGAGATGAGGTTGATAGTAACTTGCATGCAAAACTTTAACCAAAAGCTGCAACGCCAACGCCAACGCAAGGGTGACAATAATAGCTCTCATATCCTTCGAATAGTTGAGCTAAAAACTTTTTCTTCTATGTCAATATTTTCAACAACAAATCAAAAAGAGATGATATCACTGGTATGGTGATGAATAGAGCCTACATTTCTTAATCTGACCATGTCTCTATTTCATCTTCTATTTCTATACATACTTTGAAACCACTAATTTTAAAGGGACAAAAATTTTCGCCCATTTCATGGAGGGTTTTATCCACGAATTTTAATCTCCACTAAAACTAATCTCTTATACAGACCTCACTTTTTCTAAAACAAATAAAATGTACCTACAAAATTCCTTTAGGTACATAATGAACAAAATTCAATGTCAACGAAAATTAATTTTACATTCGAACATGGTCAGCCCTCAACTAGTATTCATGAACTTTAGAAATTCTTCAACTAATCTTAATTAAAACAGTACTTGGCAGAGCCTGACTCCATACTCTTCAACCCTTCAGTATAGTCAACAGATAATCACCTTCAATCCTCTGCCATATTAATACTGAACTGGTGCTGTGCTCTTTTGATTGCAACAATACTGACAGCAATTGATAAGAGAAAAGAAAATAGTTCAAATAGAGGAATCTTAAAATTATCAGTCCAAATTTACTTTCATAAGAACTACTTATTGCTGCATTCCCCTCTTTATCGATGATATGCCGTTCAGAAACAATGTTTTATGCAATGTAAATCTTATCATGAAAAGAGTGGTACCTCCAACAATGAGCTGCTGCTCCTGACTGTTGTCCCTGGGTGGAGGAGGCAGGGTCAGGTTGACATACGTGGGGCCATATGGACGCACTTCGATCGGATCCGGAGGCTGAGTGATTTCCTCAAAGCCACACATGTCTTCCCTAAGTTTGTCTGCAATCATTCAAATTTAACTTATCATGAAACTTTGCTTATTTTATTTTTTGTTGTTTTCAGCCAAAAAAAACAAGTTTTTTGTTGTTATTGTTGTTGTTGCTTTATATAAAAAAAGAATAAAATACCATCAAATTTCTCACTAGGATTACCTTGAAATATGATGACCTAAAGATAATACAGCAGTAGTTAATCTGGGTGATATCATAAAGGGGTGTGGCTTAACTTCATGTAGGAAGGTAATGTAGGGTAGGTAGGCTACCTTTAGGTATGATTGAGGTATGATGGGCGGGACTGAACTACAGGTATGACTAAGGTAGGGTTTGTGGAGCTGAACTTCAGGACCACGGTTAATGTAGGGAAGAGGTGTGGCTTATATTCCATTAGGAAGGAGCTCGACTTCAGGAAAGAGGTTGGTGTAGAGATGTGGGGCTTGTCTGGGGTATGAGGGTGATAATATAGGAAGGGGTGGAGCTTACCTTCAGGGAGGAGTGTGATGTAGCTTGGGCGGGGGTCCTGGAAGGCCCTCTTCAGTGGGAAGATATTGTCAATCTGTAGACGGAAGATGCAGCCTTCAAACCCAGTCTCCTTGTTTTCTGTGTCTAAAACATGGAGGTAACAAAGATTGATAATAATGGTAATGTGATCAAAGCACACAGCTGAATAATCTTACTCAGGATTCTAACTCCTAATTTAGAGTCCTAACATTGTGTACATATATGAAAATAGTACTTCAGAATGATTTTCAAACTCAGACTCAAACTATGCCCATAAGTTTCAATAGAGGTTTGAGTATGATACTCAAAATGAGCCCGAAATCATACTAAGTATTTTTTGTGAACACATGGGCCTGCTCTCCAAATTTTGGAAAAGGGACTCCTGCTTTTCATGATTTCATGGATGGACAGACAGACAACAGAAAGTGATCCCTATGTGCTACCTCTGCTTACAGCAGGTGACACAAAAAAAAAGCTCAACTGATTAAACAATGTCTGACAGTTTTTACCAAAAAAAAAGAAAGCAAGAAAAATGTACTGCCATCTACATTGTGTATAAGTATGGTAAAGAAGAAGGATTTTGAATCATCTATACAATTGATGAGTGTTTCTCAATTTAAGAAATCTAATGGTTTCTACATGACATCCTGACTGTGCCATGCCCCTACTGTCCCTTGTAAGATGATATGGTACATACTGTTGTTGCCGATGAAGAGGAACTTGGGATTGTCTAGAATACTGTCACTGATGGCCTCACCCAACTTGCCGATGGTCGTCTTGTAATTGTCCACCTGCATGTGTAAACATTTCAATTAGCATATCTCAAATATGTTAAAAAACACAAGAAATGTGTCCACTGGACATGGATACACAGTCAGAGGCAATAAACATACTACAACATCATGAATTTTTAAACAAAGTCCTTGGTACACAACCTGGAATGCTGGTAAACATTCCTGTAAATTTAATGACACTGGCCCTAACACTTTTGGAGATATGCAAGACACAAGGTTAAAGCAGCTCCTTCACAGATCATCTGTAAAAATTAAAAAAAAATTTTCTACTTTCCCTTGTTAATGTTAGAGAAGTTTTGTTTCCCATCATATAAACATGGCAAGTGTAGGTCACATTACACAGGAAAACACTACTTTCCTAAATGCAACTTCAGCTAAATCAAATAAGTATAGAATACAGAATCCCAAAAACTTGTGCTTGCACCAGTTCAGTGGTCAATAAGTTCAGCCTATGTAATTAGAGCATGCCAAAGAGTGAATAAGATCAGCCAAGAGATTGAAATGAAAAAAGAAAGTCTATAGGTTTTATGATTCTTAATATAGTTTCACTACTATCTTTGACAGTATTGCCTGCAGCGAGCTAATCACCCCATTTTTTTTTTTTTACAATCACGGATAGTTGTATTGGGTAACCATGCATCTGTGGATGAGTATTAATAGACATAAAAATCAAATTCTAAGTCAATGACCATCTGTGAACAAGCTGCTTTTAGTGATGGATATAAGGATGGAAGGACATTCTAACAAGAGAATTCTTGCGAAGTTATCATAAGATATTACCATTCTATACTCCTTTGATGTCTTTTTAATTCTAACCATATCAAGCTGTATTCGTACACAAATTACAGCTTCAAAAATAAATATCTTATTTTCATACAATATATGACATAATTCTGCTAACTTTATACACAAAATAGTAGTTCTCTTTATAAAAACAAAGACATCAATGAACAGGACTGACTTGTAGGTAAACGTCTCTGCCATCATTCTCTCGTCGCAGGATAACCTCATGTGCCTGACCGTTGTCCAGCTCAATGTCATTAATGTCTGTGTTAATCTCAAATCGCTCAAAACCAACATCCAGGAAGAACTTGATACCACCTGTGGACCAGAATGTTTCACATTACTGTCTGACACTCACACCTTATACATCATATGGTCATTGGGAAATCTGTAATGTTACCTTTTAATATTAAGTTAACCTTTGCGCAGTCTAAAAATATATATATCAAGTTTTCTGCTGCCTGTATCACTAAAACACTCACTGGATTGGATGTCTTCAGCCATTTGTGAATCACCCAGTTAAGAAAATTATCATCAATGTGTGATTTATAATTATCATAATTATATACTTATAATCATCTATTATCCACTGATAATCTTACAAAATGATATTTATACAAGAGGGCCAAGATGGCCCTTGATCGCTCACCTGAGAAAGATGATTGCTTAAGAAATAAAGATGCTAGAGTGTAAAAGTGAAATCTGGCTTTTTTTATGGTGAAAAGGGCATAACTCCTAAATTAACTAGTCAATATCAGTTCTAATTGAACCCGATTGTGAGATTATGGGCATAAACATTGTCTTAAATTTTGAAGATGATTGCTCAAAAGATGCAGATGCTAGAGTGTAAACAAAGTGAAATCTGGCATTTTTTTTATATTAAAAGGGGCTTAACTCCTGACCTTATTGACCGATTTCAGCCATAATCAAACTCAATCGAGACATTATGGTCATAAGCATTGCCATAAAGTTTGAAGATGATTGCTGTAAAGATTCAGATGCTAGAGTGTAAACAACGTGAAATATGGCATTTTTTGAATATTAAAAGGGGCATAACTCCTGAGCTAATTGACCGATCTCAGCCATAATCGAACTCAATCAAGACCTTATGGTCATAAACATTGCCATTAAGTTTGAAGATGATTGCTCAAAAGATGCAGATGCTAGAGTGTAAACAAAGTGAAATATGGCATATTTTGAATATTAAAAGGGGCTTAACTCCTGACCTTATTGACGATCTCAGCCAAAATCGAACTCAATCGAGACATTATGGTCATAAACACTGTCTTAAAGTTTGAAGATGATTGCTCAAAAGATGAAGATGCTAGAGTGTAAACAAAGTGAAATCTGGCATTTTTTTAATTTTAAAAGGGATATAACTCCTGACCTAATTGACCGATCTCAGCCATATTCGAACTCAATCGACACCTTATGGTCATAAGCATTGCCATAAAGTTTGAAGATGATTGCTGTAAAGATTCAGATGCTAGAGTGTAAACAACGTGAAATATGGCATTTTTTGAATATTAAAAGGGGCATAACTCCTGAGCTAATTGACCGATCTCAGCCATAATCGAACTCAATCAAAAACTTATGGTTATAAACATTGCCATTAAGTTTGAAGATGATTGCTCAAAAGATGCAGATGCTAGAGTGTAAACAAAGTGAAATATGGCATATTTTGAATATTAAAAGGGGCTTAACTCCTGACCATATTGACGGATCTCAGCCAAAATCGAACTCAATCGAGACATTATGGTCATAAACACTGTCTTAAAGTTTGAAGATGATTGCTTAAGAAATAAAGGTGATAGAGTGTAAACACTAAAAATTGTTGACGCCGCACGACGCACACTGCACGACGGACACTCACGGGATCACAATAGCTCACCCTGAGCTTTGCTCAGGTGAGCTAAAAAGAGAATATCTCACACTAACAAATGAAATACCAGCACCACAATCATGAAGATGTTTTTACTCTTATGATTTGATTATACCAAATTAGATGTTGGTTGCATATCTATTTGAGTAGTAACTAGACTGTAACATCCTTTTTTTACTGATTTGCCAGTAACCTGGTGGACAGGACTACACTTGATGTACTGTTGCACCTACCGTGGTTATTCATCTCCATGGAAACATACTCAGTGTTGGTCTCATCTCGAAGCTGCAGAAGGATGCCCTGTTTCTGTGTGGTGATGAATCCGACACGGATATACATGAAGTCAGTGGCAGAAAGTCCCTGCGTCTCATCGAATATGTATTTGATCATGAAATTCTGCTGGAGGTTCACGCCCACCTCTGTCATAACAACAACAACACACGTATCATCATGCAACAAGCAACATCATTTAACTTATACTGAATGGTGGTTAGAAACCAATTATTGCTTTATCAGTCACAATTAGCTGCTCAGAGCAATAATGTAATAGCTAGCAATCATTTCTGATCATTATGGCCATATTTTAGACCTTGCAGTCAAGGATTACCTACGTGTGGGTCCTATATTTTGCTGAAAGGACAGCATAGGAAGAGACAGTGGCTGGAAATAAGTTATTAATCAATTTCTTGTTTTGAGATTGGCATCATTGTGATTGCACTGGTATTTAATGTTAGAAATGTGACTCCATTTCATGAAACATCTCCAATTGAGATTTTCTTCTCAAATATCTGAAATTGAGATTTTACTCAGCTAAAATACCTCCAATTGAAATTTTACTCAGCTAAAATACCTCCAATTGAATTTTTTCAACATTTTACAGGACAACCTTTTATCTCAGATTCATGACCAAAGTAATAATGAAAGCAAGTAGTCAGGATGCATGCAAGAAGATCTGATTTAAGTCTTGAATCTGGAGATAAATCTTATGAAGAACGAAATGGAAAAGATATTTGCCCCACTAACCTCTGTAACACATCCAGCCACGGAAGGGGGTGTAGGCACAATCGCACGTGTAACCGGAGTAACCTTCTCGGCACGTGCCTTGGTTGAAGCATGGATTGCTGGCACACTTTCCAACACAGCCTGCAGGACAAAGCGTAGATCGAAGCATGGCAGAGATTTATATAAAAAAAAAAAATGAATTAAAAAATACTTTTGATGGGCTTTCCGGCCAACAGTGTGTATTTTATGTTTAATAAGTAGAACAATCAAAGCACAATAAAAAAAGTACTAAATTATGTTTTTTGGTTCTTATACTATAATAGCAAGAAATGGCAAAGAGCAGTCCAATGCAGCTTTATTTTAAGGCTATAATTTGAGTCCAAGTATAGTATAGTATTACACTGGACCATATGACTGTTTGATAATTCAATTCAAGCAGATTCAACAAATTACAAAATCAGAAATTGGCATCAAATGCTGGACCACGTTATATAAATATTTCCATTATAAAAGAGTAGTTTATGAGAGTTCTACACTGCAGGACTGTAGGGACACACAAATGTTTACAGACCAAAACCAGTGATAGCAGTCACCATGGCAACCCTCACCTTCGGAAACTCCATACGTGACCTGACCCCTGGCCACCTGTCCCCTCATGTCCATAAGCACACCGTTCACTCTCAGTCCTCTCATACAGCCAACAAACCCATCTCTGTGGTCAACCGCTGCCCCTACAGTCAATGGCTTGGTCAATTCAAGGAGCCGTGTAATCTCGTCCTGCGGTTCATTCCGCACCACCTCGGGGAAGTTGTCAACGCGGAGCCAGGCTTGTTTACGGTTTCTCTCCACGTGAACGGTGTGCCACAGATTGTTGTTCAGACCGTTGATTGTTTTATACTCCAACACCTGGATACCATTGCCGACATTGTAACGGAACTGGACAGTGTCCCCATCTGTAATGGGAAAAGAAAAAAATTGCTTTTTTACTTTGATTTTTTTCATTTCATAGCTTGGCTAAATCTGTAAACTAGAGCTCCGAACAGCTGCGCAAATGCTTTTACATGTCAACAACAGAAGGCCATATCTGAGATTTCAAGTTTGAATACCATAAGGTATAAAGAATAACTGTTTAGGAAATATGTGAAAGAAAAAATATCTTACATAGTGTAGAAGAAATTTAACTGCTTTGAATAAAAACAATTCTAACAAAAATTCTAAGCTAAAAAGGGGCATAACTCTGAAAATATTGTTTTCAGAATAATGCCCCAAGTTTTATATTGATACCTTTAAAAGTGTTTGAGTAATGGGCTACATTAAAGTTTTTGCATGATCACAACAACGTAGTGATCATAATAGCTCGACTTTTCTTCAAAACAAGCTAATATGGGTAACAATACAAAATGTTTTTATATCTTAATTAAAGTTTTACATTTTTGTCAATGATGGACAATTTAATAAATCATACACACAGAGGGTATTGAAACAAGGAATGAAAGCATGTAATGGATTGGAAACAGAGAGTGAATCAATCAACAATCACTTACTGAGCATTCGGATCTGGATAAAATCGTTCTCCGTCTCGCCTGTATCGTGGATCATGACACCATCGGATGCCGTCGTCTTGAATTGGAACCAGATGTCTCCAGCTCTGTCTCCTTCGAATGTGGGGAACTCCAGGGTGGCATCAGCCTTCCTGAACGTGATCACATTGTCCAGCAGGTCTGGAGATAGCCAGAAGTATAGGTATTCACAATCATAGCTGATGAAATTCATTTCTTCAAAATATATAATAAGTATTACTTTGACGTCTATAGTATTAGTCATATGGAAAGTTTTGTATAGACTAAAATATTTCAGTCATTTGGGGAGTTTGTCCAAAATCATGACACAGATATTATATAAGTGCTGCCTCACAGCAATATCACATCATAGATAAGAGACACGAAACCACACCCTGACACTGAACAGATCAGTCCTGGCAATTCCCCTTATGTCCTGAGCACAAAGCGAAAGGGAGGTATACCAGAACCATTTTTAACATGTAATATGTCATAGCCAGGGCTTGATCATTATTTACAATATCTGCTTATAATAATTTAAAAGGCCCTTTAATGTCATTCTTACATTATGATTGTCCCCTCCAAGTCAAATCACATTATAACAGACTTCTATATAGATAGTATAAGGTCACCTCTGCATCCTGCATTCTGGATGCAATGTTTTGATTTCAGTGCATCCACTGAATGCATAAAATGTATGAAAACTGCTATTAAAATTGAAGTAGGATGCATACTCTCCATTTTGGAACTCATAATTTTTTAGCCTAGTGAGTCCTTGGACTCAGTAAGCAGAAATTGTAGAAAATCACTGAACTTACTATCTCCTGCACACTTTAGTTCCTTCAGCTGGTGCTGCCCCACCTTGTTATCAGTGAGAGTGCCCGTGTCCCCAAAATGTAGCTCCAGTACAGGCAGGTAGTCCTTGTGCTCCAAGATCCCAGTGTCCGAGGTCTGGAGGCCCGAGTCACAGTTACATGTGGTGGAGCCACCCATACATCCCTCCTCTGTCAACCCACAGGAGCACTTGTAGGTCCCGGGCGCGGCTCCGCCCCAGTAGTGCATGTCCTGGAAAAACACACAGGAGTTATGACTATTGGGTTCCTTCAGATACAGAATCTACAGTTGAACCTGTATAAGTGGCCACCTGTACCAAGCAGTCAACCTGTATTTAGCGGACAATTTGAAAATTATCAAACTGGCATTTTGGCATATATATTTATAAACTTCATTTAGCGCTCACCTCTATTACGCAGCCATTTTCTCTTGTTCCCTTGACTGACCACTTAAAGCAGGTTTGACTGTATTATAAATTCTATTCTGGTTGCTGAATATGACCCACATATATTCTGGTTGCTGAATATGACCCACATATATTCTGGTTGCTGAATATGACCCACATATATTCTGGTTGCTGAATCTGACCCACATATATTCTGGTTGCTGAATATGACCCACATATATTCTGGTTGCTCAATTTGACCCACATATATTCTGGTTGCTGAATATGACCCACATATATTCTGGTTGCTGAATCTGACCCACATATATAAGTCATATGTATGTGATTAGAATTACAGAGGAACAATGATGTAACAGTGTAAAATAACCATCAATATTTGAAATTTTGGATAATGGTCTCCTTATGTATAATCTGATTAGACAAAGAATCAAAGGTGACAAAGAGTTTATTGTCATTCTAATTGTGTTACATATCAATTAAGATTCAGCAATGTACAGTCCACATTGAAGCGAGTGAACAAACCCATCATCTGACTCACCTGGTAAGTCCTCCCAACCCAGTATCCATAGGTCCTTTCAATGCCATCAGCTAAAACAGAAATAGCCATACATGTAAATATATTTTAGTAATGTTTGCAGATATACTAATTTAAGAAAACATGTAAATAAGCAATAAGCTTTTATCTTTTCAAACCTGGTCCGGATGTATAATTATACATATTTTTCTAAAATATACTTGAAGTGATAAACCAACTGCTTAACTCCACCTATCTCTTGAATCCCCTATATGATAAAGCTCTGGTATAATACTGCCCAAGAACACAACAAATGTCATGTGACACGTAATATAGCAGTTTACTTGAGTGCAAGAAATAACAAAATTGTTTACAAGCATAAATGGACTTTGAGAGTGACAAAGAAATCTTGTATACTGGTTTGTGTTTCAGTGATCATCAAATGCATGTGAGGAAAAAAGTTCCAATATGATGCCTTTTTACACCAGAGGTGATTTTCATAGAGAAGTGATACAAGCCACACTTACTACCCGCAGGTGCCTTGACCATGAGCTGCGAGTTGTTACACTTCCAGATGATCTCCTGCTGGCAGCTGACCGACCGATCTATCACCTCTGTCAGTCCAACCATGTCCGTCTCATAGGTCACCTTTCGCACATAGTAGTCCGGTGCCTGGTACCCGTTGACTGTCACCAGGTTCATGCTGTCGTGACGGATCCATGTCTCCACAGGGATGTCTGAGTCAGCTGAATCACAAAGGATATACAGTTTTTCAGTTAATTACTGGTAACAGTCTACCAGTCAGCTACAGGGTACAGTATAAAGGTATATAACTGAACATGCAGAATGTTGTACAAGTATCTATACACAGAATATACACAAAATCAAAATCAAGTAATGACTTGTCTCATTTGTGTGACTTTGGTTTTTATGTTACTATATATATGGACCCTTCCAATTGTTTATAGAAATTTTCAAATCACTTTAGGAGATTATTCTGTAGCTTCAATGGGATATGAAGTAATCAACGGTTGACTTGGTTTACACAAAGAACACATGGGTTTGCTTGTGATACTGTCACGAATGGGAAATTTATCTATTTGCAATAGGGACAGGTGGTACTTAATTTCGTTTGTTGGGTTAAACGTTCTTCTGACAGCATTTCAGTCATTTGGAAACTGTGTCTACTTAAAACAGATATATTGCTCATACTGTAGTATCATTAGTAGACATGTGGCATAATACCTTGCCCAGTCACATTATCCTGACAAAGAGCCAACCAAACCTGGATCTACCCTTAAAATGTTGAGTGCCAAGCAAGGAAGCTATCCAGTATCAATTTTAACAACTTTGGCACTTGATATTGGAGATGTTTTCTTTCTATGTTTATTTATTGGAGTTAACATCCCACCAAAAGTATTTCAGTAATTTGAAGACAGTGTCTACCCGAGACAAATGATTATGGTGCTGCCACACTGCAGTATCACGCTGTAGACATGTGGCATGACCCTGTCACATTATGCTGACACTGAGCCAACCAGTCCTGGAACAACCCTTATATGCCAAGCAAGGGAGCTATACCAGTACCATTTTTTACAACTTTGGTATGTCGCAGCCGGGGATCAAACCCACGACCTCCCAATTCTGGAGCGAAAGCACTAACCATTAGCCCACCTGCTTTCTTTCTATGAACTCATGCATATTTAAACATGACTAGATGTAGCAGGACTCACTTTTTCCATTACAAATAACATTGAAGGGGGAGATGGGCCCTGAACCGTCGGGATCTATTGTGACGCTCTCCTGTCCGTCCATAATGGTGTACATGTTGTGCATCTCACATGACAGCTGGTAGGCAGCTAGGCAACACAGAGAATAAACACATCAACAATCTTCTCACATGACAGCTGGTAGGCAGCTAGGCAACACAGAGAATAAACACATCAACAATCTTCTCACATGACAGCTGGTATGCAATTACACAATTCAGAGAAGAAATACCTACTAATTCCTGACTGATGCAAATGAGCGGTAAATTCCTGGTAACTTGACCCTTAACAGCAGCATTTTTTTTTCAGGCCCATTTTCATGATAAGGAAAATGTAAACTGGCATTAACATATTGTAGACTAATGCAACTTAATGTGCAAAATTCTGCTGTGAAATAAAAGTTATACGCAATGAAAATGTTGATAACATCTCGCCGTTTAGCAATTTGTATAGATGTGAAAATACTCTCATTTTTTACATTTTGGTGAGTATTTACAAAGCGTTCTGTTTATCTGCTACATCATCAACTTATGTACTCACAGTAAGATAACAGAGACATACAGAAGGTGGATGGAAAATTTCAGAAAATTGACAGTGATATGCGGAATATGCAAATAAGGTATTTTTGTTAACAACTGAATGATCTTTAGAAAAAGATACTTTATTATTTTTGCCTTGTAGTAACGTTGTTGTCAACACGTATGTACAAGTTGCATCTCTTAACAAATTTGTAACAAACATTTTGCTTTTCGATCCGAAGAATATACATGGCTTTTGGAAGAATAATAGATCTTTAAATAGGTACATAAAATATACACATTGTCTGATAAAAGAAAGTGTTTGCATATATCTACATCCTGTAGTTTCATTTTTAAATCATACACTAAGAGCTGAATATGATAAAGTATAAAAATATCTATAAGAAACAGGGCACTGTAGTCAAGTGGAAACATACATGAATGCAAGTCATGACTTTGAAAGGTTGTGGATTCCAGCCCTGCTGGGGGGGGGGGGGGGGGGGGAGAGTCATCGATGACCTCTCCAAGTACTGGTTCAACCAAAGAATCATCAAGAAATATCGGTAAAAATTATAAAAACTTGCCATGTTTTTAAACTGACATAAAAATAATAAGTTTAACCCACTATCTCATGAATACGCATGTACAAATTTATGACTTGATTACTATTGATTGAACTTTTAATGGTATATCTTATCTGTGCAGACAGTGTAGAATCTAAGCTACAATTTTGTATCCGCAAACAGAGAAGACTCTGATCATAGGGATCTTGGAAGGTGCTGTCTGATCTGTGTCTGCTCTGTTTGCCAATGTATCATAATGAGCCTATATGAAGTCATGGGTTTAACTAAAAGCCTTGTGGTGCTGTTTCTACTTACAGATGTGGCAGACTTGGCCCTTGTACCCTGTCTTCTCACAGTCGCAGTAGAAGTTGTCCCAGTCCTGGGTGCAAATGCCTTTGTGTTCGCACGGGTTGGGCGTGCAGCGATCCTTGATCTTGCATGACCCGATGTTGACAAAATTCTGGTTACTACCTGGTACCAGAGTGAGGTCCACCTGAGTTGAGGCAACCTCTATGTTTCTCATGCAACCACGGAAACCAGCATCAAGGGAAGAACCACCTACAGAGCAGATTAAAAATTTATATCAGATAAAGTTCTTTTTTATGCCATATAATTGGCTATCAACACAATGCACCTGTAAAATGATAGAGGAAATAGCAAAACATGTGCTCGGAAAGCCCACTGCTTAATAGCAAGATGTATGATCTACAATTCTAACTTCAAACAATTTTACTCAATCTGACTGACTGAAATCTGATCACAGTGTGTGACATAACGACTTTCATACAGTGATACACTGCCCCAATATGGGTCTTAAGAAAATACTTTATTTTATGAGCTTGGATTATAAAAGCTCAATTTCTTTTGTTTTTCATGTATAAATAAAAGCCAACTAAATCACCTTCAGAATGTCCAATTGACAACAATTACCAAATTTCAAGTAATGGGAGTGTAAAAAGGGTCAGGACGGACAATATAGGGCTTAATGGAATGGGATGTGACAAGTGTGCTTCCTATATAGCTCAAACTTCTGTGATGTAGTGATATATAGACTCCTTTTAAGTATAACATTTTGTAAATCAGCTGAGAACTGTCTAATATATATATTTCTACATCAGTATATTTCCAAGACAAAATCTAGGTCAGAATGTATAAAACAATACAGTTCTCAAAAGCAGAACATTTGTCAGTTACTTACCAATGAAGTAGTCAGATCCTGCAGTAATCTGCATGTTCCTCATGGAGACCTTGGAGTTTCTGTCCACGGTGACATTGACCTTGGTAGAGTCCACATACAGGGAGAAAGTGTGCCACAAACCATCAGTAAATGCCTGGGTTGGGCTCTCTATGTCAACTGAAGAATAGTACACAGTATGGTATAACAAACTGAGGAAATATCTCTATAGTAACCATGAAATTTACTAGATGTCTCTGGTGAGGCAAATAAACTGAGAATCAGAAAATGTCTTAAGACTTTTGTGCAACTAAATGTCTCCCCTTCAACAAATGTTAGATCATAGCGTGGTGGCAGCAATTGTGAAACTGCAGAACTGTAAGATAGCTTTTGTCACCAATGACAGATTGCAGACATTGTTAAAGAAAGGGCAATAATTCTGTAAGAAAAGGGCTTTTTCTTGGAATTTTTTGTTAGCAAAATATCTTTTTCAAGTCATTGGTACATGTACCAAAAGTTATTAGCCTATATAAAATAAGAGAATTATGCTCCAGATACAAAATGGCTGATGGTATATGGGACCCATACAAAAACAGTAAGTAAGGGGAGAAATGATAAACTTGTTAGTTTAAATCTTAAATATACCATCAGTAAAGGTTATAGAAAATCACTTCTGAAATAGAAAATGGTTGCAGAGAGCTGGTCTGCTGCTAAGGGGAGATTACTGTTTTAAAAGACAGGTAAAGTGGATAACTCACTGTTCCTGACGACATCCTCGACCACCTGGTTGGTGGAAGACACTACCCTGTACCACACAAACCCATCCCTATCCAGCCTCACCTGTAGAGTAAGAAGCAGTGTCATGGAATGATACAGGAGGAAACTATCACTGGTGGTATACCAGGAGCAAGATATCACTAGTGTTATACCAAGAAAAAGATATCACTGGTGGTATACCTGGAGCAAGATATGACTAGTGTTATACCAGGAGCAAGATATCACTGGTGGTATACCTGGAGCAAGATATCACTGGTGGTATACCAGGAGCAAGATATCACTGGTGGTATACCAGGAGCAAGATATCACTGGTGGTATACAAGGATATCACTGGTAGTATATCAGGAGCAAGATATCACTAGTGGTATACCAGGAGCAAGATATCACTGGTGGTATACCAGGAGCAAGATATCACTGGTGGTATACCAGGAGCAAGATATCACTGGTGGTATACCAGGAGCAAGATATCACTGGTGGTATACCAGGAGCAAGATATCACTGGTGGTATACCTGGAGCAAGATATCACTGGTGGTATACCAGGAGGAAGAAATCACTGGTGGTATACCAGGAGCAAGATATCACTGGTGGTATACCAGGAGCAAGATATCACTGGTGGTATACCAGGAGCAAGATATCACTGGTGGTATACCAGGAGCAAGATATCACTGGTGGTATACCAGGAGAAAAATATCACTGGTGGTATACCAGGAGCAAGATATCACTGGTGGAATACCAGGAGCAAGATATCACTGGTGGTATACCAGGAGAAAGATATCACTGGTGGTATACCAGGAGCAAGATATCACTGGTGGTATATCAGGAGCAAGATATCACTGGTGGTATACCAGGAGCAAGATATCACTGGTGGTATACCAGGAGCAAGATATCACGGGTGGTATACCAGGAGCAAAATATCACGGGTGGTATACCAGGAGCAAGATATCACGGGTGGTATACCAGGAGAAAGATATCACTGGTGGTATACCAGGAGCAAGATATCACTAGTGGTATACCAGGAGCAAGATATCACGGGTGGTATACCAGAAGCAAGATATCACTGGTGGTATACCAGGAGAAAAAATATCACTGGTGGTTTACCAGGAGCAAGATATCACGGGTGGTATACCAGGAGCAAGATATCACGGGTGGTATACCAGGAGCAAGATATCACTGGTGGTATACCAGGAGCAAGATATCACTAGTGGTATACCAGGAGCAAGATATCATGGGTGGTATACCAGGAGCAAGATATCACTGGTGGTATACCATTTTATAACCACTACATTTCTGCTTCCTTAACCCTTTCCCTCATATAGACTCATTTTGACGCACTCAATAGGTACCACATAAAGCCTGATCTGCAGAATACCACAGTTAAACCTTACCAAATTTAATTATAAAGTCCTCATTTCCAGACCACAGAGGAGCAGCGAACAGCATAAAACCTGATCAGCCTGCGAGTTACTCGCAGGCTGATCTGGTTTTATGCTGTTCGCATAGGTCTTTTCATGATGTCCTCTATGAGGGAAAGGGTTAAAGTCATTCATTTTCATGGGGATTAATTTCATGTATGTTACACAATTATTGTTCATCAAAATTGTTATCAGAATCAAAACTATTTAAACAGAAGCATATACAAGCATTTTTCTTCAATTTTCATTCTAAATATAATATCAATATGGTTCGCAACACTGCCTGTGATGGGGAAACCACCAATTATTTTACAATCAGAGATGGTTGAACATAGTGACCTAGCATCTGTAGATGGGTATTGAAAGACGTGTTACAAAAATCAAATTCTTCATCAATGACCAACTGTGAACAAGCTGCTTTAAAGGCTGACAATGAGTGACCTATATTTTGTAGTCCTCTCCTTGTAGGGCCTACTTACCCTCACTTCAGCTGGGTCATTCATCTGATGGTACATAAGCAGGCCGTCTTCATCGTGAGTTCGAAACTGGAAATTGGCACGAATTACCCCACCCGACTGCATGCCTGGTACCAAAATGTACGACTCATAAGAAGAGAATGTACAAGGCACTTCTGTTTGGAGCTGAAATATTCATTAAAAGATATTATAGCAATAGCTGTAACACATGGTCTCTTTTGAAAGTAAAAAGTATTGTTTATTATTGTATCCCTAAAACTTCCATAAAACTAGATCAGTTCATTTGTTTGTTTTTTTCCCTCTAACAAGAGTGTTCTCTGGAACACCCGTGTCACCTGCTGAAGCGTAGCAGAAAAAGTGTGACAGACAGACGGACAAAAAGACAACAGGAAAGTGATGTCACCGCTGCTTACAGCAAGTAACACAATAAAACCATCACAAACTAAACACAGTTCAGACAACCATCAATACAGGTTCAGGCTCAACTCTGTCAATACAGGCTCAACTCTGTCAATACAGGCTCAACTCTGTCAATACAGGCTCAACTCTATCAATACAGGCTCAACCTTGTCAATACAGGCTCAACTCTATCAATACAGGCTCAACCTTGTCAATACAGGCTCAACTCTGTCAATACAGGCTCAACTCTGTCAATACAGGCTCAACTCTGTCAATACAGGCTCAACTCTATCAATACAGGCTCAACTCTTATCAATACAGGTTCAACCCGACCTATCAATACAGGTGATGTATACCCCCACATCCCATCTTGTCTTCATGTAATGTGAGAGTAGGATGGGACGTGATGTGACAAGACAAACATGGCTTTTATATAGCTCCCACTTCTGTGAAACTTGGCTATAGTTACGACAAAATCAACTCTTACAGGCATGCGTTCATTATTCCAAACCGTATGCAACTGGTTACTTACAGTCAGCTATGTTGTCAACTGTTAACGTATCCAAACTAACACTATGAAGAACAGATAGGCTGCAGCGGTGTAAAATTCCACTCTCCCACTCACCCTGGCCAGTGAAGAATTCTAAAATTTCTGTGTATTTTTCTTGACTTTAGAATTAACTTGACGCCAAAACAGGTATATCACCACCCTGAATGTTTGTTGGAGGTTGTTGAACAAAAGTACCTACTGAGAGCAAGATTCACAAGCATTTGTTTGTTGCTGCTTTGTACAGCTTATCACTGGTTAAAATGATAAGCATATACATTTCAGGGCATTTTTGCGTCATGCTTTAATATTTCAAATTTGGGTAGTGTGAGTGATAACTTTAGAGAATTTTCACCACTTGGCTATGTATGAATACAATACACGTCAAGACTCACCGTGCAAGTAAATGCCACTGGTCCGACTATGTTGAAGCGGTTGATGTTGAAGTTGCTGTTGAAATTGTTGTTGAAGTTGTTCGGATTACCCTGGGGCCTTTGTTGTTTGGCGTCACGAATCATGTGAATCCCGTTAAACCGCACAAAGTCAATACAGCCATGGAAGTTGTATCGAGTGCTAAGTCCCTTCTTATTGAATGTGTCCACTCCACCAAGGTAAATCTAACAATGGAGAATAAAACATTAAAACCTTTTCCTTTAAATTTATCTCATGATAATTAATTGTCAGAGGTGCATATAGCAGCAACAAATACCAGGACATGCAAAAAGGCCATAACCTATTTAAAAAATTCAATTTTAAAAATGTCGGGTTAAATTGCAATTCATTCTTATTCCCATAGACTTTAAAGAGACAAACTATAAAAAAACACAGGATGTTCTACTTGCCATTTTGTCAAGATCAAGGCGGAAGAAAAGACCGTTGGTCTCGAAGTTAGACTCTAGTCTGTCCACCACCAATTTGACCTGCGTCCGATTGCGCCTGATAATGATGTCGTGCCACTGCCCATCATCCACCATGCTGCCTCCCACAACCTCCGTGAATCCAGACACAGACTGGGTGGAACCTGTTTACAAACAGTAATGCTTCATTTAACACTTAACAGCAAATCAGCCATTTCTGAATGGCCTATGCAACTAGCATGATGACCCCTTTACTTCATATAGACTCCTCAAGAAGAATTGGCAAACAGAGCAGACCCAGATCAGACAGCCCCTACAGGAGCTGTTCAAATTTGTTATTTTATATAGTTGAACTTGTGGCAAATTCTATAACAAAATATGGATAAAAAATGATCCAGACTTTCCCATCAAAATGCTAAATTATGGTATCATTGAGTTAGCTCGCACCAAAGTTTCCTTCATCCAGGGGTCAGGGGTGTGTCTTTAACTTAACAAATATTGTTCAATTAGATAAGACTTTCTACAGACCAGCTCTATGCAATAATACTATTCCTACCACTGAAGGTGATTAATACCCTCACACAAAACCTTGAATCATTGGATGGAAGAAAAGAAACCTATGTACACACTCTCAATGTTTGTGGTGGTGGAATTTACAGTCTATTTATTATAATAATGAACAATTATAATTGTGCTGATCTTGCCAACATACCGAGATCAATTTTGAAATGGACGTATCCTCTCTTGAGCTCCAGCACGATAAAATCACCTTGGTTACCATCAGCGTACATCAGGACACCATTCTGTTTGGTGGTACGGAAGCGCATGATAATCAGATCTGACTCTGTACGAGTGCTATTCAGGTTGATCAGGTTGTATGTCAGGTACCCGTCACTGGCAACCTTAATTGGCTCCATGTCTGCAATAAATTAATGGTCCATTGCTCGTTTTTATATGGTCTACTTAAAACATATTTCTTTTTAAAGTTGACAGGAAATATGTTCTTACAACTTATGCTAATCCTGTTGACAGTTCCTAACTTGGACCAGAACTTTTGCACCTTGGGAAGGTCCACAAAGATTCTTGTCCCAAACAAACCTTCAAATCTACAGTCATGAAAATTAAGTCTCCCCTTAACGATAACTTTTTTATATATATTCAGAATAAGATTTTGACCAACCAGTGATTTTTTTATGGTTTATTCATTACTTTTACAGGTGGTTTCCCCTAACAAAATACTGACTTTTTTTTTTCAAAATTACTACCTATTTTCGCCCCTCTTTTTTTCCATAGAATTTAAATGTAATTTTGTGTTATTCTAGTAACATAAATGTTGATTTGAAACTTTCTTGGACATATACCACTTATAATTAGATAATTTATTGTTAATTTAAAACCATTTCATTTTCTTAAATTTTCCCAGTTTTTATATTTATCATGATAATTTTCCAAATAATAAAGCCACAGATAGTAATAAAAATCTAGGAAAATAATCATTTGCGAACTCAAAAAAAAAAATTGAGATAAAGAGTAACCTAATGACATCTTTAAAACTTCTCTACAAGACAAATTTTACTCATGACTGATGAATAAAATGTAAAAAATTATAAAATGGATTACATCAAAGTTATAATGACCCTGCCCTTCATATTTCCATTCTGTTCAGATTGTGTCATGTATCATGAGCATATATAGGATAAAATTTCTTTGCTTTCTGCTAGCACAACAATATTTAAAGGAACATATATCTTTGCAACGTTCGCACCTCTGAGAGGGTAAAGTCGCTGACTTTAACACTCACTCAGCCTATCACCACGTGGGTTCGATCCCAGCAGGGTCATTCAGATTTTTATGTGAGGAAGCCTTCCAGCTGGTTTGCGGTAGATCAGTGGTTCTACCCGGATGCCTCTGTGCATTCGGGGTCTTCCTCCATCTGTAATTAGCTGGACGTCGCTATATGACTGAAATACTGTTGAAGCGACGATATACTCAAATAGTCAAGTTTTTGCAAAGTTGGTTGCGATGCCAAAGGACTGTATAGGAAAGAACACAATGCGACATCACAATACACTTGACTTCCGGCTTCCACTTCCTGTTGTAAAACTGGGGTATAAATATTTAAAGCCCATACCGTAATAAAGGTTATTATAGAAATAAAAGCCCAACATACAGTATCTACAGCCAGAGACATCCACTCTCATGGAAATGAACTGATTCCATCTCTTGGGTCGGAATCGTATGTATCTTGCTATAACTGGGTATGGCAGAATGTTCCTCTTCACGTCGTTCCCATTGCTGTTCCCGGTAAACATCTGTAGAGATAGGAGGAAATCATGAAGATTAATAAATAGACAATGCCTTTAAAGTCTTCAGTTAATCTGGTACTGATTTAGAAATTTTACTTTTAAATACCATAAACACCTATGTATAGTCTTAGAGCACACTCACATTCATGAATGGTGTGCACCCCAAGTTTGAAATGAGGTTCTACTGTGTACAAATCTGATTACAGGCTGGAAAAAAAAGTGGGTTGGTCTGTCGGATTTTTTTTTTTTTGAAAGCTTATTTACTATGTGGAAAATGATGTAACATACCAATTTACCTGTAATAAATATATTTTGCAATTTCAGATTGCTTTACAGAAAAAAAATCTTTCTAGTTTGTACTAAAGCTAAAATCGGTTACCGGTACGTGTACACAGTTTATTACTTAGAAAGCACATGCTGGGTGCTGATGAATAATCAGTAACTAGATGTGGGTGTTCCTCGGAACACTTGTGTCGCCTGCATTTAAGCATGTTTGATGAAAGAATTGACTAGAAAATCGATCTTTTGACAAATTATTGATAAAGCATAATCTATTTTGTGAGGTACAAATAACACACACACACACATATAATAATATATATATATTATTAATTTTATTTTTTTGGTGGGGGGGGGGGGGGGGGAATAAAATATTAAACAGTGCAATATGTAATAATTTTCCCGAGCACTTTCGATATACAGTCTTCATCAGAGGATGTCAGAATGACTATGAATTCAATTCAAAATTAACTGTAAGAAAAATTATGACGTCATTAAGCACTTATGACGTTAATTATATATTTGTTTGCAAGTTTGGTAGTATCATTATCATTATTGAGTTATCATTTTGTGTACTGCACTCAGACCAATGAGAATCTATCACTATATAAATGTTTAAGGCAACACTTTACAAGTTATGCACCCACAAGAATTAAATCCAAAAAATAACAAAGGGAAATTACTCCAAAAATACAACAGTTATCATTCTTGCACAATGCATCTCATGAGATCTTTCCACCTTGAGGTTTCAAAGTAATTACCTCCAATACTTTTCGTGTTATGCTCCAGACAAAAATGAAGTCTGAGTATCAACAAAGGGCAATAACTCAAGGAAAAAGAGAAACAGAGTTATCATTCATGTGCACTGCACTCAGACCATTGAGATCTATGAAGTTTCAAGTCAACACCTCAAATACGTTTCGAGTTATGCCCCAGACAAAAATTAAGTCTGAAATCAACAAAGGGAAATAACTCAGAAAATAAAACGAGTTATCATTCTTATGCACTGCACTACAAATCCATGAGATCTTTCCATCTATGAAGTTTCAAGCAATATCTCAAATACTTTTTATGTTATGCTCCTGACAAAAATAAAGACTGAGAATCAACAAAGGACAATAACTCAGGAGAAAAGAAAGAGAGAGTTATCACTTATGTGAACTGCACTCTCTTCAATGAGATCTATCTATCTATAAAGTTTTAAGTCAGCACTCAAATTACTTTTTGAGTTATGCCCTTGGACAAAAATTAAACTGAAAATCACAAAGGGCAATAACTCAGAAAATATGAAAGTCAGAGTTATCATTCTTGTGCACTGCACTCCACCTCAATGTGATCTATCCATGTTTTAAGTTTCAAGGTGATTACCTCAAATACTTTTTGAGTTATGGTCCGGACAAAAATAAATCTCAGAATCAACAAAGGGTAATAACTCAGAAAATACGAAAGTCAGAGTTATCATTCTTGTGCACTGCACTCCACTCAATGTGATCTATCCATGTTTTAAGTTTCAAGGTGATACCCTCAAATACTATTTGAGTTATGGTCCGGAAAATAAAATTCTCAGAATCAACAAAGGGTAATAACTCAGAAAATACGAAAGTCAGAGTTATCATTCTTGTGCACTGCACTCCACCTCAATGTGATCTATCCATGTTTTAAGTTTCAAGGTGATACCTCAAATACTTTTCGAGTTATGCTCCGGACAAGAAAGTGTGACGCCGACGACGCCGACGACGCCGACGACGACGACGACGACGGACAAAGTGATCCCTATGTGTCTGCCATGCTATGCAGGCGACACAAAAATGGTGTAGTCGGTCACCTGTGTCATTTTATCCAATCAACACACTTCCTTATGCTTCCTAATTATGAATAAATGTGGAATACTTGGATGATATTGCTTACAATATATTTACATTATCATGCTCTCTACCGACTTGCGTTTTATCTACCGTGAGAAACTATCGTTTTCGGGTGAAAGTAGAGGAGACGATTGAGCAGGTAATGTGAGATGGACCGATTAATGTCAATTTTGAATCATCTAGCAGCTTACTAGTATATTTAATGTGTGCCGAGGATCCATTAAATTAACTATTAACACGATCCACTTTAAAAGACTTGTTTGTAACATTTCAATTATTATTAATTATTAGTTGTAATTCGAAACTAA
>CM037788.1:36699930-36749930 GCA_021229015.1 Solen grandis | reverse complement strand
ATCGTAATTTCAAAATGGCTGTCTCCAAAGTTATTGTTAGTAACCTGTTTAAATGAAGACAAGGCGATATAAAATCTTAGAGACAGATATTGTTTATTATTTTTTATTTAGATTCATTGTTTTTTTTTGTCTCAGCCTCGAAGGAAAAAATGGGTTGGGGGGTAAGATAATGGGTCAATCAGTAACCAGAAACAAACCTTTTTTTTTTTTTAAGCTTAAGCATCTATTTCACAATAACATGATAAAAATCACAGAGAGACAAGAATTTACTGACAAGTATATAAGAACAAGTAACTGGTGTTGCACACAACACATGAGTCCCCTACAGGTTAGGTGCTTAATATTTCCATTACCATAGCAACCAGAATTTTTATCCAAGAAAACAAAGTGATGTGCGTAATCTCCATACTGCCATCTATTCATATACCAAGTTTCATAATATTATCCTAATGTTTTTAAGTTATCGCATGATCCAGATTTCCGGACATCCGGACAAACAGACTGACCTTCCAGTGTAAACACCGGTAAGGGACTAAAAAGCTTTAAAATGAAATAAAGAAAATTGAAATAGAAGTCAAATATATCCATACTATACATGGATGTTTACAGTATTTGAAAATGACAAGACATAAAAACTGTATAATATTGGGAATACGTTGAATTTTCTAACTTTTTGGAAAAGTTTTGTGTCCAATACTACTGAATAATGATACAACACCAGTGTTAAGAAATAGATTCTATTTAAACTTAACAGCTCTTGGCACTCCAATTTTTAAAAGCTGATGACACCTACCTCTGTTATACCAAACTCATTTGTGTACTCTGCCCAGGTCTTGTTGTCACTGGAGAACTCAAGTGTAAACTCTGTGACATACTCATCGCTGCCCTGGCGACCCTGAGTCATCAGCTTGGTAACAATGAAATCTGCCCCTAGGTCTATGCCCAGGAACTGCATTGAGTTCTGCACTGACGCTGTCCAAGCTCCTGAATAAAGAAATATAATCACGTGTTATTTAAGTTGTTTTAAGATTTTTCTTTTCTTTTGGAGGGTGTCGGGATTTTATAAAAGGTACACATATACGTTCTAAATGATGTGAAATAGAATGTTTTCCAAAAGGTTTGGATAAATTGTTCAATCTAAAAAAATGTTGAAACTAAATGCTGACAGAAATGTTCTATGTATGAATTTCTGTCAGTCATAACAACTCTCAAGTAGAATGTTTACCTGTGGGGTCATCTAACCGTGCCATGTGAGGCACCCTGCGGTCACTGGAGGAAGTGGACGCCCATATGGCTGCATCAGGTATGGTAGGTGCCCTGCCTGTGACACTATCCTTCCCAACACCCAGGGAATGGTCAAGTCTACACTCATCATACTGGAATGGTTGTCCTGGTAACAGAGAACATATTTTAATTTTTTATTTTACTTTTCTCATCAATTCTTATGATCCCTGAACCAAAATATTCAAAATAATAAAATCAAAATTTAGAATTTATTAAATTCTGTATCTATGTAGATTTGGCTGAAGTAACTAATTCTGGCTTTGACACAGCGGTTTCGTGTCTTAATTGTCTCTATTGGAAGGCCAAATTAAAGCTCTCACATTTAATGATTTGAACTTTTTTTAACAAAACTAAGGTCAATATCATTCTGTTTTATCTCCGAGGGATAGAAAATATAACTAGCCATGAAGAAAACAAGTCAGCTATCACACTTTTTCATAAAAACACCAATATATCCCCCATTTCCATAATCAACTTAATTAAGTCACCAGGCATTGATCCTTTCAAAGGTAATGTTAACAAGTGTTTGTTTTTCATATATTATAAATATATTCAAATCACTGATCCTTAGTATGCAAATAACTTCAGGGTTATACAACCAGGAAATGAGTAAGGTCACCCGTTGCATGATAATTATTTTGTAACCTGGTCAGATACCTGTAAATTTAACAAATATATGCTTACCAACACATATTCTTAGCACTGAAACTAGTAATCAAAAGACAGTTTCACTCTAAAACGATGTAAAACTCGAGAAGATTAAATTATCCAGGTATGATTAATTGTCGGCCATCTTGAATTTTTGTTTTTCAAATTACAGGTGTGCTATACAGGTGAGAAAATGTTGACTGCTACTTCTTGACACCAATAAACTATGTCTAACTATAAAATAAAACTTACTTTTTCTTGCTGCATGTGATAAACCAATAAATATACAAAATAGGAAAGACACAAGTAGTGTCAACTTGTGTCGCGCCATTGTAGCGCCGTAGTGTTTTCGAATTACTTCCCTTGCACCTGTGTAATCACGTGACTCATGTCATTTCAACGTTCGTTGAATTCCGGTAATTTCCGGAACTCACTGGCAATTTAAGCAGTTCATGAACCGATATTGACATTCATCTTATGCATCCTCGTGCATGTATATTTACCCGTTGACGTCAGTTAATTTCTATTAATCAATCAATGCACTTCACGATTTTAACCAGACCTAACATAAACCAGGGACCCATAAGTCCCCTCATACACATGCAGAGTGCCCCACGAAGCTATATTCTAGGTATTCACATCTCTGAGAGTATTATGTTTCTATATATTCAAGATCAGATTTTGACCATCTTCAATTATCTTAGCCCCGTCAAAATGATACTTTTGAAGACTGTAAAATTTAGTTTATGTTCTTCATTTTTTTAAACCAAGCGTACGTGTCATATACCAGTGTGCCAAATGTATGCTTTGTTGTGTCGTTTGTAATTAGTGTATATTGTGCAAGAATCAGACTTTAAATTTTAAAAGGTATATACATAATTCGAGTGACTACCTTAAGGTCACATGTGTATTTAATGCACAAAAGTTAAAATTTTATAAATTTTAAAAATTGTATCAAAGTTAATTGCAGACTCGCATCCGGCCAAAGCTTTT
This sequence comes from Solen grandis, assembly GCA_021229015.1. Classification (NCBI taxonomy): domain Eukaryota; kingdom Metazoa; phylum Mollusca; class Bivalvia; order Adapedonta; family Solenidae; genus Solen; species Solen grandis. Next base: position 36,747,005 of record CM037788.1, on the reverse strand, counting down.
ATGGGTTCATATCGCCTTTTCGCATTTATATTTGACATCAGTTTTCCCTATTTCAATGCAATTTAAAAAAAGTGCATGCAATAATTCTGTCAGGGCTCTGAGTCTCTAGAAAATAAACTATTTAATTAACTCGTTTTTATTGGTGTACGAATTATCTCCCTTGCATCAATGCCACAAACATGATAATAGGTCTTTCTTTTTTTTATACGTGTACACATTGTTTTTATTAAGGTATTATTCTATGTCATCTTAGTCCTGTAATTGAATATATCGTATGGTAGACATGCGTCTACCTAAGTCAAAAATTTAAATACTTTGAAATTCAAGCATGACAAGTTTCGCATCTTTAATTATTTTTATCGGTGCAGTATATGTGTATACTTAGGACAATTGTTGAATTTTGATCGGAAAAAATAATCTTAGCTCTAGTATCTATAAACAGGTTTACTACGTCACAGGAGATACAAGAAGTTTATCACTGGGTACGATAAATTGATGACAATAACATACATGATAAGTTCATATGATATACGCATTTGATTTCTACATATACGGTCCTATCCCGACAAAACCAGACCCGGGGGTAGCGGACCACAAAGATGGCTATCACGGACACATTGTTTTAACCCACAAGGGTCCGTCTATCAGCCCCGGGGTCTCTGATTGTAGCTGACCCTTCACGGCTGGTCAAAACAACGGCCATTAACAGATATCGATACAGATCTGTCCGTGTGTAAATATTTACATGCAATTTCACTGACTGGACTTTATATCTTTTTGTCCGATTGCTCTTTTTTTTAAAGAAAACTGTGTATTTTAGAATAATTATGTTATTTAAAAGTGTGTTTTTGTTCGGATTGCTCAACACTGTTGGTAAGATGAATCAACTTTTACAAATGATATATGTAAAACGTCTCGTTTTTCACTCATGTTCCCTACATCATAATGATATGTTTTACCAATTTCTAAATGTCACTGACATATTACCGATTTAGTTACAATGTAAATGTATGTACGATACTTGGTTTTGTATTTCACGACATATATCAAATTGGGTCTGTATGTATAAGTTTTGTATGAATTACGACTAGAAACTGTATAGTTTATGTCGAAATAAAGTTCCTGTTCTGTTTGTTTGGTGTTTTTTTTTCCACTAAAAATCTCAAATGATGTACCACCTCAAATTTGAACTTTAGGAAGAATTTTTAAAAAAAATGCTGATAATAATAATAATTTGTATGCATGTATGTATGTATGTATGTATGTATGCAAACTTGAAATTCTATAGGTCAATCGATAAGAAGATACTTATCTTTAAAAATTGAAGTCGAGGAAAGCAATTTGAGATTTATCGAGAAACGCAGGCTTAGATGGCTTTTTTAGGTTCTATGGGGATATAAAATTATAAACTTAATTATGAAACTTCTAGAATTGGAACGAAAGTCACGAAATAAATTGTTTATTTTGAGCATTCTGTATAATTTAAAAATCATTTTCAATGAGCAATTATCTGTAGGTAAAATATCTGGCCATCACTAAAGTTAGAAAAAAAGCTTTTATATAATACGCTTGTAAATTGTTTAAAGTTTATATACTAGACGAAACTTATAAGTACTCCGACTACAGTTTTGTCTATAGCATTTGTTGTATTCAAAATAACAGATTTTGGTTTTATAGCTTTCCACGAAAATTGGTTTCACAGAGTTGATTATGCGTCAAAATTATTCAAGCAGACAACAGACTGAGCCAATGCACATTTTAATATTTACTGGGCATATGTTTTGGAAAATATATCTTTCTACAAGTTTGAATTCGGAGTATTTACAAGTTTCGTTAAGTATAGATATATTCAACTTACCAATGTGATTTTGTATTTTAGATGCATGTAGCGGAGAGAGAGAAGGGGGGGGGGCTTTTCGAGAAAGTTGCTAGAAAAGTTATCTTATGTTGATAAATATACTAATTATGTCTAATCCCTAATTCCTCTCATCCCTTGCAAAAAGAAAATGTCTAATTAACTAGTTATTTTTTTAAAATAATTTAATTACATTTTCAGCATACATGTAATCATATAAATTGCACCTAGATAGTCACATAGCGCTACAGTTGTTGCTAACTGTCCGTGTAAATGTTTTATTAGCCAAACAAGGCTTAGAAGTATTTTGTGACAGAATATAATTTGTGAAAGTTCTTGGATCAACCACAAAGCTACATTAATGGTACTGCGAGAGAAAAAAAAAAGACTAGACAGGCTTAGATTACTGTAGGATAAATTATTTGAAATATATTCATTATTAGATAAGTTACAAGTCAAATGAATTTTCTGTTTGTCATAGCCACGTCCTGGGCGCCCTGGGGTGAGTGGACCGATTGCTCGGTAACCTGTGGGTACGGCGTACGTACACGAGAAAGGACATGCACGTCAGGCACGTGCTCGGGCTTCGGTCTTATGCACGCTATGTGCATGGTTGTCCCGTGCAGCGACATTGACCCGTCTACAGGTAACCCCAAGAGACTTTTCCATTCTTATTAAGATATTAAATTAAAGTTTAAAAAAAGAAGAGGTATATAATTTGGAAGGTTTATCTGACAATGCAAGAAATTGTGCAGACTAATTAAATTCTCTTCTAGGCAATTCGATAGACAAAAATAAATTCTTTTTTAGGAGTGCAAATGTCTTAAAGATCTTTAATTATGCGAATTCATTTTCCTTGCCATAAAATTATGTGAGTGTTATTTAATTTTGCCTCGAAGAATAAAAGAAGATATTGTTTCTTGTTAGATATTGGACACATTTTGAACGAAAATTCAGGACACCGAGTAGTAAGACTTGATTAGGCTTAGAGATATTTGCAAACTTGTCAGACCATATTGGACCCTCGATCATTCTTCTTACTTATGATCATCATACTTCATATTTTAAGAGAGAGAGAGAGGGAGGGGTCTTAATTGTATAGAAACTGTGGCACTCTTCGGACGTCCTGCCTAATTTTTAATACGAAATTATCTTACGAAACAATATTCCATTACTTTACTTTTTTGTATCACTATTACAATCACTACATACTAATATGATAAATACAAATATTACTACAATCTACTGTTGCTGTTGTTATTGCTACTATTACTTCTACTTAACCACCTAATTAACTACAGATACTGCTAAACTACTACCCTTCTATTTTCACTATTATCTCACACTACTACAGCTACGGCTGCTTCTACTACCACTTCTATTGCAACTAAACTTCTGATACTACTACCAATGCTGCTACTATTGATGCTGCTACTACAACTGCTACTACTTTTGCTACTTTCACCACTGTTGCTGCTACAGTGAGCGTGTGGTCCACCTGGAGCGACTGGTCAGAGTGTTCCAAAACATGTGGGGGAGGCGCGCACACTCGTACACGCACATGCTCCACGGGAAATGCGACGGACTGCTGCGAAAGCACGTATACGGACATGTGCACGTACGAGCACCAGCAGTTACGTGACTGTATCAATGATGATTGCATCGGTAAGCAACTTCGTACTTCTTCACACATTTATTTGCTTTCTGATTGATTTTCACGTACTGTGAGCGTTTAATTTATTTACGAGTTATAATCATGTCGTGCTAACTATTACGGTATTAAACAGACACAATCTTCCATCGTCGGATACCATGGCTTCCGGTAACTCTTCACTGCATCTATCGATATATGGAAAGTCCGTGGATTTCCGACGATGACACTATTTTTGCCCAAGGATGACCAGACCCGGGTTAGATTGTTGTACCACGAAGAAAAAGGTTTCGTGGTATACTATATTTGCCGGTAACAAACTATAGTATCAGTATGCCGGTATGCCAGGACTTTTTCCTACCTACTGAGCGCGACTGGTTCCGTTGGTTGGCCATGTGGTTGTAACTTCCGCCTTGGCACTATAAAAGATATTCCTGTGCGAATTGGCCCGGTATCAGGATAATGTACCTTGTTGGGGTATCATGCCACGTGTCTACGGCATGATATCACAGTGGCCAATGCTATACTTTATGTCTTCTTTAAATAAAGCCCATAATGACTGATACATTGTCGAGCGAATAAACATGTTGAAGTGCGAGGCAGGAGGACATGTTTAACCAATAGACCAGTTCACTCCGAAATGAGTAGTAAGTCAACGAGCTCTCTACGGCAATACTCGGTATGATTCGTTGACCAATCAGTAACTGGGGAAATATCTCAAGTTTTTGTTCCCATTGAACAATGTGTGGAATTCTAAACCAGCATGTAGGATAGGTGTTCGGGGAGTGCTCGTTGACTTACGTAGGTTTTCTAAGTACAATGGTCAATTGGGGGGGGGGGGGGTTAACGTGAGTTTAAGTGTGATTTGAGGATTGGGCATCAGTTGTCTCAAGTCCACGTGACCGGAACTAACGGAAATGGCCAATGAAATACATTGTATATATGTTGCAAAACACGATTGTGCTATTTATTTGATATCCACATTGTCTAAATTCAACATGTGTTTGGCGGATTCAAGAAGCAAACAATAAAAAAAAAATTAAAAAAGAATTATAACGCTTTCCTCTCATGTCGGTTTCAGTCGCATATAGAATGGCGAAGCAATTTGACAGAACGTCAATGTAACTTGATAGGTGAAAGGAAATACAGTCACTACTACAGATTTACGGTTGTTGCTATATTTCAAGTATAGTTGCAACTACAGCAAATAGGTGCATCTATATTTCAGATACAAATGCAGCTGCAATTATACAACTGCAATTGTATTTGAAGGATCCATCGAATAAAAGTAGCAACTGTACCCCTTATATAGCAGCAATTGTATATTTACAGTTGTAAGTGTTCCCAAATTGCACATTTACATTTGCAGCTTAACAATATGTTACATAAATACATGTCGCAGCTACATTTGAGACATAATTGCAACTGTATATTTGAAATTGTGACAGTATTCTTTTTTTTTTTCACCAGCTTAATGTCCGACCAACTGTATTTCAGTCATTTCTGGACTTTCCTATCGGAAACCCTGAGCTTAAGTATCGACGGTTAAGATATATATCACAAAAGTAAGAAATGATATATTATAAACATGATCAGTATACAATGCATGTGCACTGTTTCAGGGGCGTGGTCAGATTGGAAGCAGTGGAGCACGTGCTCGGAGTCATGCGGAGAGGGTCTTCAGTTGCGCCACAGACACTGTGAGCCAGAAGGCAGCGTGTGCTACGGCGGCGCGGGCCAGACTCGAACCTGCTACGTCCAGTGTCTCCAGCAAGAGAGAAGTATGTGACTCCGGTTCTGTCTACTTACTTTTGAACTTATTCATTTTACGTTGACCGGGAAACATGTTCTTACAACTAATATTTTTTCCTGTAGACATTAATTCATAATTGTTATATTTGGTCTTTGTTCTGAAAAAATCAAAGCACTGAGAGCACTGTCAGAAGCGAAAGTTATAATGTGTTAATTATAAAGTCAATCCCTTTAATTTTTTGTGGTATGCATGTAAAAGTTAAATCTTATTAAAACAGCAGGTAAGATAGATTATTTTAGTTTAAACTTTATTTATTACAATAGATGCATATATAATACATGATATAATAGATTGTATTACTTATGGATTGGAAAACAGATTATTTTATTTATTGGTCTCTGTCAAATTAAACAGAAATGGATAAGGAAAAGTGGTTCTTAGTATTGATCCGCTCAATACCTTTTTGGCAGCAGACAGAAATAATTTTAATAGAAAAGCAAGAAAATGGGACACGGTTAAGTTATTTGTTCTTTGTCACTTCACATCCTTCCCATGTATGAAGAATGATATCCATGCCTTAACTAGTTTTTAAAATATGTTCTAGAAAAAAAAACACACACATAATTTCACCATACAAGTAAGTAAAAGAGATGAAGCAAGGTAGATTTATTGTTCTTGGTAAGTAAAGTTTGACTATTGTATAAAGTATAAACTCAATACCTAAAGTACTTTCTGGGTTGTGACATACAGATGCGACTAGAGACAATACAGTCATTTGAGACTCTAACAAGAAAAGATTAAAAGCAAAATGTTCAATTGACGGCTTACAATAAACATACTGCCCCCTTCTCATTTCTACTGTTTTGACCTTATCACAAAACCTGTCTATGCGCAGGACCCTCATATTAAAAAAAAATGACCTCTCTATAAATAATCATATAGAGAGAGGTCGATTTTTTTTATACTGAATATCAGGGTCCTGTGGTCTATGATTTAAATCAAAAGGTTAACAATCGCAAAATAATTGAAGCATAAAAACGAGAATTAAAAAAATCTTAATATATAACCCAAGAATATTGCCAAAAAAAAAAAAAAAAGGTCTCGACTGGACTAGAGTGAAAACTATCATGTGCGTATGCGCGATCAAATGCCAACACGTGTACACGAGATAGCTTAGATGTTATTCCTTTCAAAAGGCAACAATGCATTTAATTGTAATTTTTACAGTGATTCAGGAAATGGACAGTACGCAGGTCTGTTTAACGGAGACATGTGAGAATGACGGTCTGTGCGCCAGCAGCGGTGATCACGTGACATGCATTTGTGTCGGTGACTGGCGGGGTCGGGATTGTTCCAACTGTGAGTTTATATATATATATATTACGAAATAGAGAACGTTAATTGATCCATACTGATAAAAATAAAAAAATCGCTGTACATGTATTTAATTTCTGTTGCTTCAAACATTGGCTTTAAAACTTTTACAGATAAACCATGTATTTTGAATTGAAAAATTATTGTAAATTGGTTTTTTTAAAAAATTTTTTTTATCATCTTAAAAACTTTTAAAGGACCATGTAGATTAAATTTAAAAATGTCAAGTGTAAAGTTTAGAGGCCTGTGTAGGCTTTCTTAGAAAACATTCAGCTTTGAGTTCAAAACAGCGAATTTCGCGACTTTTTCCATTGTTTTATACTAATTGGATACTATCTCTTTATATAAGAGATGATGGAAAAATCCAGGATTAGTTAGGTGGAACAAGCATATATCAAATATCAAATATTTAGTGGGAAAAAAAAAATGAAGACAATACGCATTCATGCAAATTGTGAGAGGTCAATGATTAGGGCATAAGGCATTTAAAGAAGAAAATAAGTAAACTACAGATGTTTTAGAACTGAGTTGAGATGTTATCTTACATGTGCTAAATATAATTGTGAATATCTCTGATGCTGTTTAACCTTTTCCCTCATATAGACTCATTTTGACGCAAAATTTATTATCAAGTCCTCATTTCCAGACCACTGAGGAGCAGCGAACAGCATAAAACCTGATCAGCCTGCGAGTTACTCGCAGGCTGATCTGGTTTTATGTTGTTCGCATAGGTCTTTTCATGGTTTCCTCTATGAGGGAAAGGGTTAATTTTTTACTGACGTTTGGACAGTTCACAATGTGTTAGAGAATATCCCAGCTAAAATGTCTATTACAATTCCTACAGAATTGGTAATATTAATATTTTATGATAGGATCGCATAACCAGGTCGAACATTTTGAAAACGTTAATCATGACAGCTGGCATCGACGGATACCCTCGGCTGACTTATTCCGTGGGGAACGTCGTAATGCAGTGGTTATTGATTAAATTATCGACAAATTCATGATTGATTTTAAAAAACGTAATGCGATTTATAAATTGACGGAATTGGTGTAATCTGACACACCTAAAAAGTAACCAATCCCACGGCTTATAGATGATCTATCGATCTGTCGTAGGTATTCGACGATGGACAATTGCACGAACTTGGCCGAATATGTTTCGGAATATAATGCTTGCATATTTCGGTATTTAGCAGGACCACCATGGTGTTACATCGTCATTACATTTTCTTCCAGTGTGCCTGCACGCAGACGACACATCTGCATGCGTAAACAAGGAAGGCATATTCTATTCGTGTTCTGACTGTACCGCTTTCATCGTCTGTTCACGTGGCCGGGCCATTCCAATGTCGTGTACAGACGGACGAATCTGGACAGGGGACGGCTGCAAGATGCCACACGAAACCAGAGTGTTATGCATTGAAGTTTAACAAGTCTTTAGACACAGGGTCTACTGACAAAAAAAAAAATACAGGCGCTGCGATTGACCAAAATCTGAAATGGCGGGGTCAACTGCATACGTTCCTCCCCTCCCCCTCTCTCTCGGGGATTTTTTTAAATTGTGTTTTGTGTCGGAAATATGCAAACTAGCATTTTCAAGCATGAAAATGTATATATTTAAAATGTGTAGTACCTTAATGCGCCGGAATTTTATTGCCTTAGATGTATGATCATGGAAATCCATCCATTATCAAATTTTGATCTTGGTCCATCAAGCGATCATGAGAATTAGGGGAATTTCAGCAAAATAACCTACAACTCCAAGTCAACGGATGCTTGCATCTACACTGAATTCTTTTTATGCATTTTAAGGACCATGATTATAATTTATTGATTGATGAATTACCTTAAGTCTGATTAGACAAAATCAATGCAACCCCGCAAGCTGTCCAACTTCTATTGTATTTTTTTGCTTTCATTTTCGTACGTATTACATACGTAATAGCTACGAGTCTGGTATATTGTACACTATTTTATTTTGCTTCAAACTTCTTTTCATTCCAAATCTGATATTACAACAGATAATGCAGTTCGAGGGGTGAGAGCGAAACTGGGCTAAATGCTTATATGTTTATATGCACTTAGCCAAGTTTCTCTCATACCCCTCGAGTTGTAAATAAAATATTCCTATGCATGTATTGCGACTGCAAAATTTAAACTTACATTTCAAACTGTGTTCCTTTTTTTTTATCTTGCAGACTGTCAAAATAAAATACTTGGAACGGGCTTTGACCATCCCTTAGTCAGTATATCATATGTTAAGATTAAGATGTTGAAAGTACCATAAGTCACTTTGAGTGCAAACTTTTACCGGAGTCATATATGTGCGCAATATTTAAGTTAGCGGAGTCTAAGCGATTGTATTAGCGTTGTAGGATTGCCGCTTAATAATAATAATAATAATTATAATGAATACAGTTATTCGGGCAAAAACTATTCCATGCTTCGTTGAAATACTAGAAGAACCCAGATGAGATCGAAGTTGGAAGGGGTGAATGCTATCGTTTAATGGTATCTTTCAAAAAAGGAAGGGGGCACTGTTTTCGACTTTTCTTTTTAATATCGCATTTTCGTGCAATTTCGCCCTGTAAAATTGTTTGAAAATGAATTAAAACAAATACTTTGATGCTTTCTCTCTTTTAAATGATAGAAATGTGTTTTAATGTTTCAGTCGAACTTGACAACTGCCGGTACTGGCTGTTTCCATTTCAATCGCAGTGAATAAAATATTCAGTTCTCAACTGCCAATACATTTAAATTGATTTTTTGTAATTGCAGCGGCAATTTCAAAACCTTATTATGATTGCTATCCACAGCAATGGTGAATATTTCCTTTAAAGTTGTTGTAAATCCTTTTTAACCGAAATAAAATAGTTTTGTTTATATTCTGATCGACTAATAAAAATAACGTTTTTATTAACTTGAATGAAACCGGATATAGCTAGTCCCGGCAGTTGTCAAACTCGATTGGAACTTGAAAACTACGATATTATCATTATAAGAGAAAATCCATCACAATAACGTTTATGATGTTTTATTTCGTTCATTTTTAACACAACCTGCTCCATTTACAGTGTCTTGGTTGAGTAAATAGCGATTTCCCACTGTTAGTCTCAAAACAGTGTCCTCCCTTCCTTTTTTTAATGTTACAATTATACAATAGCATGCGCCCCATTCAACTTTGAGCCCCTGTTGAAAAAAAAACAACAAAAAAACCCACTAAATACCCATTCTCATCTTGCTGAGAGAAACAAAGAGAATGGCATAAAACAACAGAATTAATATATTTATTATCACAGTTATTGAAAGTCAGCGAAGAAGAACTTTTAACCACAAACAAACATACACTTAATACTAGTAAATATATAGATACCACAAGATGGTAATAGACGTATTAAGTCACCAAATTAACAGTAATATACAGACTTAAAATTCAACAAACAATAAAATGTGTCATACATGGACAGTAAGAGTAGTTTATATTTTCTATTTTAATTAGTGAAACGTCTTTAGACTAATGATAAGCATTTCCGTAATAAATCTGCAGGTCGTGTTCAAAACCATCTTCAAAACAATATCAAAAAGGGATAAAAATACGATTTAAAAACCATAAATTGGCCAAAAAGCATACAAATAATACAATAAAAGGATGTATCTGAACTGCTTTTTTTTTCAATGGACGCACCGTGGCGTAAAATCGACTGACCCCTGAAGATTCGAGAATAACCTACGACGGTGATCGGAAACAAACGACAGCATATGAAGTACATTGTGTGCATAGAACAACAACAACAAAATAGCATAATATAAAGAGATGATATTTTCATAAAGTAATAAAGTATATAAAGTAAGTTATATTGTTCAAGCTTTTTTATCTTTATTTTTTTAGAACGGAGATGTTCGTAATTGTGTATTTCGCCAGTGTAAAAGCTGTATATTGAATATTGAAATCCATAAGTATATTTACGTGTGTTTTTGTTTATAGTACATATAACATACAGATTTGTCCGTATTTGAGAATATATTTTATCACAGGAGCTGTTATTCCGGCACCATTCGCTACAACATGACAACAGATCACGTAATTACAGTTATTAGAAAATGAAAGATTGCTGTCCAGGCATACACTCTGCCTATGTTCCTGAAAATAATACTTTAATGCATAATAATTCCTCCTTAGTATAAATCATGTAATTTCATGTTAGATCACTTTGCTTGCGCAGTTCTCCCGGGTCGTTCTCTGGGTTGCACCGTAATTTCGTGAGCGGGCGATCGGCTGGCTGTGCCGAAGGGTGACGGACTTTGCCGAAGCCAAGGAGTGTTTCGCCGGAAACCGTAAGATCCGTTGTAACCTACGACGGGTTTGATACCTTGCATGAACTGCGCATGTCCGTCAACGAGTTCTCTTGAATATCCTGTGGAAAGAAAAAACATACATGAAAAACTCTTTACCCAAGCTAGACCTTCATGGCGGGGCACCGCGCTCTACCCTATTTGATCTAAGCCCTACCTTTTCTGAGGGCGTTTTTCAAACGTATATGTTTTACGTCATCCAATCAGAATCGCCGAAAAAACAAACCGGAAGTTGACAGTGTAGCAGACTTATAAAGATGTACAAACTGTTGGATTTCGCGTTTTTTGTTCGTTAAAGTTGCTTTTTGTAATGATTCTTTATTCCATGCGTTAACTGAATATCAGACAGATCGATCTGTGCATAGAAAATAATGGTAGCATACATCTGTACAAGGTTACGCATCGTAATCAAGTGATCTTACCGTACTTAATATACAGTACAGAGGGACAAAAAAATCGTAAACAAGATTCCGATGAAATTGACAATACAGGTTCCTTTTAAACTATAAAAGCTTATATAGAGGTTATTAATTAAGTTCTCCATTGTTGTTTTACAATTAATTGTTCCAATAGACTTATCTACATTAATTATAGGTAAGTTTAATCTTTCACTCTCAATTTCTTTTTTTTTTAAATTATATTTCATGAATAAAAATAGATTCTAAAAAAAATTTCCTTTTAGATATATTAACCATTAATCAACTTAATTTCATCATATTTTTTTTTTATGATTTCTTACTTACATGGTAAGCATAGTTTGCCTGTTCTGTGGAGTAAGTACTTATAGGTATTTAATACAGGGAACTATCATTGTTGGTGATGCATAACACTATTACATGCGCGGACTTTGCAAACCGTTCAATCGCTAAATGGCTTATTCCATCGGAACTTTTGGTCATTTTCAGTCAAATTCATGATAAGTAAACATAAACAGGACTAACAGTTCGCCAGCATGACACATTTTAGGTAGGCCTTGAAATTGTAAACTTGATTTTACCCAAAACTGGTTGAAAAAATAAAAACATTTTATATCGCGTTACATGTATATCGTACAACTGTTGTCGTCGACTCCAACGGATGTCTCATTTTCCGATTAGTTTAAACATATTTATTCCCATAATATAATACAACATAGTATACAAAATTCAAACAATTGGGATAGGTTGTGAACGAAAGCATAGCTTACAATATTCTTCTATACCTTTTTTCCGATTTAACGGTATGACAGGGGTTGTCTTAATAAACAAGGTTATCTCTTTTCAATTTTGGGTGAAAAGGGATATTCCATATTCCATTTTTTGCCCGGAGTGGTTACTTAAAGTATAGGATTAAACGAGACTTGGCTTGAGTTGTGTCGAATCAATAACCCGGGCCTGGATACCCTCTGAGGACTTTCGCTGATTGTTAGATCCGCGCATGTGTTGTGGGACCGTACAGGTGGTGATACTAATGGCTGGTAATAGTCTTAGTGTCCATTAGCAATCCATTTGTCTAGACAGAATGATAACCATTTATTGGTTCCGTGTTGAGGAGACAAGACGCGTGTCTGTTAGACAGCTTTAACCCTTTCCCACATAGAGGACACCATGAAAAGATCTATGCGAACAGCATAAAACCAGATCAGCCTGCGAGTTACTCGCAGGCTGATCAGGTTTTATGCTGTTCGCTGCTCCTCAGTGGTCTGGAAATGAGGATTTTATAATTAAATTTGGTAAGGTTTAACTGTGGTTTTCTGCAGATCAGGCTTTATGTGGTACCTATTGAGTGCGTCAAAATGAGTCTATATGAGGGAAAGGGTTAAACAATCGATCAGGAAAACTTATAGGGAAAATGGTAGTAAAATGATTTTGAAGTTTCAAATTTCTCCACAAACGTTTGCTGAGTCATAATGTTTCTGATGTCATTTAGATCTACTAAACGGACCAACCCATTGTCAGTTTTATTAATTTTTTGTTGTTTTTTAAACATCGATAAAAATCACGTTGTTTACAACTTATAATAATTTCTGGGTTGTTTTGAGAGGGTCTTGAAAAATGATCGCATCAGCATAAATCCAACTAGCAACCTAGAAAACGTAGTCAATGGACATTACTATATTACCCCTTTGTAATTTTGAACCGTTAATATTATCACATCATTAGGTATATGTCAAAAGACGATGCGGAGGAATGGGAGTATATCCTAGTGATTCAGCATGTCGTTCAGAATTCGTTTCCTCAAATACGTTCCTTGAACCACGAGTTTTGTCAAATTCACAAGATGATTGTTAAGAGTGATATATGCTGACCAAGTCCTACAAGTATGTATCACAAGAAGACACAATCGTGTAACTTCGCCTATCTCCGGAATCCTCCGTATGGTTTTCGGAGAGACTCGCCGATGACGTTAGAGTGGGCGGGACATGGACGGGAATACACAAATCAGTTCATGACATTTTGCTGCAAAATTGTTGCCCATAATAAGACCCCCTCCCTCTTTTTTTCAGGTTAATACGTATGAATACCGGTAGTTTATTTATACACACCTGCACCAGCTTCGTTTCGAAGTTGGATATACTGGAACCCGGCTCCTTTCTCCTCAAAATAATCCATCACATGCCCGTCTATGGACGTTCCAGGGTAGCTCTGAAATAAAGAGCAGAGACCGCTAAAATTTTAACATAGATAGTATTATCTGACGTCGACTGGGACACAAGTCCTCACATCCGGTCGATAGTTATGCCATGCTTCAGTTTCACGAAAATTTTAACATTTTAACCACAATTTTATTGATATATTAATATATGTCCCCCCCCCCCCCCCCCCCCCCCCCCAAAAAAAAAAATGTTTTGAAATTCTTGAAAAAAACATCTCAGACTCAGATTCAAATTTATTTTCATATTAATATATGTAATATATTAATAGCGATATTTTGAGATTGAGTTTGAAAGTTTTGAGCTTTTGAGAACATAAGACTAGTACTTTGTGTTTGGAGACCAAATAAACGATTCTTGGCACTAACATGGTTCTTACCCGGAAGCTCTGGATCTGTTTCACTAAGCTAGGTACGAACAAATTTGTACGTAAAATGCTGTCATATATGTCTACTTATTTTTTACTTGCACAATATAACAAAGAAAGATGACACATTTCATTGCGTAAAACAAAACATATCAGATCTTTTTTTAATTTTTAAATTAACATATTGAATAATATTTTTTTACATCTGTGAATTTACGTATATGAAGAAATGTTTCGAAAATAGTTAGCGAAACGGGACCCAGGAGCAATGTAGCCTACCCCAGGGTCACGGTGCTCGTCTGGGCCACTTCCAATTTGCTGATAAAACATGACAAGTTACCATCGTTTCCTGCTATGTTTGTATGCAACTACATGTTGTTCTTATATACATGTAATATATTTTGTTGTTATTTTTGTGTGTTTCAAACGACGTTTTTATGCAGGGGTCTGTTTAACAGAAAGACATTCAAAATTGCATTGTACTTGTAAAGAATTGTTTTTGCACGCAGAGATCTTAGAACTCAATCAAAGCAAAGTTATTTTTCCGTAATTAAGTTACTCATATAAAACGAATGTGCTTGTTGTATCAAGATTTTCTTTTAACATCATAAGGCAAAAATAAATAAATAAAGCTCTACTATTAAAACACAGATCACATAGGGAAAGCATATTTACTGCTATCTAATTGATTGATTTTTTCTTTTCATAAATGTTGAAGTGTTGAACGTAGGGGTTAAATTTCTATATCCCAAAGGAGGTAATTTCATCGTCACTAGATCACGAGTTGTTCAAATTTAAAACAAAAATCCCCACGATCCCCGTGATCGCAGTTCATGCCAGTGCAGTTTTGAATGGTATATACTTATTTTGTACGACTGCCTGTGCATTGATCATTCTTTGAATTTATTAGACACCGCAAGGACAGCAATCAATTAGTGTTTTGCGTGGTAGTCTTTCAATGCATACTCAGATATTTATAGCTTTTTGAGTTGTGCAAATTAAATTATCAGATCTTAAGAATCCTCATATCCACAAGCCTTTTTAATTTTTGTTCGATTCATACCTCTGTTCAAACCGTCTCATTGAATGAGAACATGGTCGAGTGTCGAGAAGGCTTTAATCAAATATTCCAATACAAAATACAGTCAACAAATTAAAACTTCAATAAGGTCCACCATTTTAACATATCATTAATAGTATTCGTTCCGTATTGCTAAAAATATTGTGGCCACTGTTACTTTATAGTCTCGCGAATGCATTCTGTTTGAGCCTATATATTGACTAGTCACAAGTTCAATTCCAGACCACATGAAGACCACGTGACCACCTATTGAAGGTGTACAAACCCAAAATTTTCTTAGCTCATTGCCATGCTTTGTTATTCATAATTTAATTATAATGAAATCAATTGTTCCCGTTCAAAATATCCGTTAGTTTTCAATTACTCCTGCTATTTAAGTATACATCTATATCCTCTGTTTCTTTGGTAAATGATTCCGTATTCTTTCGTTATGCAGGTATGATTTCAAAACGGTTGTGGATATTTTTATGCGTGAGGAATTGTTGGCGATTTTTGTCAAATCGCAAAATTCGCTTTTCTCTTCAAGTCGCGTCGCTAAAATAGCCATTTATACAGAAAACAATGTATAAGTGTTAAACATGGAAAACCTTTGTCCAAGTTATTAATGAGCGTCAGACAGTATAAAACCCAATAAGCCTTAAAAAGTTCATAACATTTCCTGCAGATTTTTTAGTCTTCGTTTCGAACATATTTAAGCTAAGAGAGTATTTGAGTGATATATTCGTATTAAGCTATGGATAAATTAAAAGTATTGCATGCATTATGACAATAGATATATAGAAATAAAAAAAATGTATTACAGGAAGACATATCTGACGATATGTGTACCTCAAATTATCACAGTGATGAAATCATTCGATACAAAGCATTCTTTTATAATGCATTAAGAAATAAGATTTTGCCAGAAAATAAATGAGAAAAATAAAGGATTGTTTTCTTCCTTAGGGTTCTATATGTATACATAAGCACTCATACACACATACATTCATTTTCATATACATGTTAAACCAAGGTTTTGCTCTTATGCCCTTATCTATTTGCATAGTTGTCAATAATATCCCGTCCCAGGGAAATGAATTATATCACGTTGCCTGGCAACACCTCAAGGCAATGGAACTACGGGAAACCCACATTTCTCAATATTACTCTTTACCCCCGCCCCCACCCCCGACCCTTCTTTTTGCCTTTTACATTTATATAATTAAACGCTGGTTAGGACAAAAATATGCAGGCTGACCGGGGTTTGATGCAGTTTGTCGCTCATCAAAGCCTGTTGTTCCTAAATAAGATCGCAGCTGGGCTGAATGTGCATGTATTAAAATATTTTCAAAGATCTCATGCTTCATCATATTAGATCTAATATAATTATTGAAATTAACATGTAGTTAAATTCATATCGAAAATTTAGATACCCAAAAAGGGCACTGCACTCCTTCTGTGTGGATAATCGTTACGATTTTCATTAATGAGAAATCAATGTTAAGTCGTAAGAGGTTTAATTTCTAACAATAGTGAGCCGTCTAGAGCATTTAGGCCGATCTCTCATATTAACGACCCCATATCTCTCCTTACATAAACATTTTGAATGTCTTCCATTGAAATAACATATGTATGTCACTCTTAATCTAAAGTGTATATGTATACTGAAAGAATGGGTATTACTAAATGACAGCAACGAACTGGTTCTGCTCTGGTAGTTTCTTAACAAACTTAGGGAGGGTTCAAGATAACAAGTCGTCCGTAAATCACACATTTATTCATGAAAATCACTCCATGTACAAGCAAAACACTTTAATGACTTGAAATCAATGGAATACAAGCAGTACCCGTTCTGGTTATACGAGCCAAACACAATAAAGTCCAATATACGAGACAATATGGAATTAAAGGGTTTCACGAAACTCATACCTAATCCCCATACCGCATAATTATGACATCGATAGAGTTGTTTCGGTTATCTCCGGAATCCTTTTGGAGAAAATCGTTAATAAAATCTGATTGAGAACACGGAATAAAGAAAAACCGGATCAAAATGAACTATAAATTTTTACCTCCTTACCTAATACACATTGAAGAGTAGCTAGAGTAGCAACCAGTATATAACCAGATCAATGTGGATTGTATTTGTTGATCTTGTTTGATACTGGGTGCATAGGCAACTCTTGTTTGTTAAAGAGAAAACTCACGTTCATTATCTATGAAAGATTTCAATCACAATTCATTTTGAATTTTTAAGTTTACTTATATACGAGTAAGTCATTAAATTTACAATAACTTCAATCCATGGCCAGAATATCAATTTCCGGTTATTGTTTTAATCTTGAAAATCTCTAACTTCCGGTTCGGTCTAAATTTGAGAAGAAATAAACACATTATATCATATCTTAAAAATAATAAAAATCACAGCAACGTTTCAGCGTTTACTCTTGCTGCTGATCCAGTGTGTCTAATAAAACTCCAATACAATGTTTTATATATATGTATATGTAAAAACAATTAAACATACAATGAAAACATACACAGTCAATGCTTAACTCTCTCAGCATAACAATATTATGCTAGTGTACTGAGTAAGGAATATATGTTCATTTCTCATAGAGAATTGAACATTTTTGCAAAGATAAATGAGCGGTATATTTTACGAACATAACAGCTGGCATTGCTCATGTCTTTATAGAAATTTATCTGAAACATCTATATTGAAATATATATCTTTCGTTAAACTTCAAATTCATAGTTTATTGTTGCTGTTGTATAAAGAGTGTCCGATTTATTCATTCGCGCATGCGCGTCTTGCTTATTAAAAAATCGATATCAACATTTGCTATAATACATATTTGATCTTAAAAACTCTTTGAAATACCGCTCAAATATCTTTGAAAGGCGATGTCTTAAAATGTTTTGAGACAAAGTGTTGGTGACCAATAAAGAAACTACATTGTATTACCATGTACAATGGCCCGCCTCAACAGGAAGTTATGCATCCATGGGACGCAAAAAGCCACCGCAACTATTGCAAAGTATCACAGAAATGTGTAATCACAGAAGTCACGAATATAAAAATGATGATACAAAACAACGTTCTTACGTTCTTACAATCTTATTCATTTATAAGGTCACATGTTGCAAACGTTTGCCATAAAGGTGTTTACAAATTTATAAACCAATGTTTAATAGCAAAAATATTATCATATGGCCCTTTTCCAATATCATAATTTTAAGGTTCATTCTAAAAATAATGTTAAGAGGCGCATACACATTTTAGCACTTTCTAAACTAATTTTACAGGGAAGATAGCCGAATGAGAAGTTTCCGGTAACACTGTTCTATTTTTAGTATCAATTTTATCTCCATAGCAAGAGACTCCAAATGTAGAGAAAATTTGACACAATGATTGTTTTAAGACGCACAGACGCCATTCCGCCTACTCGATAGTTGATATCTATTTTTCACCATGACATAAATGTCCTTTAAAATGTTCGGAGCCCTCAAATGCCATCAGCGCATTTGAAATACGTAGGTTTACAAGGTAACATTGGTATTGAATTATTCCCTACATATGTCAGTAATTTTAAAGACAACTCATTTAAACGATAAATTTACTACTCATTTTAGCAAATATGAAACGTTTACATATATAGAAAATGCCCGAATGCCTACACACAAATTTAAACATTTACAATAATATTTTAAAACGGTAATGATTAGACTTTTTCACGACGTGTAAAAATAACGACAGGACCCAAGGCGACAATAGCCTGTACAATTTAAAAACTAATAACAAGCCTAACAAAACGCGTTCGGTATCATTGATTTTATATTATATAAATACAATACGTGTTCGTTTAGCTTTTTAATTTTGCCAATAAAATCTATCGATTGCCATTTAACGTCCTCTCACAAACCAGCTCGACCTAATTTTGCCTTTTCTACATGCTTAACACTGGTATATAGAGACTTATCGGCCAAATGAAAATTTCCTATGGTATACAAGTGTAGCAACACTGAAACATTTGTAAGGTCTAAATAATAAAAGATACATGTAATAATAAATTGAGTAAAGCATATACCAAATATTACATTGGATTAAAAACAAAATTGAATATAGAAAAGAATAAATAAATGTCTACAAACCTGTCCTGTGTTTTTTAGAACTTTATTTACACCTTGGAATTTGAAATAGTTATTGACATGTTTATCTTTTTGTGAATTGTACGGTGGAATAACTGGCCCTAGTTTTGGGTTAGCTTTAGAGAAGTCATTAGATATACTCATGGCGGCGTTACAGTCCAAAACAAACCCTTTCTCGGTCTTCATCAGATCCTCGGGTGGCGGAGTCGGCGGGGTTCGATACAATTTGTTATGTCGCTTGTTTGATGACGCTGAATTCGTCCTGTCGTCCGTCATGGTTCCTGCAGCTGGTATCTGTCCCTAAACAAGTTCGAATCCTAGAATGGCGTGGCTCCTGGTGTAGGTCTTGGGGTCGAGCGAACTGAGTGCGAAACTCCTGGAGTTACACTTCCGCCCGGGGTAAATCTGTTAGAAAAGGCAAAGTGAAAATGCGCAGGTTAACAATTTCTAATCCACCACACTGTTTTTGACAGTTCCATAAATTTCTAGGGCCAGTATGATATTTTAACAGTCATATCGCCAAAACACACAAAACTATAGTCACTGTTTGCCCCACTTATCGGGCTTTTAACACTGTGATACAACTGATTCGATTAAAAACTACCGATCTTAGCCAACAAAACGTTGCCCAATGCCTGTTGCTATGCGGGATAGCGCTAATCGGTGTAGCTAGACGCTTGGGTAAAAGCTCTGTATGACGATATATATATATATATATATATGGTCAAATGGCCAAAGTATATATTACCTATAGAGGGATTATTGTCAAGGCTTATTGTTCTTGTTGGCAGATTTAAACAATAGCAAGCAAGATTGTATATGAAAATTAGTCTTTATCCCTAAATCCGAAAATCCGATATGAATTGATAATTTCAGATTAATATGTATAGAGTTCGTTTAAATAGCGGATATGGATACATGTTTACTAGTACATTGAATCTCGCGATGAAGGTGGGTTAGTTATAAGATTGTTAAGTTATGAAATGGCCCCGAGATCTTCTTTGCGTGTAACTTGGGTGATAAGGGGGGACATTTATTAACACAATGACATATTGGCAATATATTATAGATGACACAGTCATAACAGAAGTGACGTCAGTACAATATACGTATTACCTAAAGAATGATCCTTCTTATAACCTGAAAGTTTTAAGTTTTTATATGTATCCTTATTGATTGAAATATCACGTTTTGATCTAAAGACGAAGACATTGAAATTCATATTAGACATAAAAACAGGTTTCAAGTGCATGATTTTAATAATTAATGCAGTGCGAAAATACTTCCGAAACAAAATAATGCATGTTTACAACATTTCGCTAAAAATAAATCAATTTCCCTTTTTTATTTTCATTATTGTTAAATGAAAAACATTTAAATATGTAGGGATGATTAAAAAAAAAGCATTTCTATAATGGTGTGCTTTTGCATACTTGTATACAGGTGATCGTTAATACATGTAGGCTTCTGAATAAAGGCGGTCGATGATATAGGTGTGTTTTTGTTGTTGTTGTTGTTGTTGTTGTTTTGTTTACAGATGGTCGTTTATACAGGAAGGTTTCTAAATACAGGTGGTCGCTAATCAAGGTTGACTTTGAATACAAGTGATCGATAAAACATGAAATTTTTGTATACAGGTGGTCACGAATGCAGGTGGGCTCCTGAATACAGGTGGTCGCTGATACAATATAGGTCTTTATATACAGGTTGTCGCTAATACTTGTTCAACAGTATATTACCTTCTACCTTGACCGGCGGTCTGCTACATTGACACCTTATCTTTACCCGACTCTATACCAAGACAAACCCAGTGGGGTAACATATATGTATTCATTCTCTTCCGCTGGTATTTGCCTATATACTTCTAGTATGTATACAGCATTGAAGGCTTGAAAGCGCTCTCTGTCTTTGTTGACATTTGCTCCAATGGAATTGCTCCTGTTCATTTACTGTCAACATGAGGCGGGCTGGCAATTTGGCCCTAAACGCCAGCCCTTTCAAGGGGATAAATGTATTTACCAGAGGTGTCTATTTGTTTATTTTTCATTATCCTTATGTAGACACCTGTAAAGGTTATAAGCCGATCAATATGAAAAAGATATTGGTGCCTTTCATGGGCCGCTACCGTGAAATTCCACATTTGCACTTGTCTACATGGACTTTTTTGTCTCCTACCCGTAACCGTGATAATACCTACTCGCTTTTGTTTGTCAAGTGAACACGAGACATAAAAGAAATGCTGTGGTTTTATGTAATATCTTGTCGAAGGTGAATATAGTATTAACTGTAATAATTGAGGGGGAAGGGGGATAATACACCGAAGTAAAATATTTTGATGTTAATTGCTTACTCCCTTGAAAATGAGTGCCGAATTGTTTAATGTCTCAGAGAGAGAATGGAGAGAGAGAGAGAGAGAGAGAGAAACAAACACACAGAATGAGAGAGAGGCCAAACACTAATTTTCCTAATTCTCTAATTCGCACGGGATCTGTATACATGCCGGGATTGTGTTTCACAAATCACCCGATTAATAAATAATTCCATTACAAAAGACGGAGGCGCCTTTTAATAAAGTTGAACTATGACAATACAAGCCGGTCCTGCCTTCCATAGACGTAACATAAATACCATTATAGTCTCTTGTGTACGTGTAGGCTTCTCAATACCCATTTTACGACGTGATCCAACTATTGGAAAATACACAAAATGATTTTAATGTTCAATTTCGTGCCCTGATTGTACGTATTCAAACTGAAGGGATTATCGGATATCTGCTAATTTAATCAGAAGTTTTGTGTTCAAGCTATTTTCAAGCTTAACGGGGATGTACTTTGTATAAAGATATCTTTGAAACTTCGCCCAGAGACCTATATTTGTCCGCACAATGACTGCCCCATTTATGGAAGTCTAGATTATGAATAATGCATGGTATTATATGGCAACATTGGTGTAAACACACACACACACACCCCTCTCTACCCATCCATCCATCCATCCATGTTTTTTATTGTCTGTGTTAGATATTAAACTGCCATTGGTTTAAACAATAATTCCTTTCACATATAAATGTATGCACATTTATTCTAAAAAACGTATACAACGCGACCATTTCAGATCAAAAAGGAACCTAAAATAACTTATCAAATCACTCTGTTATATTTATCTTCATTAGATTTATAAAAATCTAAAATCATTTAAAGACCACTGAATGAATATAACAATTGAATTTCATTCTACTAACAAGAAAGGGCAACATTTGAGGATACCAACAAAGCTCGGCGGGAGGTATTACACAGGATACCTGCAATTTTAAATATATAGATCGACACCATGATATTCCATTGATTTTCCCCTGTGAGCTGTCAACTCGACGGTATGACTATAAATATGCGTGTTTGTTTTATATACTTAATAGGAAAACCGATGTAGGATTAGAGGTAGATTTTACTCTTGAAAACGTTTACATACTGATAAGAACGTAGGCAAAACTTCAGTCATTTATCACGAGTCTTACCGAACTATCTTGATAACCCAATAGAGCTGTCAAGAACGTGATTAAGTAAAACTTTTGTCTGGTATTGCTGATATATGGACTGAATCTCTCTCTCTCTGTCAAACACACACACACACACACACACACACACCGTATCATAAAACATGAATTTCATCTAACAATGGATCTATCGAAACTTTTCTACAAGGAGGAGGAAGGCATGCATTGTATTTCAAGATACAAATGACTTGACTTGACTATTTGAGTTTATCATCGCTTCGACAGTATTTCAGTCATATAGCGACGTCCAGCTAATTACATGTGGAGGAAGACCCCGAATGCACGGGTAGAACCACTGACCTACCGCAAGCCAGCTGGAAGACTTCCTCACATGAAAATCCGAATAACCCTGTCGGGTTTCGAACCCACGCGGTAGGGGGCTGAGTGAGTTCTTAAGTCTTTACCCTCTCGGCCACGGAGGCCCCAAGATACAAATGAATGTGAATATATATTGTAGTAATAGAATAAAAGAAACTCCAAGCGAATGCTTGTCTATAAGAAGCAAAGGTTACGCACAAGCTATAATTTATGTTTACACAATCTGCAACAAAAAGCATCACTTACAATGTTTTTTGTTTAATAAATACACCATAGTTTATAAGCAAGCAATAACCATTCCATTTCTCATCATGCTATGGAAAAAAGAGAGACTGCTAATAAGTGATTCTTCAATACAGAGTATGTTAAAGATATATCAGATCAATTCAATCAAATTTAAATTCTTAATCTTGAATGTAAGAAAGTATCCGAAGTTAACTTCGATATTATCTATGGCATGTTCTTTATCACTAATTGAGCAATCATGTAAATATTATTATTTTGATTAAGGTAATCTATCCATCATCAAAATGTGATCATGGTCCATTAACTGATCATGTGAATGTTATAATAAATGCATGCCTTTGTAGACTTAGAGGTAAAGAGCCTGTAACTCCAAGTCAAAGAATGCTTGCATCTGCACTGGGATCTTTTTAAGCATTTGAAGGACTATGATTATAATTCAATGATGGGTGGATTGTCTTAGGTTTTTTCATAAAATTTGGAAAACAATACATGTCCTATCAGAATGACAAATGGAATGTCTGTTTTCACATCTAAAAGTGATGCAGCTATGCACATCTACACGAAAGCTCTTGGTTATATACAAGTATACCATTATTTTTCCTATACGAATGGCCATTCAACGAATACTGTTTGCTGATTTCAATCTTTCGTAACCAATAGTCATGCATCTTATTTTCCCTGAAATCGAAAATGTCAAGAGCACATAACCACTACAAAATGTCTTCCTTTCCTTGGCGAGTTATCGTTCGTGTAATATTAAGGAATGACAACTCTGACACATGAAGTACCAAACTCCACACAGTGGTCTCCCTTGCAAGCAAAAGCGCTGTAAGGGGAGGTAATACTGCGGCGGAGTTTGATGATGTACCGAGAAGTGCCCGTCAGGTTTGTCTACCTTAATTCTGTTTCCTGTTATTAGAGTTGTCGAATGTAACATACTCCGATATAATAAGATAAGACTAACTAAATAGTTCCTTAAGAGAAGACATGTTACAGTTTGTTTAATAAACTCGCAGCCCCCGTAATACGTTTAAAACATGCTTTATCCCCAAACGACGAATTTCTCCCGAAAACTATGACGTCATTCCATAGCCCTTTAAAATAAATGTAAAGTCAATAAAGCTACCATTTGATTCTCGTTTAAATGCTAGACATGAAGACAAATAAGTGCGAATTGCGAGGTCGATGCCTAATTTGACTGAAAAACAGACAGAAACAGCGGTTGTCCTAGAGTTGCGATATATCCCAGGAGTATCGCATTTTAATCCTACGTCTTGTACTGATTTTACTTTGTAAATACATCTTTATCAAGACCAAATTAATTCATAAAAATATGCAACGTTGGAAGGGATTAAAGTACTATTTAATATAGAACGGTTTCATATACTGGAAAGTCAAAATAATGAAGTACGTGTACCTACTCCACGCAATCCGCGGACAGTTTGTAAGTCAAAGAATAATTCATTGTTTCATATTCATCAGGCCATAAATTTGTACATAAATATCATGAGATAAAGGGTTAAAGCTATAAGTTTATGTCATATCAAATCTGTTTGTCTCCTTTTCAAAACATTTTTCTTGACAGAATACACGAATGGTTGAAGAAGGTGATACTTATCATAAAAAGACCTTTGTAGATTCCTCTAACGTTTGTTTGGTAAAGAAACTTATTGTAAGGTATGGATGGGGATGGCCACGACCTCCACATACCAGTTGACGTGATTTATAACAAGTAATATATATATATATATATATATATATATATATATATATATATATATATATATATATATATATATATATATATATATATTTCTTTCATGCTTATTGATGAAAATAACAGCAGTGAAAAGTTGGTGTTATTTTCACTGCAGTGAAAAAAACAAACAAACAAAAAACGGAACTACGTTTTTGTGCTGGGTTTTACGCTAGAAATGATGTCATAAAAAAACGTCACGCACGCGCAGTAATCCCGCCAATATTGACGTCTTTTGTGAATAAAACACCTAATTTCTGGTCTTAAAGGCATTAAATTAAAAGAAAAATGTTTGTTTTGGTGTGAGATCGATTTATAATTTCAATGAGTGAACATAAAAAGTGATATTTTCACGAGTGGCGAATCAATCAGAAGAATAAACAAAATACACTTTCACAGCAACACCTAGATGTTTACCCTGCCATGCGGCTGCCATCCTGTTTATATACATATATTCATGAGCTGAATTTCATTTTCTGGTTTTATGTAACTGTTAAAGTTTATTACTGTGTTGCAATTAAATTTATTTTTATTGTCATGCAAATTGATTTGTTGTTTAAATATTGGCAAATATTGTAAAAATAAACAAGTAAACGTTATGACTATTTCTTGTTTTCGTGGCGTTATTTGTTTGGGTCACCAAACGGGGGCAGCTACGGAAAGGGGCTCCGCACGGGGAATGTAATTATTGGAAATCGTAAATAAAAATAAATATACGCTAAAACAAGCATGAAAAAAAACAGAATATTTGTTGATTTCGGTGTAAGAACGCATTTTATTTCTACTCGTTAGCCTATAAAGTAATATTTTCACCCGTGGCTTCGCCAGTCGTGAAAATATAACTTTCTAGGCTCACTCGGAGAAATAAAATGCGATCTTACACCGAAATCAACAAATATCCTCTATGTATTTACATACTGAATCGTGTTACCGATAAACTAATGACAAACATAGGATCATTTAAAAAAATGTAAGTTTGCTCTGATTTAACTCCTTATGAAACTGGTATGCATGACAAATCTTTAAACTAAAATGCATGTACCACCAACACAAAATAAATTAAAAAATAAAAATAGAATAAAATAAGTAAACGAAACTTAAGATATACGGAAAGTTATTGTAGCTGATTTTTTTTTCATGTCGTATCTCGCGATGTCTTGCTTTACATGGAATGGGCACTGTCACCACATCGCGATTGCGCAAAATAAACACATTTTGTCGTAAATGCACATTTTACCATCTGTCGTTTCCGCGCACTAGAAGGTCGTGCTGTCGTGTCCGCGCGTCCAAGGGCCGAAGCGCGAAACAACGATTAACTATACTTGACGTGCCGTGGCGTCGTCGCCTAAGGGTTAGACTTACCTTTTATTAAGAGAAGCGATGATAAAAACGTATATGATAATAAAATAATATACAAATTCATGCACTTATGTATGCTTGTGCGCTGGGTTTTTCACTTTCTATCAAGGCAGCTTAACTAGACAAATGTGTATATTTCGCGGTTGTGACGGGCTCCCTTAAAAGCGCGACATCACGTGACGCGACAAGGCAGAAATAGCCACCATAGAAAGTAGCACAACATTAAGGTCCGGTTTAACAAAGGTAAGGGCCTTAATCCGGTTAATCTAAGCCTTAATTGCAATTACGAATTACGCCCCTTTAAAAGTAAAAATCAGCTAGTGAAATAAAACGTTTAATCGTATTGACCATTGGCTTAGTAATGCTGGCATGATTTCTATTCCACTAACACTGCTTAGGGCTTAGAAAATATATAGCTTAGTAATTATGTTTTAATCATTAAAATGGGTTGATACTCATTCCACCATTCCTGTTTTAAAATTATTCAAGTTGACATAAATTATCGCCTTCATTAATAACAATATTTGTTATGTATGCTTGAGTACTTTTATCTGAGAAACAAAAATAAAAGTATTTAATCATTACTTATTGCCAAATATGGTTGGTTGAATTCGAGCCAGGGATTATCTTTCGGAAGATTCCGGAGATAGGCGAAGTTACGCGACTGACACTTTCATTGTAAGCACGACAATGCCATTGGCCAGCATGCAACCAGCGGTTGTCTTAAATTTCCTCTAATTTATCACGGGATATTGACAAGTTTAATACCAGATAAACGCTTCTCAATCCATAGAGCTGATTTCCAGGGTAAAATGTGTCACTTAACGTTTTTATTACGTTTTATGGGATACGATCACGGGCAGTGATTAAAGCATTATTTTGACATTATTAACATACATATTATAAGCATTTAAATCTTGATGTAAAGGTATTCTGGGTTTATCAAAGTCAGTAGGGGACGCACAGGAAGCATGCATTAAGTCAACAAATCAATGTCATCAAAGGTTTCCATAAATAAACCTCTTGCGCATGCGCATCGACGCAACTGGTATTAACTTCATCGACTTATATCAGAAATAGTAAATAGTGGCAATTTATTATTTGATCTAAAATCGAGTGAATTTAGCATCTTTCACTTGTCAGCAATTTTCTGAGTGTGCTTAGCACCGAGCGCAAGAGAGATATATACCAGTACCAATTTAACGACTTTAGTATGTCGAACCCATCACCTCCCTGCTACGTTGTGTACGCTACTATGAAAAAGAGTAAATATATGTGACAATGTATAGCGTACCTGATAAAAAATTGGTGCCAAAAATCATAGTTATATGGTGTTTATATCCATGGATAAAAAACTGCAATCCAGTGATGGTGTTACATGAATAACATCTCATGCAAAACAAAATTCAGTCATAACATCAAAAGGGACATAACTCGATAGTGCCACACGAAGTGACATGATAATTCTTCAGTACCTCAATCATACAGAAGATTCCGATGGTAGGCGAAGTAACACGAGTGATACAGGGAAAATAAATGCTTTTTTTCAGCACCATACCAGTAGTTAAAGTAGCAAAATTATCATCAT
This sequence comes from Solen grandis, assembly GCA_021229015.1. Taxonomy (NCBI): domain Eukaryota; kingdom Metazoa; phylum Mollusca; class Bivalvia; order Adapedonta; family Solenidae; genus Solen; species Solen grandis. The sequence goes on along the minus strand of CM037788.1, from coordinate 36,718,985 downwards.
CCGGGCAGTAACATTCAAACCTCGTTTGGAGGGGTAAACCGTCTAAGTTCTTGATAATAGATAATAATGAATACATGTTCTTTTGTTTCAGAAATCAGCTTATTTTTCTTTAAAGTGAAGGCAGGTTTTTATGCAAAACATCAAAGTGACAAGAATAAAAAGGGATTCATATTTTTAGTTTGAAGCCCGTTTATGATAAAGTACCTAAATGTACATAGCAATGAACTTTAAATTAGAAGATCGTGTTACTCCGCCTATCTTCGGGATTCTCCGTGTAAAGGTCCATGAAAGTTATCAATGGCAGAGGGTAACACAAGTGTAACTTGATGGTGATCGAATTTTGGGGAAAATTTAAATATGCAAAAGAAAGCTTCCAGATCTATATCAGCTTCGGTTATAATATTATAATAACAAGTACATGTAGTTCCAAATTGTCTCCTTACTAAATTAAAAGCGATTTCGTAAAGACTCGTGACGTCAGAGCAGTGTGTGGGAAATCTCGCAATTAAAGGGAACTTACTCTCGAGATCTGGTGACTGTGATCAATTCCTTGACGTCTTTCCGTTTGAAGTAGGCCTTGCAGTGGCGATCTATAGAGGCGTCATACTGGGGGATGATGTCCTTGAAGCGCGTGCGTCTTCTTTCTGCAACATTTGACAGCGATGTGACCAATTTATTGAGAAATGAGACGTTAACCTACGGAAATCAACGAGCACTTCGCGAACAACTAATCAACGAGCACTTCCCGAACAACTAATCAACGAGCACTTCCCGAACAACTAATCAATGAGCACTTCCCGAACAACTAATCTACACGCTGGTATAAAATTTTACTTACTGTTCAATGGGAAATAAACATACGTTTGAGGTTTTTCCCCAGACACTGATTGGTTATTGTAATCAGCCAATTATGGAGGGAATTGCTGATCCTCCTCTCGATTAATAAGAACATATAAACGCTTCTACAACCATTTGAAGTCGCTTCTTCTGAAGGCAAAATCTGTCAGAGTAATGGCATGCTTATGCTTGAAATGGAGAAATTAATATAAAAACAATAAAATTTAATCTACAAGTAACAGTTTGATATATCATTGATTTTGATGTTGCTCCAATGATATCAAAGAACAAAAATAATGGTATAAATGCATTCCGATCCCCAAAAAGAATTGTGAAATACACGTGTGGACTAGACTACTCGACAGTATTTCAGTTACATCTGGGGACCCTTTTCTTTGTCTACGTGGGACATACCTATAGTGCTGCCTCACTGCGATCAATGGCAAGATACCACAACTGGCCACATTATTCCAACACAGGACCAACCAGTTTACCCTTGAAAATACCCCTGATATGCAGATCGTCAATTACAAGGGAATATAATCCAATAACATTTTAACGACTTTGGTGGTATGTCGTGACCGTAGATCGGACCCTAGACTTCCGGGCCACAGAACCGATACTCTAATCACTCGGCCACCTTGAGTGGTTGACTAAACACGTGATATCGGGAGAAACCCACCTGTAACTACTGCGTCGTTTGTGAACTTTTCCTCCCGTGCCCGAATATCCTGGACGTTAGGGGTCCGCTGAACCCTGTGGCGGTGTGACAGTTTGTTCAGGTTCTTCTCTTCCTTTAGCTGCTCCCGTGTCTTCATCTCCTGCAATAGATGGCGTTTCACGGTGAGTTTAGCATACAACATTCTGATTATATTTCGATGCATTTCCTTGGTACACGAGGAAATGCCGATTAATCAGGCAGTGTTTCCTAAAAAATACATCAACCTGTATTATATATACATGTATATAATTTAAAGCTAAACTAAAAGTTGATAACATTATTAACTGAAACTTAAGTTTGAGCCTGAGACCATATCTAAGTACATGTATTACCAAGAACTTGGGGGCTGGTCTTCCCTTAGGAAAACCTCAACTCAAATATCTCAAATTCTCCATCCAAACTCCCAAGCTTCAAGCCACTGCGATGGAGATTGCCAAACTCCGCCGCAGTAGTTACCTCCCCTTACAGTTGTGACGTAACCGGTGCGCGGAGTTTGTTCTGCATCACTACGATATTTAGACATTCTGAAGAGAAAGGAGGCCATATTATGTGAGATGATACCAGTGGTTATATACTTACACTATTATTTTCTATCTTGACTAAAACTGTACTTACATACTTTTAAGTACATGTAGATCTATATTAGTTAAGAATATCTATCTTAAGTTGAGAAGTTTCATGAGACAAGGATCGGTGCCCAAATTCATAAATATATCAAGTCTATAATTCGGAAATCTTAAGTTTATTATTGTTATCAAATTTTCAAGTTATGTTCGATATGGAATGCACCGATGTAACTGTCAAATATGGAACTAATATTTATTATAAACTGAATAACTGGAAGAGTTTAACTAAATAAATAAAATAAATAATCATAAAAATTAAAACTGATAAACCTTTTGACCAGCTAGAGAATGAATAATTATGGTAGCTTACTGGTATAAATACATGGCGTAAATCCCGGTCAAGGCGTAATGGGATTAGACAGAGCGAAACGATCGCCATAGTTAATGTAGGTATTGTGTTCGCACCAAAGCGCATTCCAGATCAAGATGGAATGGAATATGACGTCGACGACGACGATCACGTTGATGATGATGATGATGATGATGATAAGGAGGATGATGATGATGACAGTAATGGTGATGTGGAGAAGGATGGTAAATATTAAAAAAGGTTACCATTATAAAACGCTACCGCACCAAAATAAAGTTCTAAATACATTTATATAGTCTTTATCAGAAAACAGACGATGTTAATGTCCAATCTATGTATACCGACCGTTCTTAATGTTCAATGGAAGCCAGAATTTTTTACAGCTAAACGTATGTGCGTCAATGATGTTATGATCTAACAGATGAAATCCACCCTTCAAGGGTTATATCAAAAGCCCCGAATTCGGCTAAGGTATTTTTTTTTCTGGAAGAAAGAAAACTACTGACAAGTTGTGTTTACCTGTCAAAATGGGCCAGTCATACAGTGATGCAAACACGATCTAGTATATTGTTTATTTCATCAGTGAGACAACTAAGGGTATCAACAAAACAAACAAATCACATTGCAGTCTTTGATTCCTTTCTATAGATATTTATAATTTAAGTGCAAGATTAGACATTACAGACTTATTGTAAGTGTCAATATTTACTTGTGGAAGAACAAGATTAAGGTTTTAAGACGTAATGCAAGTGGTTGTTGCGAGGTTGGGTTCAGGAAATATCCATTAAAACAAAGTCCGAATCCTTAAGTAAACTACAAATATAATTCCACGTGCACTTCTGTTCCAATATGTCTGTCTATTTACTGACATATTATTTTAAATTTCGCCTGTCAATCACTATCTGCATCATTGATCTATTGAAATACACTGGGTACACAAAGGTATTTTGATCGAACCAAAAGACAGGGGGAACGCGTCATCACATGGAAAATATCCGAATGATTCCTCATTAACTCGAACCCACAACCGTGATTGGCTTAGTTCGCTTTAGGTTAGTATTAAAGACACATTAGACGGTACTTAATCGGGCGAGAAATTCTTTTGGATAAAAAAAAATGGTTATTAATTGCCATTAGCAACAGATTCTACGGGTATATTTGTTTCCATGACAACCCTCATCCTATATGAGTAACTAAATACTGTAATCTCCTCTGTATTTTCACCTCTGACGAAGTATACCTCTTTGTTTCAACAAAAATATCTTACCTTGCCGTTAATTGTCATCACAAAGGACGTGAAATAGAAATGATAAAGCAAATCTATATGAATTGCTTGAATCCAGGTGAAATATTTTCAGTACATTTTTACAAACCTAACTGGAGACCTACATCTAGGAATGCAGTTGTGAGGCCCGCAAATAACGTAAAATGTAGGTATCAAGATGACGGATTACTGGGTCATACGAATACCTAGAGCAATTATCCTTAAATGGGTTTTGAATTCCTGTAATGCAGCAGGTGCGAGAACCTATGAAGGCTGATGAAGCAGAAATTCCCTTTGGGTGTAAGATTAAATAGGAAGAACTCTGTTTTAACAAATCCTCAAAGGAAGCCGCACACCCAGTCTCCCCTTCCTTTAGATCCACGCGTGACGAATGCGCTTTTGAGTTTTTATTTGGTAAAAATGTCCACCGTTTGGAAACACCAACCGATTCTTTGATAAGATTTCCTGAGCCATCGCCAAAACAGATAAACTTAAGAAAACACAAGCTCATTTGCTGCCGACAAACTTCGTTATAATGACCATGGGGCACTTGGCAGTTAATAATATCTCAGGTAGGAAACCTCCAAGTCTAAAAATCATTATTACTTCCATTGACTTATTGGTGTCATTCTTTCCGATATTCAAGCATTAAAACAAGAACATTTTATTTGTAAAATTGCTGGGTAATCGAACTGTTATTGTCATAACATATTATCCTAGTATGTCTTACTAGTGTTCGATTTCCGCGCAATTAACCAAAGTCGACGCCAGGATTTTTCACTGTTCAAACTTCATTCGACATAGCGGCGACATAAACATACTTATCATATCCAATGTTTTACTATTATTGTCATTGTTTTGGCTGTTAAGCTAATCATTGTAAAACATTGATAGGAAACCGCTTGTCCCGATCGCAATGAAGATAAAAGAAAAAAGCACGAGAACCTAAAAAGTAGTCCTCTACATTTCTAGATTAATCAGGAAACAAATAACGAAGAAAATCTAAAAATAACTCTTCGTCATTAAGTCCAGCTATATCTAAAGTGCAATATCACATCTTAGACGTATGGCATGATACCACATCAAATCTTATTATCCTTGGTCAATCAGTCCTAAAACTGTCCAGTAATGGTGCTTAGCAACAGGAAAGGAGCTAGCAGCACCAAGAGAGGGATGGTTTGATACTTTTAAAGCACGGAACAGTACGGTTTCACGTGCAGTCGTTTCGAAATTTGTTATTAACAGACTTTGTTGGAATTGTTTATATTTAAGTTTGAACATGGAAACGTATCTAAGAGTGTACAACTGTGGCTGTATAATCATTATAATAATAGGTCTCTTATCTTTTGATTATACAGGAATGTTCATACACCATATAGTATTATAAAGACTAAACGAGACTATATACCAAAACACATAAATGTCTTTAGGGTCTTACATTTTATGATATAAAATCAGTAAACAGAATCAGTAACTGCAAATAAACATAGAAACGAACCCTGAAGGAAATGATTATTGACAAAACTTATTTCTTTTACGTCTACTGGGAACCAATTATATCCCCATTATATCCCTTGTACTGGTTAATTGGTTGGACCAGTACTGAGCGCCTGGGAAGGTCACGACAGATTCTTGCCCGAAAAGGGGGTTCAAAGCCACAACTTTCGGATCCGTGGTAATGCACGCTACCACTGGACCACGGGCCCCTTTCGACATAATCGAGGCGAAATATTTCACCACATTAAAAAACACCATTCGAGATGGTAGAATAAGACACGTGAATGGCGGAAGTCCCGGCTTACAGTGTTCTTGTACGGAGTACCGACGAATCTCATGTAGCCCGGTGTGCTGGACGATCGACTGGGCGAGATGCTCATGGGCTCGGTCTGGGTCCCTCGAGGCGTGCACGAGACCGGAGCGGTCGCCGACTGAACGGCCTCCTACAATAGACACGTGGGGGCTTGAAATCATTTGTGACGCAATAAAATTCATAGTTCATGACCTGAACAGAGGTGCCGTAAGTAAACTATGTTTATACATTATGCCTCATTTGCATAAATTATTCTTTATTTAGTATGACGTCATCCGGCCCCGTTTTCTCGAAAACGATTTCAGGTTCAGTTTTTAGTATCATATTCAAATCCCTATTGAAGCTAATGGACATAGCTTAAGTTTGAGTATGAAAATCATACTTAAGTACCATTTTTATTTTCGAGAACACGGGGCCTGGTCTATATAATGTTATATGGATGACGTCATCGCTTAGATTTCAAACGCCCTCATGATATGCCAACTAAATTAAAATTTAAAACTTGCATATCACCATTCTATTGTTGAATATATAAATCGGGGTTCGGAAATATAATTAGACTGATATTGTATAAGAGAAAGTCGGACAGATGCCACTTTTATAATAGAACACAGTTATGAATATGTTTTGCAACTCTTTAAAAGATTTTTTTTCTATAGAACATTAAACTAGGGCTATTTTTATCTTAGGATTTTCACAAATCGCCATCTTTCAAGACAGAACGGTGTTAAAATCGAATTTGAAATTTTCTAAACAATTTTGATGCATAGAGAATAAGTAAGCTTCGAAACAAAAAACAATGAGTAGTAAGAAGAAATAAATTAATCAACGCCCTTATTCTTTACAAAAATCAAGTCAAATGGATTACATGAAAGAAAAATGTTGTGTCCTTCCATGTGTATCAAAGATTAGTTCCATGTCTTGGGTTTTATAAAAACATAAATATTTAAAATAAAAAAGAACAAAACTTTAGTTTATTTTCAAATTTAGTTCATATGAAATATTTATACATAAATAAAATAACATACCTCCATTTTGAAAATCCCTGTTAAATGTGTGTTCAGCAATGACGTCACTTAGAAACAAACAGCAGAAGTCATGAATCTCCGTAACGACACAAATTTTTGTTCATAATTAACCAAAAACAATACGCAGAAAAAGTAAATGTCCGTGAATACGTGACTTTGATGTCGTCTGAAAGGTTTTTTTAACAGGAAACTCCAAACCGAATCAGCAACAAAGCTGGCAAATGTTTTTAGCTAATCCGGTAAACAAAGCTTATAGACTAATGTTGCTTATATCCAACAATTAAGTTCACGTATATGAAAGACTTCATGCAAGCAAAAGTAATGAACATTAGAGCATGGATAATCCGCCGGATTAGTGACTTAATCCGTGATTGAACCACGAATCATGTATAATTCCGAAAACTGGCTGGTATCGACCAAAGGTCAGTCCTGTAAGAAGTGGGGGTTATGTCATTCCGGAGCTCCATGTCTGAAATCCAAGCGTCTGCACTAGTCAGATGTCTGTCACCGGAAGTGCTAATACGAGACTTGTTACAATTATGGTAAACATTTACTTCCATACTTTGATATGCGTACTTGGTACTCTATATATTTACTTTAGATTGCAGCCCTTACCATTAGGACGCCACCAAACTATAGATATTTGATTTGCTTTGGTTGCGAATTGTTGCGAATTGTATTTTTTATGTAAGTTTTTTGGTTAAAATATTGAGAAATATAAATAAATGATAAATTATAAACAACAACATCGGAGGTAAGGTGTTATCTTTTTCATGGGGATAAGATCCCAGTTCAAGGTAGACTTGACTAAGCCTGGTTCAAGAAAAATCAATCATATAATCTGGCCTCAATTAAACTACATAGTAATTAATAATGAACATTTTGTGCTGATGAAAATTATAATGATGACATGGACGATTGTGTGTTTCCTGCTAACGTCAGCGTTTGAATATCTTTCTTATGGACCATTTCAATCCGGAATGAAACGTAAAACTACGTAAATCAGCGAGCACTTCTCGAACACCAAATCTACATGCTGGAGTATAATTCCACATATTGTTCCAAAGGAAATAAACATACAATTGAGTTTTCCCCAGTCTCTGATTGGTTAATTTCAATCAGCGAATTATAACGGGATTTGCCGATCCTCTGGTGAAATGATCTATTGTAGAGTGCTATCAGGGAACCAAATCCAAAAGCTTTACTCAAAACAGGGTTGTTCCACTTGTTCATGAAGAACTTTTGTATAATATCTGTCTTCATGAAACGAATTTCATTCAAATAAGGATATGCTTGTGCATAATTTTATTATGTACTTTGAGACAGGTTTCAATTCTCATTCGAAGTTACTGCAAGGCTGAGTAAATACGCTAAGACCTGCCAACGCGTATATAGCGCTGTAAATTATAATTTCGGCTGTCTCCACAAAACAGAAAATTGGACGATACGTTTTTAAGATAGAGAGTTATTCCAGAATTTTCTAGACCAATGTACCCATGAAAATACAATGTTAATTTATTGTACGGCAATAGGCCAACATGTTTTTACAATTATATTAATTCCTCTCGACGGCTCCTTGGTTGGGCCATTTATTAATGCGTTGAAAGGTCTTGAAAAAGTTTCGCCCTGTCACGTTTTGGGCCTTCGATTTACAGTCAATAGATCTACATTAGTTATTTTGTTTAAATAAATTCTTTATTTAACAAGCATCAGTGCAAGTGTCATATTCTCTACTACGATAATAAAATCATTCAAGTTTAAAAAAAATCCACACCTCTGACCTTGAAAATGGGAATGGCAGTATACTGACTTCATAATTGAATTATGTCAGGAGAAAGAATCATATTCAAGATGTAATATACCGTAATGACATCACGCCATATATTTGGCGTTAGAATTTTTTTTAAAGTGATAAAAAGAACGAAATATTGCATAAAATAGGTCAAATATATTTTTTTAATCATAAATATTACATTTGTTCGACCTAAGGTCTCATGAGATAAAGTATAATCTTACATCTGATGTAAGATTAAACGTTATTTCACGAGACCTTAGACATGGATAAAATACATGATCCCGTTGTCCCTCGTGAAACCATTTTCTATGGCTATTCTTCTTAAATAAATGATGAAACCTTGCTACCCATATGTTCTATCTGACAGACAAGGCGATTGCTATAAAGACCAGTACCGTGGAAGAAGTTGATCAATGCTCTCCAATAGATTAGAGACTGTGTCATTCAATAATGCCAACATTTGGGAAGAAGCCAAGGTCGGTCAATTTTGGTGTATGGGTGACGTTTTAGACATTTTTAACAGTTCTTATACGGGACGTATTTTGGTATGGTGCTGTAGTCCGTTGACATTTCGTTCTGCGCAATAACTTTTGAAAGACTACATGTTTTTTATTCATATTTGGTATATCAAAATACAAGCCAAGTTCGATTTGGGTTAAAATCCAATGATTCGTTATAGAGTTATGCGCCCTTTACAGGTAAATTTTATGTGAAATGTCCGTTTCCACGCAAAAACGTTTGAAAGACTTAATGAATTAAATTCATACTTAGTATGCACGTGTATAATATCATACTGTTTTTGGTCACAATCGACTGATTTATGATAGAGTTAGCTGATAAGTACAATTACCTTCTATTGATAATAATAAAACAAGCTGTTATCGACATAAAAACTGAGTATATATATTTTCTCCAATTTAACGAAAGATCACCATCCATGATATATGCACAACGACAACAAAACTGCTTCCCCATATTTAAAACAGTACTTTGTTCTATGATACCCCTATATGAATATATTACCTAGCTTCAGCAGCGCTCTGGTTGAACATTCACTCTCGTAAATACACAACGTGTGTTTAATCAATTTTGATGTCTTATACATTTATTTTGCTCTTTGCAATCATAATTTCTTTAATTTCAGATAAACCGAGGACTGGCGATTAATATGAAGCGTTCGGATTATCGGAAGGTTTGGATAATCGGGAGGTTCGGAAGACTGAGTTTTTTATCTTCATGTAATCTGTGCCAGGTCTAAGAAACATTACTCGGTGAGGCAAGATTTTCGAGAAAACGGGTCGCGATTTTACTGAATTGACTTACATTACTTCACAAAAATAGTTAAGCATATTTCTAAAACTTTCATTAAGTCTTTAAGTGTTCCCAATAAATATAAGGTTAAATAATTACAATGTAGATTTGAAACTACGGTGTTGACTGAAAAAGAAAAGGTACTTTAATGTTTAAAAAATCTGTGATTTTTTACCTATTCTATACTTATTTTAACACAACAAAAATTTTGATCTTTTTATGGCAAAAAAAAAGGGAAACAGCATATTTGTTACTTTCTTTAACATAGCCCGTAAAAAGAGTTCAAACTACCAAAATAACATGGAGTTACCATGTATCTTACGGATAAAATTAAATCTTGCATTTCTGTTTTTTTCTCGATCTGTAAGTACTTGAGCGCATCTTTATGAGTAAAATATTGTCACAACAACAGAAACTCCACCTATCTCCTCCTTCCCTCCCCCCAAAAAATCAAAATAAAAAATTAAAAAAATAAAAATAAATAGATAAAAACTACTTTTCATATGATTTTCCCGTTTTATAGATTTAAACTTCTACTTTTTTAGCATTGTTTTTTTTTTGTTTTTGTTGTTGTTGTTTTTTTTTTCAAAAATTTCTTTCAACAATCGCAGGTATTGGGGGTTAAAAGATTATTTTCTTTTTTTTTTTGTAGAAAAATTCCACCTCTTCAAATTTGCTAAAATTTCACCTCGCATGCGCTCTTTTTACTTGTTAACTTGTTAACACAATCGACCAAGATAGAATACAGCGATAATTGGAACTTAAAGGTAATCCATGCATCATTAAATTATAATCATGGTCTTTCAAATGCTTAAGAAGACTTCAGTGTAGATGCAAGCATCGACTGACGTGGAGTTATAGGCTCTTTTGCTATATGTCTATAATGGCTTGCTTTTAATATAAAATTAATTCCCAAGATCACTTGAAGGACCATGCTCACAATTTGATGATGGGTGGATTACCATAACAAATTTTAAACGATGTGAAGTAATGAAGTGCATCGCGGTGTCTGCCCAAACTTGGTCATGGTCCTAGATGTACTTTTTTATGTTATGGTCAATACAATACAAACCACCCAACCTAGGGTACAGGGTATATTCACTGGTTATTTATTTCATAACGTCATCAGTAAATGACAATATCAAGTGTTTTCTTAATCATGAAGGTTCTCTTGCCTTTTGTTATCATTGCGTAGCAGTATAACCGTAGTTTAGAGTTACTTGGCCTTCTAACACACGCTTCGTGCTTCCGCGCAATTACGTAAAATAGTGCACCCTCTGATTCGACACATTGTCGAAATATAATTTCTATACGACTGAAATTGTTTTGTAATGTAGAGATTAGTTATACCCTTACACATCCAATCTGTTTTTGCTGTTGGTACGATGACTTTATCAATGACGATGATTTATCAGTATCTATCTGTTTACGAACAATCACTGTTCAGCGCATAAATACATATCACGTGATTTCCCCCGCAAACTTCTTAACGCAGTGAATGTATTTTGATTCCTTGATTCCTATATGTTTGGAGATGTTTTGTCCATTTTGACGAATTATTAGTTTAAAGTTTAAATTAATATATTTTACGTCGATTTTGGGAACTGTTTCTTACAACTAATACTTATCCCTCTCGACGGTTCCTGGGTTTGAAAAATACTTTGCGCATGGAAAGGTCATGAAAAATCCTCGGCCGCAACGAGGTTCGACCCAACAACCTTGGGATACGCACCCGGATGCGTTACATCTGGATCACGGCGACCTTGATTATTGCTTGATAATAAAATGTCGCTCGTCTGATACAAAAAGTTACAGGCGGGACACACGTGTCGCAGTGAAACATCTCGTTTTCATTTTTTTTGATTACATTTCAGAGACATCAATGAAATAGAAAAATGATCCAATGTCAAAGGCGGCGTCCCCTTTAATATAAACGAAAGCACTATTGGTCGTTAGAAATGCATATTGACACCATGTCCACACATTGCATTTTTCTAATATAATTAGATAAATTTGATTAATAATAAATACAAAAAAAATGTATACATTTCTTAGAAGTTTTGTGACAAAAAGTGACATTCGTAAGCCGATGGGTGCTTATACAATTTGTTTGACCACTAATTCTATGATCATTTGCTGCTAAAATCAGCTGACCGCTTACTGCAGTGTTAGAATATGGTGAATTTTGTCGGGGTCTCAAACTGACCGATAAATGCCTCGAGGTCGCTGAAACCAGGTTTTGCTTAAGAAAGGTTAGACTGCTTTCCAAAGAAAAATAGAATGCCTTATTTTTAATAATAGTATACCTGTGACATATTTATAAACATGGGGAAAAATCTCTGAATTAATCGAATTAATCATTGAATGTCAAAAGCTTAACTCTGACGTATGTCAAAAATGTGGTTTGACAAGCTGAGCACAAAGAAATACGCTGCTTCGCTACTACATTTTAAATGTCCAACTTTTCGGGGGCGTAAAATCGATATTCTAGCTTAATTATTTCCAATGTTAAATTTACGCATCCTATCATGTATGTACAACAGTAATGACAAAAGTGATAACGATAGTTATGGCAACAGTGATAACAACATTAATGAGACTAGTAATGATAACAGTAATGACAACAGTAATAAAAACAGTGATGATTACAGAAGTAACAACACTCATTACAACAGTGATTAGAACAGTAATTACAACAGTATTATTAAGAGTTTTTACTGATTGTGATGAACACATCCACAACACTCAATTAACTCAATAATGTGACATGATTTAAGACGCATTGTTTCGCTCGTTTGTTTGCTGGGTTTAACGTCCTATCGACAGTAATTTAGTCATTTGGAGACGATGTCTATTTGAGACAGATATAGTGCAGCCACACTACAGTATCACGCCGTAGACATGTGGTATGATAACACACCCAGTTACATTATCCTGACACAGGGCCAACCAGTCCTGGAATTATCATTATATGCTAAGCACAGAGAAAGGGAGCTATACAGTTTCTACGACTTCTGTATGTCGCGGCCGGGGCCGAGGCCGTCTCCGGGGCGGACGCTCACGGGACCGGTCCTAATTTCAGACACGTTTTAATAAAGCTATTATAGCTTATCGTTTGATGCCTTGATCAACCCCTAATTTTGTATTGTCAAATGTTGTCTATTTGTAATAAAATATTACTAGTACTTTAAAACCAAACGGAACGCGAAGGTTTGGAGGATTCATTTGTAGCTCACGGTATAACGGAGTGTAGGATAACAGCAAGTTATATCTACATAACTTAAAACTTTTACGATAGTTGAAGTGAAAAAAATTGCATTAAGGATAAAATCAAAACCTAAAATTATCAAACTGGTCATAGCAGCATCTCTGATTATTTGACAAGTTTGCTTTAGTAAACAGAAACACTAGCGATAACGCTAGACTAGTATAAATAAGTGTTAATTTAGATTCTCAAAAAAAAGAAGAAAACCCTCTTAATTAACGGTTTTAAAAAAGACTTATACCCCAAAATATCGATACCAAAATATCTCAGTCTCGACCATTGCACAAGGTATGTGTACCGACCTTGTAAAGCCACTCGAGGGCCTCAGTCTGTGTTTTGCTCCTGTCCAGTCCGTTGACCCGGTACCATTCCTGGGCTGCCTCCACCTTCCCACCCAGGTCCTTGCCGTACAGACTACCCATCTGCTTGATGTTGAATTCCTGAAGACACTCCGCGCCCTTCTTCTTCGTCACCTCCCATTGGGACCAAATGGACGACGGCCGGACCGGCTTATCAGGCGACGACGCCAGTAAATACGACCGTTCCCTGCGTGGTGAGACTGACCCACCTCCGTCACGTGTCGGAGAGTAAGACTTGAGAGGAGATAAACTTCTCCTTCCCCGAGGGGTCGGGGTTGTCTTTGCATATCCGTTTAAAATGTTTTCTAAATCTCCACCCGGCGTACATGATCCAGTTTTGTCTAGTCTGTCTTTAAAACTACTCGTCCTAGCAACACTGGCCGGAGTCTTTGGTGCGGAGGCTGGGTCGTAATTTTCTATCATGTAGTCCGCCATTTTGAATACCACTAAATAATATGTGTATAGTTAAAACAGTTCATAAACAATGAGGATCTTTCTCCATTCCAAACTAAATGTATCGATTCCTGTAATCCGTTAATACTCACACTAATCCATGACAAAACTTAATATCCAATCAGAGTTTTCTCCCTTTTTTAACTCTCTAAGATAAAGGAAGCATTTTGTCCATGCGGAGTTAAGTCAGCGCGACCGACACATGTCACCGGTATCAAACGTGTGACAATCTTGAAGAGAAAAGCCTCAAAAGTCAACGATATTTGTTTTTGGACTATGATATCAGTTTAAGATGTTTGCCTATAATAAATTACAAGTAAATCAGAGTGGCATCAAGACGATAAAGATGTGTGAAATACAAAGAAAGAAAGGTATACTTTCAGAAATACGCGCATGAATATGATATTATAATCACAGACAATCTCCTTATGTTATCCCTATTGATCACGAACTGAGCTTCCGAATGAAATGTTATCGCTATGAAACTACTAGTATATAAACAAAATGTAATAGATTGTATAACAGCCGAACAATATTTTAACACTATATTTATCTTGAAGCAAGTAAATATTTACTAGTATATGCAGACTTTACCACCGGATGTGCTTACTTATGTTACTAGAATCGACCAAAAGAAGACTTTTTCGACACTTTTTTTCTTTCATACATTGTTTTTTACACGGTGTCTCGCTGTCCTACGTACTATTTTTTGGCGTAATAAGAGTTTTTATTTTAAGCCACGAACGCATTATACAAAGAAGTTAAATAGCACCTTATTGAGAAAAAGGACAATTGGGCTTATTTATCAAATCGAAGATAAAAAAAAACAATTCTGAATCGTTGCCATAGTCATTCATTTGCCTGCATATTTAATAGTGATTCGAGAACTAGTTAGTATGTACAAGTATTTAAAATTATTTATTATTATTTATTTTTTGCAGTGTCGAATTATATATAATCATGAAATTAGATAAAAAGGCGAATTGGTACGTGTAATTTAACATATAAGTGGGTAGCTTAAATAAAATCAATTATTTAGCGTTTGAGCAGGAGTTTAATGTAAATTACATGACATATGCCTTTTCATGGCGTCTGAACTTCGTACCTCCATGACGTTCAATTCACCGAATCTTGTAGAATAGTGACTGTACCTTTTCCTATAGATACATTTTCTGTATTCACATTTCTTAGGTTTTACGTGCTACGTGCTAATCAAATAAAACTCATAAGACATTATTAGTTTTATATAGAGGGTTTCGTGAACAGTGTCAGAATATTATCGTGTAACAATTAATTAGAAAAAAAAGGGGAAAAATCAGATTACTTAAAACAACCTCCTTCGAATTCGGCGAATTATCATATAATAGTATACAAATATAAAAAATCTGAGAAGATAAGATATTTACAAGTAGGGGGCGCTGCGTGATTTATTGTATTTCAAAGTGGAGAAATCTAACCCCACGTTACCGCTCTTCTTATGGTATGTGAAAGTCGAAGGTCAAATATGAGAATAATAAATTGTTGCGCATATTTTTTTTCTATTTTTGACAAGGGTTGTCAAAAATGAATGTGTTTTCTGATGAACCGAAAGAAACACAATTATCGTTTTGTAAGCAATAGTAGACCGGAATACTTCAACACTTTAAACACAAACGCATTCCAAATATCATCGATTGAACTATTGAATGTCAGGATGAATCTTACGTTCGGAGTAGATTAACATGCCAAGCTTCGTATATTCTCAAACGTGTCACTGTAACGTTGGACCACGGGATCACTTGTTTCGGGGATAAACGTATTTACGATGTAGGTGAAAAGATGAACTCCTTCAAACATTAAAAACAGTATGGAAGCTTTGAATGAGCGATATCTTTTGTTCTATATTGAATTTATTGATTTTACATCAAGGAATGTGCATTTTCTAGTGGCATGCTTTTATCTTCAGTTCAACTTTGATTTGCAAGGTCACTTGTAAATTTATCAGAGCTCCTAGCAAATTAGCAGTACTGCCTGTATTTCTTCACTGCTTGATTGACATAATCGTTGTCTAAAAAGATGCAACGGCCTGTCGGAACCTCCAATCACTGCCGTATATACCCTTGGATTTTCATCTGACAAATCTTTGTTTCAATGAACATCAATCAAATACTTGCTAACAAATGAAACAACACATAGTATTTTGATTATTCTTCATTGAAATTACAAAAGCGAAAGCTGACCTTCAAACCCAAACAAGTATATGTAACGTGCCGTTTCATTGGTCAAATAATCCGTGCTTGCTCCGCCACGTATCGAATGAAATGATTAATTAATAATTCATGAGTACGGATCAAATAACCCACGATCGATTAAGAAGAAAAATATATAGACCATTTCACCGGGGATTCGGCAATACTCGGTATAATCCGCTAATTTAAACTGACCAATCAGTGACTGGGGAAAATCTCAAATGTATGTTAATTTCCCATTGAACAATGTGTGGAACTATACTCCAGTAAGAAGATTAGGTGTTCGGGGAGTGCTAGTTTATTTACGTAGGTAATTATTAGACTTCTTCCTCGTGACGGTAATCTTAATGTTCAACGGAGTCGAACTTATGAAGTAAATCGCACGTGGAAGCTAATGTCAGTCTCCTCCGATTCAAATTACACGCGTAGCGATACCAAGATTAACGTTGCTACCGAAGAGGCAGTCTGACTAGCTTTATCGACCATTTACAACCATTTGCAAGACCCATTTCTCATGAATTATGAAATGTGCACGTGTTGAAACTAAACTACAACCAATAGCATAAAGCCCCAAACTGTTTTCTGGTTAAAGTGAGCAAAAGACATCGGTCTAGGTGTGTTGAACATAACGACGTTAAATGCGACAATGTAGCGACTCTGAATTATCATGGCCAGAATTTGAAAGTGTTTCAGGTGGAAAGATATTTAAACTGCATATTTCTTGATGTTCAATATTTGTTTAACATTTGGTAAAATGCCAATTACACGTTGGAGGGAAAATCTACAAACGTAAAGGCTTGACTTCATTTTCTATGAATTATCTGGCTGAGGCACGTGTGCGTGCAAAAGAATCCAGCAGAAATTTGAAATTTGGACCTCTGCGAACATCTTAAAAATCACAAATGAGGTTCTAAATAATAAATGCCCGACTGAGAGGCATCCCACATCCACCCACCATGTCATGTGCATATCTTTTTCTCAAGCCTGGCTACTCCCCTGTGAACGTCAAATTGAAATGCAAATTGAGTCGATGTCGTTGTTTAAGAAGGTCCTTCGGCCTTTGGCACTCTCTAACAAACCGCAGCACCGTACATTTATCGCTATTGCTACCGATGGAGTGGGTGGGGGTCTGAAAAGGACCACAAAGTTCCTCTCTGCAACTGGAGAGAATTAACACAAGTCTTTTTTTGCCACCTCTCTGAATTCAACCAATTGGATCCTTCTCAGGACGATTTATTGGCACCATGTTTGTGCGCGGAGCTGTTTCTATAATATAAGGATTAATGCATAAAGTATGTTTTTATTCCGATATGAATTACAATATTATTTAATCATTTAGTGTCCTATTGTTAATTACGGGTAGAAGTGTGCGACATAACCGTTACCGCCGAGGAGTTCCGACTGTGTGTCCAGATTAAACCCACTCAGGATGACTGGTACCTCGGAATAAACTCTTGAAATCAAACTGTGAATTAGTACGCCACACGAACAGATCAGTGGACATTAACTCTAGTGTTCTCGGTACCACTCGAAGTCAGGCCGGCAAGGATTATAGGGATCAGGAGATATTACAATGGATGACTGACAGTGCTTCAGATGGTTCAAGGTGTCCGGACTGGCACTCTCTCTCACCCCTGAATGGTACTTTCTTCCAACTAACACACACTAAGAGATTAAGCTTGACAACTGCTACATTGAAATAAAAACAAAACACTTTAACAGATTAAAGGTATGACAGTTGTATTTAACCGGAAAGAACTTGACTATTGATCTCTATTGAAGTCAAGAGATCAAAGGTCGATGTCAAACCTTGACCAGTCGTCCCCCATGAGGTTTAGACCACAATATTTTATGTCTTCAAGCAGTTCGCTTCTCCATCTAATTAATAAAGTTTATTAAATTCGGAAACCCTATTCGTGTCCCTTAAACGGACCGGAAATAAGATGTTCGTTTTATTACAACTTTGATGCTCAATTTCCGGATATAAGTGAAATGACACGATTGGTTTAAGTACGTTACATATTGTACATCAGTCATATAGCAATACAGCTTAAATATACACGTATGTTTTACTACAACTGAACCTTTGTACCGAGTTTTTCAGTATGCAAACATGAGGAAGCTACAGCTCAATAAATGTATTGTTTAACCATTCTCCAAGTATAACATTGACCTTTGAAGTTCTTACAAATCATGCACCCCGAAAACCGTCTCATCATGATGAACAATGGAACTTATAGTTAATTTTAAAACATTTAAATACATGACAAAGTTGCGGCCCATGGAAGACAGAAAGTTGACAGACGCCAGCCATTGAACCGACAGCCAAACTAATTACTTGGAACAGTGGTTAAAAAAGCATATGCAATGTATATTGATATCTATTCAACAGAAATGACCAATTAAAAAAAGTCGTACTTATAGTAAGAATTGTATCACGACCTTTGTTCCACCAAAAAGTCAAAATACAGTAAAATTGCGATAATCTGAAGACTGGTGGAGAAAAATAATGCTCGGAAAATGCAAGGCTTGGAAAAATCGGGAGTATTTTATCATGATACCCGGATAATCGCTCCTTGAATAATTCACGATGCTCGGATGATTCGAAAATTTAATGATGCCCTGATATTCGAAAAATCCCGATGTTCAGATAATTTGAATAAATCATGATGTTCGGATAATCGCTTCTCGAAATTTTCATGATGTTCGGATTTTTCGAGAAAATTATGATGCACGGATAATTACTCCTCGTAATTCGAAATATTCATGATGTCCGAAAAAAAAATAAAAATCATGTGCTTGGATAACTCGAAACGTCATTCCCCTTGGGTAACGAAAGTTTACTGTTTAGCACAGATTTAAATACAAAGTGAGCTCATATCACTGTTGTGGAAACAAACATAAACATAAGATGTGCATGATACCATACTTGATTGCCTTATCATGGGAGGTTATGACAGACCCCGAGGTGATCTGTATACATTGGCATCTCTCGGTTTTATCCGACAGTCACGAGACGTAAGTAAAGCCGTCGTTATCATATTCCAT
>CM037788.1:36649830-36699830 GCA_021229015.1 Solen grandis | reverse complement strand
AGACTTGTTAAAAATGTTACCGGTATGCCTGATAGTTTCAACTGGTTAGCCCAGTGCCCGGATGATGTGACTAGGTATGGTATGTCCTATATCGTAGTGAGGTAGCACACACTTCCATTGACAAAATTTAACTGCCTGCCAATATTGCACCTGGAATGTTTAAAGGGAGAGAGGTAGATTGATTTATCCTTACACATACAGCATGTCTTAACTATTTTTTAATCATCTGTTTTATACATTTATACAACACTTAGTTTTAATATTGCTGTCCCTGCTGCCACATAGCACATTTGATTGTGGCTTCTGCAAGTGGGATCGACAATAATATATTCCCATTCTCCCATTCTTTTTAAGTTTATGTAGGTCTCGCCTTATATACTTTGGCAGATAAACAATTTCCATACAACTCAATACATTGGATAAAATTGAGGTTAATAACATTATAAAATACTGAACTATTTTGTGTGTATGATACTCGCCATCACCATGTTTCATTAAGAAAAGTAACGTTCACTTGGAAAAAAAGTCGCCATCGAAGTTTCACCATTATTTTCATTTACATGGAAAAAAATATTATATTGAGTACTTGAGTCGCTACTAGTATACGGAGCTTTTTTGTAACAATGACAACTCTTATAACATTTTCCTTCGCTATCATTTTCCTTTCAAATC
Organism: Solen grandis; assembly: GCA_021229015.1. NCBI lineage: Eukaryota > Metazoa > Mollusca > Bivalvia > Adapedonta > Solenidae > Solen > Solen grandis. The sequence continues at coordinate 36,699,158 of CM037788.1, read as the reverse complement.
CTCGACTGTTAACGCACCTTTTTTTGAAAATTTGTTATTTTTGGTTTGGTGATGCCCCTATATTTGTGTTGCTAGCAAAACATATACAAGACAACTTGGTTTTGAAATATTCCTCGGAATGTGATGCAGCTGCGCTTAGAACTACTAATGCTTTAATAATTAAAAGGTTCGGAAAACCATGCTTATTTTCCATTTGTTTCTGTATTTTATTTCGAATAAGCAGCAGGGACTTTATAAACACATGGGTACAATAGAATCCCCGGAATAAGGCTCGTTGCTCGGATTTCGCTCTTCGAATTATCGAAGTTTTAATACATCTATTTCTCGGATTTTGTTTTGGATATTATTTTCATGAAAAAGTGTGTATAACAAATGAAAAATAGCAATTAATTAAACATTGAACGATACTGCTTTACTTTCACATAAGCAGTGATTTGAATTTATTGACTCTAATGTAGCTTCGTGATATAAGTGCCACATCTGACCCCCCTACTTTTGAAGGTATCCGCACTATAAACAGTTTTATTTATCAAAGTTACTTCCCTTAGCGGTGTTTGTTTCAAACGTCCAGCAAAATTTATTGTGAAGGTAAAAGTAAGACGTCTGTCACGATTGCATGAACATTTACTTTAATAGATTTGTTATTTCCCTTGATTTTTTAAATATATTAATCAGAAGTGTTCTGAGTTCGACGTGTCCGTTTTAACAGTGTTTCACTATTTGTCACCAGTTTTCGCGTACTATTTCTAGGGTATTGGTTTAATTTTCAGTTTTGAATGCAGGGATTTTAGTCCTAAAGTGTAAAGGGCAAAACCTCGAAGCGGCTGAGTCGCCGTCTGTGGCTTCTTTCAAGTAGGAGCTCTACCAGTTGACCTGCTAAGGGACTTCTTCGGCTCAGTTTCAAAGTCAAATCAAGTGATTGAGTTTAACCAGCTGGGACACCCTGTGCTCAGGTACTGCCATGGAAGCTGGACAGTGCCTGATGGTAGAAACGTTAATGAACATCATTTTCCTTATTTTTCACTTCTTTTTTCTTATTGATCGTGACAGAGACTAATTCTATTTTGTTCTGTATGTTCTCTATTTAGCTCACCTGAGCACAATGTGAGCTTTTGTGATCGCCTTTTGTCCGTCGTCCGTGCGTGCGGGCGCCCGTCGTCAACAATTTCTTTAAACAACATCTCCTTCTAAACAATTCACTGGATTTTGATAAAACTTCACAGGAATGGTCATTATGGGGCCCTTTACCAAAGTTGTTAAAATTATTTTGATTGGTAAAAAATCTAGGTCACAGGAGCTAAAAATAGATTTTAAAAATGAAAATTTTAAAAATCTTCTTCTCCGAAACCCCAAGGCCTAGCCTTTTGATTTTTGGTATGTAGCAGGATCTTATGACTCTCTATCAAGTTTGTTCAAATCATGACCCTTGGGTCACTTGATTAAACATAGGCTAATATAGAAAAAACTTGAAAAATCTTCTTCTCAGAAACCACAAGGCCTGGGGTTTAGATATTTGGTGTGCAGCATTGTCTAGTAGATCACTACCAAGTTTGTTCAAATCATGGCCCTGGGGTCAAAATTGGCCCAGCACCAGGGGTCACTTGATTAAACATAGGCTAATATAGAAAAAAAAACTTGAAAAATCTTCTCAGAAACCACAAGGTCTGGAGTTTAGATATTTGGTATGTAGCATTGTCTACTGGGTCTCTACCACGTTTTTACAAATCATGACCATTGGGTCAAATTTGGCCCCACCAAAGGGGTCCCTGATTTTACATAGGCTAATATAGGGAAAAACTTGAAAAATCTTCTCAGAAACCACAAGGCCTGGTGTGTAGCATTGTCTAGTGGATCTCTTCTAAGTTTGTTCAAATCATGACCCTGGGGTCAAAATTGGCCCCACCCCAGGGGTCACTTGATTTAACATAGACTAATATAGGAGAAACCTGAACAAAATCATCTTCTCAGAAATCACAAAGCCTGGAGTTTAGATATTTGGTATGTAACATGGGCTAATAGACCTCAACCAAGTTTGTTCAAATCATTAATCATGCATTGTCTAGTGGATCTATACTTAGTTTGTTCAAATCATGGCTCTGTGGTCAAATTTGGCCCCGCCATAGGGGTCACCTGATTTTACATAGGCTAATTCTTCTTTTTAGAAAACTAGAAAACACATGGCCTGGGGTTTAGATATTTGGTGAAAATTGGGCCCGCCCCAGGGATCACTTGATTTTACATAGACTTATTTTGGAAAAAAACTAGAAAAATCTTCTTCTCAAAAACCACAAGGTCTGGAGTTTAGATATTTGGTATGTAACATGGGCTAATAGACCTCTACCAAGTTTGTTCAAATCATGACCCTGGGGTCAAAATTGGCTCTGCCCCAGGGGTCACTTGATTTTACATAGCCTAATGATACCAGGTGAGCAATCCAGGGCCATCATGGTTCTCTTGTTTTGCTCTCTATGGAGCATACGGTTGGAATTATTGTCAAATCTGGAAGCTTTAGATGTACACATACTGGAACATTTCTGATTTGTCACCTCTGCCAAAAACCTGGGCTATGCCATCAATAACTTATCAGACTGGGGCCAACATATCAACTGTGGTATATAATAAAAAGCCAATATAAATTCTAAGATTCTTAAGACTGAACCTCAACATTGCTTTTACAAAAAAAAGGAGACAGTACTTAACATTGATTAGACTTCTTGTCAAATATGGAAATATCACATGGGTACAACATCAACAAAATAAAAATATGCTATATTCTATTTAGACTCGTAATACTCAATGTGACTAAAGTTGGGAAAAGTTCAAATTTAAATCTGATACATTCCCCGACACCAATGAGTTGCATACTGCAGAAGGTTAGTTCTCAACTTTAAATATTCCTAAACAATGTTAAACCATACTTTAATTTCTATAGTCTACATAATTCATTTTTCTATTTTCAGGGCCAAGAAAAGATCATGGAAGAAAACAAAAGTCCTGAGGCGTCTGTAGTGACAAAAGTGAATGACGATGTTTCAAATAAAGAAGAAACAGCACAGAAAATGGATGATGCTTCATTTAAAACTCCAGGCTTTATTATTCCATCCAAGAAGAAGATACAGCCAAATGTTTTCAAAGCACCCAATATTCCAGCTCAGAAACAAAAGATTGAAGATAACAAAGAACATCAAGAAGATAAAGGTCCAGAAAAGGCCCCATGTGACAATGATGTTGTAAGTTCTGCTTCCATAGATTTGTCAGATGCATCTGTAAGTCAGTCAGCAGGTTCTGATAAACCTGATGCAGATCCTGTAAAGAAGATTTCCCAAAAATCTTCAAGTCTCTCACCAGCGGAACAGCTACAACTTTCTAAGAATCCTGTGCCGTATAAGGAACCTCCCTGGAGCTCAGTTTCAGATGATAAATTCACATTTGAGGTAATAAAAAATGGTGCAATTATTGACAAAGTAGAACTCAATACAAAGTCTTTCCATGTGGTCGGTAGACTACCAAGCTGTGATATCCCGATGGAACACCCATCCTTGTCTAGGCATCATGCAGTAATTCAGTATTCGGATGGCTCCACGGAATCCTTCCCCAGGGGTTGGTATCTGTATGACCTGGATAGCACGCACGGCACATGGATCAACAAGAATAGAGTGCCCCCCAAGAAGTACCATCGCCTGCATGTGGACTATGTATTAAAGTTTGGTGGTAGCACCAGGTACCATAATCTTTTTTGTAATTTGTACCACTAGACCAGTGTAAATGTAACATCCTATTTTGAAGTTTTCCTCAACTTAAAAATCTCAAATTTTGTAATGCCATTATTTTGAAATGTTGAAGAAATTTAAAAAAGTTTCAGAACATGTTTATAATAGCTTGTTTGCCAAGTTTATCATTTATCAGTGATTTATTTACCTCTGCACCCTGTATCTGAGATGCAATGCTTTTGGTGTGAATGCAATGTTTTATTTTCAATGCATCCTTTGGAAAAATATATGGAAGATATTATCAAAATGAAAGGAGGAAGCATACTTTCTGTATTGGTTCTCAATTTTTTTAGCCTGTTAAGTCCCGGGACTTGTGCAGCAAAAATTGTAAAAAAAGTCAATGAATTATGTTCTATAGTTAAATTTCTTCAAAATTTTGATTGAGGATTTGAGATTTTTTTGGGCACTAGAAATCAAAGTTGTGGCTGCTTGCTGAGGTCATTTTTACAGGTTCTTTTTCTTTTTGATAGATTTCAAGTAAGGGAACTTTATTTAAAGTCTGCAAAATACACATACAGTTGAAACCAATATTTAGCAATGCCATATATAATTTCAACAAAATAAAAAAAAAAAAACGTTTAGGAATATGAGTAATACTATATGAGTAAATACATGAGAAGCATAAAAACATACAGATCAAAGCAAAACATAGCAGCATCAGCCATGTAAGTTAAAGCTAAAAATACTGCTTCACATAATTAGAGGGCAGCTATATCATATAGGAATCACACCTGCATTGCCCTGTCCTGTCTCATTCTACCTTATACTGTCACATCCTACACACACAGTATGTGAAGACAAGGTGGGATGAAGAGGTTATAAACACGTTAAGTAATAGTTCTACATTGTAGTTGAAAATGGCCTTAAAAGAATCACATATAGTGAGATTGAAAAATCGTAAAATGCACTTAGAAGTTAGAGAGATGAAGTAAGCAAATTAAATAGGGGTGCTCAGGTCCAGTGATGAGGACCCAAAGGTTGCAAGTTTGTTCCGCACTGCAAGAATTTCTCAGGTGTATAGTACCGGTACAACCCATTTACCATCAAATTAGCTTTAGTCATCACAACCCAACCCCCCCACACACACACACACACATTAGTTTGTTAAACATTTTTGAAAGTGTTTTAACTTCAAATGTTGTGTGTTGAATGGATTTAGAAAATTAAAACACACAATTTTGCCATTGTTTTTCTGTTCATTCACTTTGGATCTTCTTGTTTTGTATCACAAATGTATTAAGTCAATCCACTGTATTAATCACTTTTACTGATAGCTCTATTTTCGGTTACAGGCTATTCATATTGCAAGGTCCGGATGAAGACAGAGAAGAAGAATCCGAACTCTCTATCAGTGAGATGAAAGATCAAAGAGAGAAACAGAAGAAGGAGGTAGAACTGCTCAGGCAGGCAGAGGAGGCTGAGGCTGAAAGGAAAGCAGAGTTACTGAGGAAACGAGAAGAAGATAAAGGATGCTCTTGGGGTTTTGATGAAGATGTGCAGGAAGAGGAGGAAGGAGAGGAAAATCCATTTGCTGCAGTTGAGAATGAGGAACTCTACATTAGTGATCCTAAGAAGTCACTGAATGGGTTTTTTGAAAGGGAAGGATATGACCCTCCAGAATATGATTTCACAGAGACAGGGTTTGGAAAATGGAAGTGCTCAGTTGAATTACCTGTGGACACACCAACTGGTGAGCCAATGAGAGCAGAAATTGTTGTGTCTGGGAAGAAGAAAGAGGCAGTTGTTGCCTGTGCTTTAGAGGCGTGTAGGATGTTGGATAGGCAGGGACTGTTGAGGAAATCATCTCAGGAAAGTCGAAAAAAGAAGAAGAAAAACTGGGAAGAAGATGATTTCTATGATAGTGATGAAGATGTGTATTTTGATAGAACAGGAACTATTGAAAAGAAGAGAGAAGTTCAGGAAAAGTAAAGTTGGAAAGTCAGATAAGAAGTCTGAAACTTATGACACTTTGTTAGAGAAGCATAAACAAATCATTGCAGAAATTGAAGAAATAGAGGCAAAACTTGAGCACGCTAAGCAACAGGCAGCTGCCATGGAGAGTGAAGAAGTGGATGCATTAGATGCATACATGTCAGCTATAAAGTCAGGGATGATGGACACAAAAACAAAAATGAAATTGAAGAGGCAGCTGATGGAATTAAAGCAAGAGGAACAGAAAACAAGGAAGCTTGTTAATATTGCAAAACCAGCATCGTTGCCTGAGTTGACAGTACAAAAGGCAAGTAATATTAAGCCAGGCTTAACCTCAGGTGTAGGGAAAATTAAAGGCCTAGTGCATGGAACAAAAGTGCAGCCAAAACCTGCAGTAGTTAGAGAAGAAAGAAAAATTGAGCAAGAAGATTTTGAAGTTGAAGAAGAGGATGAGGAAGAAGAGAAGGAGAAAAGTGTAAATACAAAAACTGAAGAGGAAAGTGAAATTAAGCAAAACATAGATATAAAGGTCAAATCAGATAAACGAAAGAAAATCGAGACCATAACTGAAAAGTCAACAGGCAGTTTGGAATTAGATAAAGTGATATCAGATGTTGATGAAGAGAGGAAAAGTGCTCAGAAGAGTGTCCCTAAAGTGAAGGGACCAACTCTACCATTGGCAGCAGTTCTTGAAAAGTTGCAGGAGGAAGTTGACAAGGAAGAGGAAAATAAAACAGAAAAGACTGAAAAGTCCGTTGCTACAAAGAAAAGAAAGTCTGAAGGAACGATGGATGTTATAAAGAAGTTGAAGAAAGAGACTGAGGCTAAAAGTTATGAATCAAGTGATCCAGATTATGCTGTTTGGTTACCACCACAAAATCAAGCAGGGGATGGAAAAACTCATCTGAATGCAAAATTTGGATATTAATTTTGTTCCATAAACTTAATTTTGTTTCATTATTATATAGAAGATAGAAATGATGTCATTTGTAAGAAGACTTACATTTTCAGGATGATTCTGTTTTGTTGGATCACATACTCAAAGGTTCACAAAACTTAATTATTAATGTAACACATGTGTATTACAGTAGTCTGTACATGTAACACATATCGTGATATTATATTGCTTGATTTACATCTAGATAAATAAGTGTTATAAATGGTTAATAAAAAATACTGAGGTTAGTCTCAAATATTAATTGATCTCTTTTGAAGAAATTGTAACTCTTGTACAATTTGTAACAGGATGATGGCTTTGGTGGGTATGCTTTCAAGAAAAAAAAAAGTTATTGATCTCATTGAAAAAATGCTAGTAAAGGATGACGTCTAATTTAAATATTTACATATGTTTTTAATGCACTGAATGAGTGGACAATTTAAACCATTTCAATTTGACAAGTTTAGATTTGTTTGATAAGGATTTTTAAACACAGTGCATACTGTGTGCTAATCCCTGGAGTTTGTTACGTGTGAATTTTACTGTTTTTATTGCCCCCACCAAAAATTGGGGGGGGGGGGGTGGATATAGATTTGCCTTTGTCCGTCCATCCTTCCGTCTGTCCTAAAACTTTGTGACACACCTAACTCCGAAAGTATTTGTACTACATACTTGAAACTTCATGGATATATTATTCGGGACATGAACATGTGCACCTGGGTATTTTCATCAAACCATCATTGAAATTGGCAGAGTTATGGGCCTTTGTTTTTGAAAAAATATGAAATTTTATGCTTGTGATGCATGTAACTCTAAAAGTATTTGTACTACAGACTTGAAACTTTATGGATATATTACTTAGGACATGACTTGCGCACCAGGGTGTTGGCCTTTGTTTTGGAAAATGTGACGGGTGGGGGCATCTGTGTCCTCTGGACACATTTCTAGTTTACATTGCGGTAAATCATTTAGGATTTTGAATTTCAGATTTTAATACAAGACATTGCAAGCATGTGGGGTAGAGCCAGGAAAAGGTGCATTATTTATTTCTTTGATTGTCACTAATTTTTCTTATCTTCTTTGTTTTAATGGTAAATAAACCATGGATATCTGATGTTAGTCATCTAGTTGTTCCTGCAGTATTTGTTCATATGTATATAATTGTGACCATTGTTTGTTTATATCATATTTCCTTTAAAATGAAGTTTCAAAATTACATCAAAGTCTGTGTCAATTCTTCGGAATAATAAAACTTAACAGTGGCATGATTTTGCAGGTACACGATCATTGTCTGTTAATTGATTGTGTGTAGTATATACACTCTAATGATTTGAAATGTGTTAATGTATATTTTGACAATTAAGGAGGAATATTTATTAATAAAACCCTGAATTTACCGGTAGTATTGTGTAGTTATGATTATATATACTGTTATCTATTTATTATATCCCCACTTCTCAAAGTGTTGTAATCACATGTATCATACAAGAGTGTTCTGTGGAACACATGTCACCTTGCTGAAGTGTGATGGCTTACAGCAGGTGTCATAACAATCACATCCTGGTACATTTTACATGCGTAGCTTGGGTATTAATTACCTTCAGTGATAACTCTTATAACTCTTGTGCACCTGGGTATTTTCATCGAATCATGGAGCTACAGGCCTTTGTTTTTGAAAAATATGGAATTTTATGCTTTGAACACACGTGACTTTGAAAGTATTTGTTGAAAGTATTTGTACTACAGACTTAAAACTTCATGAATGTTTTTTTTTAGGACATGAACTTGTGCACTACTTATGCTCCCCCCCCACCCCCCTTTGCCTTTGTCTGTCTGTCCATCCCAAAACTATGACACTGGTAACTCTGAAGATATTAGTGCTATAGACTTTCAACTTCATGGATATATTACTAAGGACATGACTTGCGCTCCTGGGTGTTGGCCTTTGTTTTGGAAAATGCTATGGGTGGGGGCATCTGTGTCCTCAAGTCACGTTTCTAGTTGATCCATTGTTGCAGTATTTGTCTTAAACCGACTTCACACGGTGAAGGAATTTGCGTTTGTTACGTTCTGTCACATCCTGTCCTAAACTCTCATGAAATTTGGTGCCTCTTGTTGATAATGCCTTTATACTTTGAATTATGAGTTCTGATGAAACGAAGCAGTATGCAAGTGCAGATAATGTGTTCAGGATATCCAAAGAATTCTAGCCTTTTTTTCTGTATCAAAGCAGTATGCAGGGGGATTAATGACCTTCAGTGATAGTTCTAGTTAATATGATTGACTCTTATGTAGAATGGCCCCTAACTAATCAGTAATCTTTGTATTATTTTAGACTCAAATCCATTAATTTTAATATGACTGTTACAAGATGATTTTAGACATTATGTAATATTAACCTTCCAGATTTCAAAATACTATAATTATAACATTGTACTATGATATGTACATGTAATAAGTAGTACTTTGATTTTAATGTATTGTGACTAAAATATACCAGTACCCAGATCACTTAACACGACGCCAAAATGCCCAGAAATTACTATGCATATTGGTTTAACCAGTAAAAAGCTGTACAAACGTCTGACAAATGCATGTGAATCTTGCTTTAAATAGTTAGCTTAGTTAAACTACCTCCGACAAACATTTGGGGTGGGAATATACCTATTTTGGCATCGAGTTAATTACATTGTTTGAGAGTAGATATACCCTGAAGATTAACAAATTTGGGCTGTAGAACTTCTGATACTCTTCATCCAGGCATCTCTGCTTGTCTTATTTTTTTCCAATAGCTTCTGCTCAAAACTTTGTCAACATAGATGGATGAAAGGCACTGGTCAAAGTCGCTTTATAGTTTGACCAGCCATCTCAGGAGTAGGAGGTCATGGGTTTTATCCCTGGATGCAACATCACCAAAGTCATTAAGAAGAATCCTTGTTTGTCTTTCTGCATTGAAAGGTATTTCAACCTTGGAAATGGATTATGCTTTTGTTTACTGCAATTCTCGTCCATGACGTCTACCCACCTATGAAGTTTCAAGGTTATATGTTTGATAGTGCATGAGTTATGCTTCGGAAAAAAATTAATTGAATATGAAATTAACCCATGACGGATAAACCCGTCCTACACATGAGACAGCTTATTTGCCAACAAAACGGGTTAACCCGTTTTAGGGGGTTTCCCATGTGGAAATTTAACCAAGGGCAAGATTTCAAAAATATGATGTACAGAGTTACGGTTCTTGTGCATGACACTTCTTAATGAGATCTATCCACCTGTGAAGTTTCAAATTAATAGCTTTGATACATTCTGAGTTATGCTCTACCCAAAAAGTGTGACAGATGGACAGACAACTCTGACAGAAAACAGTTTATCTCCCCCATATAAATATGGGGGAGACCTGGAGAGTAACGGAATAATTTGCATGAGTGTTAAATTCGATAGCTGCACAGCATTGGGAAAAAGTCTGCTACTTTACAGGACGGCAATAACTGCTCCTCACATCCAAGGAAGATAACCTGACTGCTATCCCAGGAATTCAAATGGAATCTCAATGAAACAAAGACAATCTTTATTGCACAAATCCCATGTATTATTTTCTTACATTACAAATATTGTCAACAGAAGCCTTAAAATTCAGCTGAAAGTATCTCAACTTTAAATCTGACTTGATATAAAGATAATGCACAACAATTTTAAACCGTATGAATACACAACACAATTTACATCTGTATTTATTTACAGGCGTTAAAAAAATTCAATAGTGTATATATGCTTAAACACATATGCACATCTTTAAATTTATCAATAGTGTAAACACATGCATTTTAAGATTTATCAATAGTGTACTTAAACACATGCACTTTTAGATTTATTAATAGTGTACTTAAATGCATGCATTTTTAGATTTCTCAGAAGTGTACTTAAACACATACATTTTTAGATTTATCAATAGTGTACTTAAACACATACATTTTTTAGATTTCATCAATAGTGTACTTAAACACATACATTTTAAAATTCAAACTTATAAAGAAATCCAAGTAAAAACTTTGAAAAGGCAACTGGAAACCAAAAATGTAACTTGATCAATATGTCATAATCTTTACACAACCTATATTTTCTTTTGACTGTCTGTTTTATATATCAAAGTAGCTAAAATGTAGACAATCAAGAAAGCAACTTTCAACATGTGAAACTGGACTTGAATTTCTATTTATACACAGAACAATACATAAATACATAAAACATTTTAATATCAATTATTTTCACAAAATTACTTTCTGTATATATCCTAACACCTTTATTTTAACAAAATAAATGGAAAAGAGTGAGTTTTTAGCGTTCATTGATAAAATATTAACTTAACGGAAAAGCAATGTGAAAATTAAGTGTTCTCTGAGCGGTGTGAAGTTGTCTTTAATTTGCACATGATAGTCTAAATGCCTGCATTTAGTTTTGCTGAAAGGAAATGCAGCCTCTCAAGGGAAACTGGAGACTGGTCTCTATTTGGGGGTAGGTGTTATTCAAAAGTTAAATTCTCTTTAAGTTCAGTGCTGGAAATCTAGTAATTGACCACTGCTCACAGGTTGATTGATATTCAGAAGTGACCACTAGTACAGGTTGGCTGTTATTCAGAGGTGACCACTAATGCAGGCTGACTGCATATTTACCCCATTATCTCATACAGACATGTTTTAACCCTTTACTTCATATAGACTCATTCTGACACATATGCAAACAGAGCAGACCCAGATCAGACGCTCCTATACCAGCTGTCTGATCAGGGTCTCCTCTGTTTGCTCGTACAATATTATAGCTCAGTTTTTACACTGTCATTTGTGGAAAAGAAAAATTCATTATTTCATAAACCATTTAAAGATCAGTCAGTTAATATTCATAAAATCATAAATGTGTACATGAATATTCATGAGGTAAAGGGTTAATTTTAATTTAAATTATGTATGAAACATAAATTTAAAATATTCATGAGGTAAAGGGTTAATATTGCTCCACCAAATAAACCTTGATGCTGATGTTATTCTTTCTGACATTTAAGCCATAAGGCTCCAATTCCACCAACATTACTTAATGCTATAAAGTAATGCTTAAATTTTTAAACTAGGTAGATACACATTCCACCATTACTATTTTATGAAATATTCAAGTACAGGACTACACTGAAATGATTCATTACCGAAAAAAACTAACAATAATTGTTAAGAAATTAAATAATTGGGAATTTTTATTAGAGAAACAAGATTAATGATATTCTCCCTTAAGTATTTTAGTTTTACTTAGTGCTAAGAAATGTTGGTGGAAATGGACCCAGTTCACTGAATAGAGTAAAGGAGTTGACTAAAAATGAGCACAAAATTTAATACAAAAACAAACATACACTACTCCTAAAACTTAATCTGACGATTATTAACCTTCCAAAAAAAAAAAACCAAAATTCCAAAACAATCCAAGAAAAACATGAAATTTCTGAAACCTACCTTAACACTCAATTATGCCGTTTTCACTATGTATACCATGGAAATGCCAGTAAAGCAATCTGGTTTTATAGCATTGTTGAGTAACGATAAGAAAACTGTATTAAACCTCGTCAGAATGTTACTGACTTGCAGGCTGCTCAGGTTTTATTCTAGTCACATAGTTCATAATTTGTAGCTTTCATCTGGTGAAATATTAGAATATATTAATTAACACACCAACAAATTCATTACACAGTAACACAACAACCTACCCTATGTCCTGTTTAATGCTGCACTCAAATGAGCTAAGAAATCTGTATAAAACTTCTATATCCTGACCAAGTTTCACATGGATTTCTTACCTCTGACACTACAAACTGTGTGCACCCTGATCAGCCTGGCTGATCTGGGATACCAACCTCCTATGCAATGATCTCCCCTTACAGGAAATAACCTTCACATTGACCTCCCCTAACAAGAAACTATCCTACACATTGATCTCCCCTTACAAGAAAATAGCTTTGCCTTTACTTTGGATAAATGATATTGTTTATAAACAACCATCAACATATCCAAAACAAAATATCAAAGTGTTTGTTTATCTAGGACACTTGACAATCATTTCATTATTTAAACATTATCATGGCAATTGCCAGGCAGCAGAAAATATGGTATGGGAAAAAATGGAGGTTGTCTGTCTTTAATAGTGTCGAAACTGTGTAGCCATGGAGAGCAGGGTTAAACCAACAAACAAACATCAGTGGAATGTTTTTCATAACAATGCAGGAGCAAGTTGCGCACACAATGTGTTCTAGTTTCATTGTCCAGAACCAGACTATAAAACACATTGAAACTATTTGTGTGAGCAAATGGCCTCAGGTACATATAATGACATCTCCCCTTGCGCAAGTACATGTTTGCATAAACATTTAAGTTCTAAATAGGAAATGATTGGGTAATGGAAAAGCTAATAACAAACATAAAATCTTCCAATATATGTTCTTATTCTGATCACCAATATATGCAGTAATATATAATGTAAAAAAAATTTTTTTGAAATGGTGGGGGACTGTTACAACCCTAAAATAAAACTAATTTTGATAGAAGTCTATTACATAAAATGCTTGCTGTTTATGTTAAAATTGAAAGTGTTTAAAACCTAAACATTTATCAGTGAATATCACCACTGATATTATGGTAACAATTTGTAATTTAATGAAAAAAAACAACAAGAGTGTACATTGGAACATGTGTCACCAGCTGAAGCATGACAGAAAAAATGTGATGGACAGACAGACGATGGAAAAGTTATCCCTATGTGTCACCTCTGCTTACAGCAGGTGACACAAAAAATTGAGTTTAAGTCCGAGACAAGTGAATGAAAGTTGGGTCTTCAGACAGGAGATGAAATGGTCCCTTATTGGCAAAAATGTTGCAGGGTAGTCAAAGATGAGTCTGTTTGAGATTTTGAATCTCTTAAGTACCTTGATAACCCTATATTGCAGTTTAACCCTTTCCCTCATATAGACTCATTTTGACACACTCAATAGGTACCACATAAAGCCTGATCTGCAGAAAACCTTACCAAATTTAATTATAAAGTCCTCATTTCCAGACCACTGAGGAGCAGCGAACAGCATAAAACCTGATCAGCCTGCGAGTTACTCGCAGGCTGATCTGGTTTTATGTTGTTCTCATAGGTCTTTTCATGGTTTCCTCTATGAAGGAAAGGATTAAATTTACTGATCCAAATTGATTACTGACCTTTATTTTTTAAAATGAGATTTACCCTGTTACTTTAGAAACTGTTTAAAAAAATAATCAGATAAAATGCAGGTGATAATGATTTGTTATTTACTGGTTATATAAATTTGTAAATTACTGGTAATATTGTTTGTTAAATAAATGGCAATACTAATTTCTTTATTTTGATGGATAGCTCCCAAAATAAAATATACATATGAACAAAATTAGCCATAACGATTCTTTTCTCTCCCAATAACAATATTTTTATAACTGCAAGCCAATTAATTTCATATCAACTACTGCGTCTTATAAATCACTGATTTCTAGAACAAAAAGAAAAAAAAAAGCTTACAGTTAACAGCTTCTGAATGCAGAACAATGGCCTTGAGAGTAAAAGTTCAAGGTCAATGTATCATTCTATCTGGTGATGATATTTCTTTGATAAAATATCCATTAAATAAATATAAAGTAATAAAATATATAAAAATCAATAACAAAGAACAAAAAAAAAAGTTATAAATAAATACTGCCATGTGTTTTCCCATTAGGAGTGTACAGATGAAACTCATTATTAAAAAACAAAGAGAATGATGTTTCCATCTCAATATTTTGTATTTCAGTATTTCTTTTATCTTATCACATATTCCTTGTCCTGTTTGATAAATATTCACCTTATTTTAACTGTTAATCCCAATACATGTTAATGCCATTCAACATGAAACTTAGGATTGTTAATGTCAGTGTAACCTGGTGAAAAAAATGTGCAGCAAGCCAAGAACTTGAATCCGGGACCCCTTATTTACAGGGCCAGTGCTCTACCACCTGAGCTACGAGACAGACCACTTACACAAATCTCTCTTACTTTTGGCTGTTACATACTCCCCTTCCAATTTGTCCCAGAAATAACAGTACAGAGAACAAATTCCTATGTTCCCAAAGGCAGTATACATGTATACTGGCAAACTATACAGTAACGGCCCCACGTTGGGTGCCAAATGTAATCAAATGAGAAAAATGTGCAGCAAGACTAGCAACTGGAACTCAGGACCCCTTGCTTACAGGGTGAGTGCTCTTACAACAGAGCTACAGGACCACTTAAACAAATCTCTCATCCACAAAGGTTACTTAAAGGCTGTAACATAATCAAACAAAACCAATTTGTACCTGCTTAAAGCTTGAACAGTATGGAACTTACTTTTTAAATGGTCCGCTACTTCTTAAAACTAGCTATCGGTGTATAATAATCCTCAAGGCAGAACAGGTGTCAGAGGCCCCTTAAGTTTGACTGAGACAAGATTTTAGTTTCAGCTGTTTCTTAATTAATAATAAGAAACTATTGCACATTCTAAGTAGTTAAGAAAAAATTACTGTCCACTTGAATAAGATTCAGGAGCAACCATTTCTCCAGACTCTTCAGAAAAACACATATCTATCAAACATCAAATATTGATATTTGTGGAAAATCGTGTACCAGTCCACAGACCTTCCCTGTGTTCAATTAACCCTATTGCTCACAACATTAGGCATTTGGTTCCCTGTTTGCAATCTTTATGCTATTATACAACAGGGATGTAAACGCTAACCTAAGGGACTTTTAACAATAACTGAACGCAGCCCTGGTTGTAGGATACACATTATCCATGAAGTGTATAACTATGAAGACACAGGTACAAGAAGTAAGACAGGTTGATGTGGCACAACAAGATGAGACATAGAGATGTCTGTACAGGGGACCAGGATGTTCGCGAAATACACTGCGACATGTTCACAAGAAGAGTGAAAGCACTTGGGTCTGGGTGGTGTACACCCGCGACGTCCTACATCTTGGCAAACACATCCTTAGCGCTGGTCCACACAGCTATGCCCTGAAAAATAGAGAAGCAAGAGCATGGAGGGGCACTTATACCATATGGTGTTTCAGTTTACCTTTATTATATTAAAGTCTAATGAGGTCAGTATATAGTTTTGCAGATCAACACAAAATTGATAATTACCAAGACCAGTCCCAGTGGTCAAGTGATTAGATGTTTGCCCTGAAAATGGAGGTAGTGGGTTCAATCTGTAGCATACCAAAATCGTAAAATATGGTACTGATATAGCTCCCTTGATTAGTGCTCAGCATATAAGAGTAGTTCCAGAACTGGTTGGCCCGGTGGCAGGATAATGTGACTGGGTGTGGTTTCATGCCACATGTCTACAGCGTGATCCTGCAGTGTGGCAGCACTATATCTGTCTCAAGTAGACGTAGTCTCCAAATGACTGAAATACTGCTGGTAGGACCTTCAAACGTCAAGCAAACTGGCTAAAGACCAACAGCTCTTTAACAAGCTTTTATATATAGTCCAACTAGCCAGCCCTGATAGCCCTATTTGGGAATAGACTTCTTACCTGTTATTAAGTCTGATAGATAAAAAATATTCAATTAATAACAGTCAACATTGTTTATCTTAATTCATTTCTGTAGATAAAATGCAATATACACAAAGGACATTCGTTATGAGCTTCATTGCTAAACCCCTGATTTAGGTGGTATCCTGCCATATGCCAAAATGGCCACATCCCTTGACTGGCTGTTTTAACCAAGCTTGGCTGTATCACATCTGGTTAAACTTCATCTCAAGGTGATTAATATTTCTGCATACCTTTTTGACACAGAAAATTGGGCTTTAATTCTTACAAAATCCTTTACACAGTTATCTGCACATGCCCAGTTGGTTTTATCATGATAAATCATTATTCCAAGTGAGAAGGCATTGTCAAAAACAGTTACCAAATTTCATGTTATCTGAGTAGAGGAGGGGACTTGATGGGACCAACGTGCAAGGATGAGCACAATTTCTATGAAGCTCCAACTTCACCATGTGAGGCGAGAGTAAAATGATATGTTGATATATTTATGTTGAATACATTCCACAATGGTTTATACAGACTGAGAAATCTGGTTATGCATTGGTTATATAGTAACTTGTTTTCATGTAATTTCCTTGATATTTTTTGTGCACCTGTAACATAGTGAAATGGGTAAAAAAATTGTTGCCTCAGAAACAAGCCAATCTTTACAGTGAATGCCTGTAACGTATTTAAACAGGTAAAATCTTTCTCTCTGTAAAAACATCACCCCATTTTAGCATAAGAACCCTGAAAACATTTAATTTATCACCCCATTTTAGCATAAGAACCCTGAAAACATTTAATTTAACATTTAATTGCCAAATTGATGTATTTAATTTAAATAGATTTATTAAAATGACTTAAAATGTAATTTGATATTCAGTTATATAAGCGTCTCCATTGGTTTATTTAAAGTTTCATTTTTCTGGAGATATAGGATATAATGAATTTAATCAGAAAAAATCAATAAAAACATAAATTTACAAATTTTAATCAAAAATTCAAATTACCTGAAATATCCAAATTAAATAAAATCACTTTTAGCAAGTTAAAATGTTTACTTTTATAATTTCTGTGGATTACAAATTGACTGATCATTAGAATAAACTATTAATTGATTACATTGATTATCTTTGAATTATTTATCATTATTGAGTGTCTCATTTTACACATTTTTAAACGCTACAGGTGTTTTGATACTTAACAAAAACAATTACATGCTTTAATGAACTACAGCCGTTTCAATATGCTACATACATTCACTGTTAAGTCTGGCCTTGTGTGCAAAGGATATGTAAACAAAATTATGCCTCATTTTTAATTCACATGAATTCCTGTTTATTGCTGGCATAATCAATTTTATTTCTCACACACAGATGAGAGTAAAATGGAAAATTCATTACATCTCAGATATTAATTTAAGAGAGAGACAGAGGCAAGAGAGATCTGGGTATACCTTTTTACATTCCTTTATTTGCATGATGGCATAGTTGGTGAAAATTTCCTTCAAATCTTTTGTTTTCTGTCTCTTAAACCTGTCAATATCACGCAGTGCTGCATCTACAAATTTCCTGGAAATATATAAACATTTCATTCAAGATACAAAATTGAACAAGTTTTTATTATAAATCATGCAAATCATATCAAACCTTTCAAAAATGTTTGCAGAAAAGATGCATATGATTTACTTCCATGTTGTAAAAGCTAAATAAACTTACAGATTTTAAATTTACACAATTCATTTAGAGAAAGTTTTGGCTTCATGCAAATACAACTTATTTATTACATATAATGCCCAAGAATTTCTGTTTCTGACAGTAAGTGAAAATCAACATTCAGTTTTAAGCTGTTAGATTTTACAACTCCCAGTGAAATCAAGAATCACCAGGAACAAAATTTTGTTATCACTTTTTTTACATTACACAAACAAACAAGCTGGTTTTTCACCAAGCAACCTGGCCAAGAGTTCTCTTAAATACCTAAGTATGATCTCAGGCTCAAATTAAAATACCACTCATATCCCTATTAAACCTTATTGTCATACTTTGAGTATAAGGATTATACTCAAGCATTTTACATATTCATGAAATTGGGACCAGGTTGCAAGCCTAGATTGGTCCTACATTATGTGGAAGGGCAATTGGTTACTCATTCAGGCACATGGGTTTTCTCATATTTCTCTGGTTTCCTCCCATATCAAGGACAAATCAAATGCCACCATCAGTGTCAACAAGAATTTCATGGGCATATTGCTTTCAGTCAAATTATAAAACAAATAAAATTTGATCATTTTTTAAGGCAACGATTTTCAGATGAAATAACTGTGAGAGATTTCATTTCTACTCACTGTGTTTCTTCGTTAATCTGTTTCAGCTCCAGCTCAGTCTGTTTGATCTGTTCATCAAGATGCTTTATTTTTAAATCTCGCTGCTCAGGAGTGTCATCTCCAAATAGTGCCTTCTTCATCCCGCTGAGGGAAAATCCACTCTGTGACTTTCCATGTGCCTTTAAGTCATAAAATAAGTATCTTGTGTATTTTTAATACTGAGAAACAGAATAGATACATGTCCTTTACACTAAATTTCTAAACACTGAATTTCTAGTTTAAACAGACATAAATCTCATCTTTAAATAAACAAGAGGGCCAAGATGGCCCTTAATCACTCACCTGATGCTAGAGTGCAAACAAACTGAAATCTGGCTTTTTTTTTATAGTGAAAGGGGAATAACTCCTTACTTTACTAGCCGATATTTGTTATTATTGAACCCGATTGCAAGATTATGGTCATAAACATTGTCTTAAAGTTTAAAAATGATTATTTAAAAAATGATGATGGTAGAGAGTAAACAAAATAAAATCTTGCAAGTTTGATATTAAAAGGGGCATAACCCCTGACCTTATCAACCGCTCTCAGCTTAAATCGAACTCAATCAAGACATTATGGTCATAAACATTGTCATAAGGTTTGAAGATAATTGCTCAAAAGATGAAGATACTAGAGTGTAAACAAAGTGAAATTGGGCATTTTTTTTATATTAAAAGGGGCATAACTCTTGACCTAATTGACCGATCTCAGCCATAATCGAACTCAATCGAGACATTATGATCATAAACATTGTCATGAAGTTTGAAGATGATTGTTCAAAAGATGAAGATGCTAGAGTGTAAACAAAGTGAAATATTGCATTTTTTGATATTCAAAGGGGCTTAACTCCTGTCCTAATTGACCAATCTCAGCCATATTCGAACTCAATTGTGACATTATAGTCATAAACATTGCCATAAAGTTTGAAGATGATTGCTCAAAAGATGATGATGCTAGAGTGTAAACAAGGCAGTCCAAAGGACAGCTTTATCCCCCGCCGCTGGCCAAATATTAGAATATGTTTGGTCATAGGATTATGTTCACCTTAACCTGGCATGGTTGTAGCAGAAAATGTTTCGAAGCGTACACGAGATATCGAGATGACATGAAAAAGTGGAGGCTTAAACATTTGACCTTCAAGGATGACCTTGACCTTGAGCCAGCGTGACCGCCTCATGCCTTCTGCACATCAGCTCAATGAGGTTAACATTTTAGCCGAGTTTGAAGAAATTGTGTCCAAGCGTTCATGAGATATGGAGCGGACACGAAAATAACATTTGACCTTCAAGGATGACCTTGACCTTAAGCCAGCGTGACCGCCTCATGCCTTCTGCACATCAGCTCAATGAGGTTAACATTTTAGCCGAGTTTGAAGAAAATGTGTCCAAGCGTTCATGAGATATGGAGCGGACATGAAGATGTTTCGGACACACTGACGGACTGACGGACGGACAAAGGGCATTCCTATAACCCTCCTCCCGCTTCACGGCGGGGGATTAACAAAGTGAAATCTGGCATTTTTTTAATATTAAAAGGGGCATAAATCCTGACCTAATTGAATGATCTCAGCCATATTCGAACTCAGTCGAGACTTAATGGTCATAAACATTGTCTTAAAGTTTGAAGATGATAGCTTAAGAAATGAAGGTGATAGAGTGTAAACACTAAATTGTTGACGAAGCACGACGCACACCGCACGATGGACACTCACGGGATCACAATTGCTCACCCTGAGCTTTGCTCAGGTGAGCTAAGAAGGGAAGCACATCTATAAACAACTCTTCTATGAATATTTGCCCACTGGGCTTATAAAAAATCACAAAGAAAATACAACTACTTACCTATGAAGCTTCTTGGTTATATATCTCATAGTGCACAAGTTATGCTCTGGACAAAGCTTTTAAAACTGAATTTTAATTAAACAACGATCAATAACTCCAAAGATATGATTTGCAGAATTACAATTCTGCATGACACTTCTCCTTCATGAGATATATCCACCTGTGAAGTTTCAAGTTAATAGATTAAATACTTTTTGAGTTATGCTCCAGACAAAAAATAAGTATGAAATTTAACAAAGGGCAATAAATCCAAACATTTGTGAACAGAGTTATGGTTATTGTGCATGACACTTCTAATCCATAAGATCTGTCTACCTGTGAAATTTCAAGTTAAAAGCTTTGATACTTTTTGAGTTATGCTCTGGACAAAAATTAAGTATGAAATTTAACAAAGGGCAATAGCTTCAAAAATAGTGCACAGAGTTACGGTTCTTGTGCATGACACTTCTCCTCAATGAGATCTATCCACCTGTGAAGTTTCAAGTTAATACAAATATGGGGGGAGACATAATGATTTAGGTAGACGGTCTTAACATGAAAACAGCAACATCAAGCTTCCTACCAGCATATCCTTCTGGCTTGTTTTACTGGCCAGGCTCTCCTCCGCCCGCTCTAGGTCATATTGTAAACACTCATGTCTCCGGCAGACTGACCTGAAACACATCAACACATGCTTGCTTATAACTTTAAATAGCCTCAGGCTGCTATAAAACCTTTTCAACCATCATTGTTCTCATCAGCTTAGGATACATACGGCTGCCTATTACATCTGTCAGCTGTGGGATACTTGCCTAGCACTTTGTCGTTATAAGGGTTTTCATAAGAGGTACGTCAAACAGTCAAAATGCTGCTTACACAAATGAATACTCTTCATTTGAAGATCTAAAATCTGTAAGTCGGCAAAGGTTTGTTTAAGTGACGTAAGTACGAGAGTTTCTATTGGTCAAAAATTCCCTCTACCTATGGAGATGCAAATCGGGCGCGGCTTTTCAAATAATTGATAATGGGCAAATGCTGACTAATATTCCAATGCGCAATGTATGGAGTAACAGAATGATCGCTTGTGGGTTACTGACGCTGTGTCCTCATCTGCATCCAGTTTCTTTGCTTGATTTTTTTTGTACAGCTCTGCCTCACTGCAATATATTGCCAATGACATGTGGAATGTTGCCGCATCATTTCACATTATTCTGACATCTGGACAACCAGTACTGGGACTATCCTTGTACATTGAGTAGCTAGCAAGGGAGATACATACACTAGTATCCTTTTTATCTTCTTTGGTATGATGCAGTGGAAATTGAACCTTTGACCTCCTGGTAACATCGCAGACATTTAAGCACTGGGCCACTGGTACCTACCAAACTACATCCAGATATGGTACAGCCCAATACAAGAGTTAAATTGTGTATAAAATAGTGTTAATTATAAAATCATGTCACAATCTAAAGCAACTTCCTTTTGGACCAACAGTTATCGTATTAAGAAATTTTGATAAAAGAAATCTTAACAAGGCTGTGTCACAGACACGAAATCCCCCGCCGAATATATTTAGTTCATGAATGGGAGCTGTTTTTACAGAACATAAATCAGGGGCCGTAACTCCATTGTAAAAGATCAAACTGGGTCATGCTGTCAATATGATTATAATTCCTTATTGCCTCTTGATATAACAGAACAGAACAAGAAGAGACTTTATTACTTCCAAGTATACAACATGGAGAAAAGTTTATATATACACACAACTAAATATATAAACAAACTATACCATAAGCTTTTTCTGGTGTATTAATTTACCTGTACTAATATGCTGTGATTCTTCACATCAAGAAATTTCAGAAGATAAAATTTCACGTTGACGCAAAAAACTGCCAAAAAACTCACTCAAAACTATATTCCCCTCCCTATTTCATGGGTAGGAGACATAAATCAAGTATGAAAAATAACAAAGGGCAATAACTCCAAAATTCGGCTAAGGAGAGTTATGGTTCTTGTGCACTGCACTTCTCCTCAATGAGATCTGTCCACCTGTGAAGTTTAAAGAGTACTTGAATACTTTTGGAGGTATGCCCATCAAGTATGAAAAATAACAAAGGGCAATAACTCCAAAATTAGGCTAAGAAGAGTTATGGTTCTTGTGCACTGCACTTCTCTTCAATGAGATCTGTCCACCTGTGAAGTTTCAAAGCAATAGCTTGAATACTTTTGGAGTAATGCTCCGGACAAAAATCAAGTATGAAAAATAACAAAGGGCAATAACTCCAAAATTAGGCTAATGAGAGTTATGGTTCTTAGGCACTGCACTTCTCCTCAATGAGATCTGTCCACCTGTGAAGTTTCAAAGCAATAGCTTGAATGCTTTTGGAGTTATGCTCCGGACAAAATTCGGACGGACGGACGGACGCACGCATGGACGGACGGACAACGCCAAAACAATATCCCCCTCCCGATTTCATCAGCGGGGGATAATAAAGTTGATGGACAAATGGACGGTCAAGCTGTCATATTCCAGTAAACCCATCCTTCACAACTTAGTTTTATCTGCAGGGATAATCCTGTCTTAAAAAAAAATGATGAAAAAACATTTTCTTTGGTCAAAATAAATGAGATCTTGTCCATGCAAAGTGAGAGAATTAAGTCAGATTTACCGGTATGACGGATTTACAAATTTCATTTACTCTGATTTAGCAAAATTTGATTTCTATGAGAATTTAAGCAAAAAACAGAGAAAATCCCTCAATATCTCACCCAAGTCTTATTTATTTTTTTTTTAAATGGGAGGCAAGTTCCTATGACTTATACAAACTCTCCAAGATGGATCCGGGTTTGGACCAGTGCTTTGCACCTTCAAATATCATATTGGATTCTTGCCTCCATAAATCTGCAGTCATATTCCCTAACACTGGACCTTAATGAAAGAGTAGTTCAGAGATAAGTCCTCACCTGAGGGAATCTCCAAATGCCAGGTATTCCTTCAGCTGGTCTGCATACTGTTCTTCTTCCTCCAATACTGTGTCGATGGATTGTGAATATCTATATATGTGTATAAACAAAAACTGTTAAAAAAACTTAAAGCTAAATTTTGCAAGCATAAAATGCAGCCATTATTTGCATTTTATTCATTTCTCCCCCCCCCTCTCTACAATTTTTTTTAAATATATTTTTCTTAAATTGATATATTATTATTTCTTTTTACTTTCTTCCTACTCAAATTATTCACTTTCCAATCTACTCAAATTGTTATCTGAATTTTTTATCCCCCTAGTATAATGACTGCACTCATCAGGGAAGTAATAACAAAATTAAGCTTGCACAAATGGATAATAACCACCTCAAACTCTATTTTGAAAATACAATCTACAGACAAATAAAGATGGAATTACAGAATATATCAGAAATTACCTATCATCATTTTTAGCAAAAATTGGCCATAACTATGTAAAAAAATTACTGATTCTACCCAATATTCATCTTGGCCTTCATTTTACTGAGATAAACAACTGTACTAAAAATTCTTTAAATCTGTCAACCTTTTCCTAAGATAATGATATGACAAACCAAACAGATCAACAGACGGATTGACAAGCTCACTCCTTTATAACCCCATCACCCTCCCCCAATTTTTTTTGTATGGGTATAACTACAGTGTGAACTATGTACATACACATTCATGTAGTGGGCCGCACTCTGCAGCGACTCTGACATCTCCTTCTCTGCGCCACTCCACTCGTTGAACACCCGATGATAGTTGCCATGTACCTTGTGGATACCGTACCGCTTGTCAGCCATTCTCTGTCAAATGCCAAAGAAACACATTTAAACCATTGGTTCTCAGCAGAAGAAACACCAATACTCAATGTTTTTGTATATGCTTATTTTTTTCTTTCAAAAGTTGCCCAAGATTTTTTTTATATATCTGATTACATCATAATTAAAGTCTACATCAACATTGTTTGATATGAAAACATAATACAAGCAGAATCAAGTTATGGCTGATGATATGAATTACATGTATCTTGTATCAGACCAGTGTAACTACAATAATTGAAAGATTAACAAGGAAAAAAAGAAAATTCTTCGACAAATGTGAGCCTTGAAATATGTTGAGTATTTCTTATAAGAAAATCATTTCACTAAATAATGTAAAACAGTATTTTCTTTATAATAAAATCAGTTCTGTAATGTAAAACAATACATATGGCACTGGGATTTGGAACAGCCTTCAAATTAAGCACAATACTTGTTAATCACTCCTTGCATTATTTTAATGTATCAGAATATAAAGTTCTTTATACACTTGCTATTTTATTTCTGGGCTTACATTTTCACTGCTAAAAACAGGAAAGGTGCATTAAGGGAGGTAACACTTACTGCTCGTATCTTCAGAAGATTCCCTATGTTGCTCTGAATCTCGTTGCTGTAGTTTCTGACCTCCTCAAAATGTCTGAAAGAGATGCAGGGTTAAAAGATACAGTGGTCAGTAAAAATAAACAGTCACTTAACCCTTTCCCTCATATATACTCCTTTTGACGCCCTCTATAGGTATCACATAAAACCTGATCTGCAGAAAACCACAGTTAAACCTTACCAAATTTACTTACAAAATCCTAATTTCCAGACCACTGAGGAGCAGCGAACAGCATAAAACCTGATCAGCCTGCGAGTTACTCGCAGGCTGATCTGGTTTTATGCTGTTCGCATAGGTCTTTTCATGGTTTCCTCTATGGGGGAAAGGGTTAATAATGGTAGTGAAATATGATGATGATGATGATTTTTACAGTCTCAATAACATGAGAATTACAGCATTTACTTATTTATCTTCTTTCTTATTTTTTCTTTTTAATGAATGTTTTGTCCACAAAGGAAACAAAATCTATGAAAGTGATAGGAATCATTGTCTCAACTATGTCAAAATCGGGTTCTAATTCATTAAATTTATGAATAATTCTGTAATGATTTGCAGCTATGCTTTTGAGGAAAAAAAGTAATAGTTTCATCATTCTTAATATGAGCATACAGTGGTCACGTGATTCCTCGAGGTCTGACGGGATCTGCAAAAAAACTCGAAGAATCGCCGTATTCGAGGAATCATTTATATGTAAAAATTCAATACACTTATATTTGTTGATACTTTTCATTAATTATTTTGTTACGTTATAGTACTATAGTTTATGGTACTTTTTATACATAGAATATGTTTAATAAAAATTAACACTAGCATAGCTTTCATTGTGAGAATTACGTAAGAAATAAGTTTGTTTTCTAACCGATAATTTGATTGAAACCCATAGAAATTATATAGGATAAACTATCTAGGGACCAAGGACGGAGCTCGAGATATCCAAAATCGCATGTCTGAAGAATCGACCTTAAGTTTATATAGAAAAAGAAGGGCTATATCAAGGGACTGGGATTATAGCTCGAGTCATCGCTGGTATTCAATGAATCGCCACATTGAGGAATCGCGTGACCACTGTATATAATTAATATATATTTATAAATACCTGTCTGGTTTCTTGAGCCGATACGATGCACTGATAGTCTTGAGTTTTGATTCTGCCTGTAACATTCCAAGTCATAATGATGTACATTTCCTCATGTGACTTTCTCTTATCAAAAAACATACACATTCATAATCTGTCTGTGATGTTACCATCTGATAATTTGTACTACTACTCTCACACATAGAATTATTAACCCTTTCCCCCATAGAGGAAACCATGAAAAGACCTATGCGAACAGCATAAAACCAGATCAGCCTGCGAGTAACTCGCAGGCTGATCAGGTTTTATGCTGTTCGCTGCTCCTCAGTGGTCTGGAAATGAGGATTTTGTAATTAGATTTGTTAAGGCTTAACTGTGGTTTTCTGCAGATCAGGCTTTATGTGGTACCTATTGAGTGTGTCAAAATGAGTCTATATGAGGGAAAGGGTTAAAAAGAAGCTTCCCATTTTACAAAGATAATTGTAAGTCTGGTAATAAAAAAGTATACAGATTTGAGGATTTTTTAAAACATTCATGAATAATCACTTTCAAGATGCAAGGAAAATAATATATAAGACTTCAAACCTTATTCTGAAACTCTGTTGCATATACTGAATCTTTCCATCCTTCATCCTGAAAAACAAAAATAAAGTAAGCTTCTTATATAGTGATCCTCATTTGTAAGGGCCATGGTCCCAAAATAATACACAGGCTTATATAAATAAAAAGACATGGTCATGACACCTACTCTCAATTTTGTTCCTGGTTAACATAAAGGGAGCACTCCCATTTATTGCACCATAATATGAATGAGATATTTGGACCATGTAAAGATCTCATTCTCTCAGCAATCTTTCCAAATATCAATGTGTGTTGATTTCGATTATCATTTTGCAAGCAATAATTTCAAATAAGCAAATGACTGTGTTTCTTTACAGTCTTGAAAATTTATGATGCAGATGTGATGTATCATACCAGATTTTGCCAATTTAGACTTCATGTACCTACGCTGAAGAGTACACATTTGTATGAAGTCACCACAGTCCTAATAAAAATAAACAGTTCTAAACAAATACACAGCAAACCATCCTACACAATTGGCAGTAGTGGGTATCATATAATCATAATAATGCCTACAGACACATATCTTTCATCTTACATATTGCAAAAGATGGAAAGCAGGGGAAAAAATGAAAAAAATCTGCCCTTTAAAATGTAACAAAATATTTTCATGTGAGAATCTGTAACTTTGTATTACCTTTTGCAGAAATCCAATGAAGATTTTATCCTGACATACAATGGGGTGAGCAGCACACCTGAGGAGAAATATCTGAAAAATAGACACTTACTTATCATTTGCCCAAACTACAGCTTTTATTTCTAAATATCCATTTGCAAATGAAATTTGACAATCAAATTAGAATTAACCATAAAATAGCTTTATATAGATAAGAGAATAATCAAATTTATATTGGTTTATTATATGTAAATACAAGGCCTGACCAAGCAAACTGAAGAACTTGTTTACCAGGTATATCATATCTCCATAGTGTTCAATGATATGAAAACTTACCAGTTACGCCATTCAATAATTTTTCAAAACTGAGCATGGTTTAACCCTTTCCCTCATAGAGGACACCATGAAAAGACCTATGCGAACAGCATAAAACCAGTGGTCTGGAAATGAGGATTTTGTAATTAAATTTGGTAAGGTTTAACTGTGGTTTTCAGCAGATCAGGCTTAATGTGATACCTACTGAGTGCGTCGTCAAAATGAGTCAATATGAGGGAAAGGGTTAAGTTATAATTATTGAAATGAGTAGGACTGTATAACTACCGGGTACCTTTGCATGTACAGAGCACATCATTATTCATTTAACAAAGCTTGTAGATATTTAAACTAATGAATATGTATTTCTAAACACATGAAAAACATGTTGAAAGAACTGAATTAATTGTGATTTTTTTTTTTGCTGACTATGAATTACTGGTACAGCCCTCATTTATCTGAACAAGCAACTATTTTTTATATTTTAAAAAGGCAATTTTATAAAATTAATTTTGTAATTTAAATTTACTTATTTGAGTTTCTAGGGTTTAACATAACTTGATCACCACTGCCACACCTGACCAGGTGAAGTCTGTCTTTCAAATCTGACAATCTACGTCCAGACAGAAATCCTAAATTGGAGTTTTAGAAACATCTACAGCTATCGAGCTGAACATGATAACCCCTGCTACACTGTTTTCACTCAACAATATGTACAGATATTGAACTTTTTATATCATGGGATGCAACAGGATGGTATGATTCCTAAAATTGCCCCACTTCACTTAGTAAAGCAGGCTATAAAACCTCCTTAAATGAAAACTATACCTTAAACCCCTGTTCAAATTTCAAATGCCCCCCAACCCCACTTTGTAAAGATAAGGAGTGTTCTTTGGAACACATGTGTCACCTGCTGAAGCATGACGGAAAAAGTGTGATGGACAGACAGCCTGACATGCAGTCAGAGTGGATTAAGGGGGAATTTCTTTTGTTATTTTCTTTTTTTTTTAAAGGGCCATGGCCCCTTATTCTGTTGTTATGAAATGAACTTTATTGTTCTTTTTTGTTCTGTTTACCGTTAGATGGCCCCTTACTTGAATCTGGCTGTGCGGAAAGACAGACGAATGGACAGCAACAGAAAAGTGATCCCTATGTGTCACCTCTGCTTACAGCAGGTGACACAAAAAAGCAAGTCAACCATTCCAGTAACCCAGTAACTTTGTTTACGAGCAGGCATCCAATCTTTGAACTAACAAAGTTACTAAACCTTAATCCTTGAATAAAGCAGCATCAAAAACACACTATGTACTTAATAATGTATGTTGAAGATTTAATACCTTGAACAAGTTGATGGGGGGGGGGGGGGGGGTTTCAATCTGGGGTTTATTTTGCAACCTAAGTTAATGACAGAAAATTGCTAACCCCTGGGGCATTAAAACAGAGTTATAAGGTATCATGATCTCTACCTCTAATGCTGCCCTTCTCCTTTCGATGAATTCTGAGTCAAACTTGTCTGTGGCCATATTCTGCCAAGTGTATGAGGCCTACAACAGTGTATCAGAAGTATAAAGGTAAGATATGCTTCACTGAAAGTTGGTACAGCAGCATATTATGCATACAAGGTAAATGGTAACATAAGTCAGATATTTTGAAGCTGATAACAGAAAACATCTTTATAAGTATATGTCATGTCATGGAATTCCAAATGTTTAAAATTTATTTTATATATGAATTTTATTTATTTATACAGTGCAGCATCTTTATAACAGTATATTTAGGGTCTAAGTTCAGATAGTACATTATACTGAACAACAGTGAAATGCAACTTAAATCAGCAAATCAGAGAATATATATTTCATGTCCATGGAAATATATATAAAAATATATGGTGGATGGGTTCACATTTATAATGGTGTGAGTTATTGTGAATCTACACTGTTTTCAGTTCTTTGTGATAAATGATTATCAGATACACAGAATATATACCCAAATTACTAAAATGTAATGGATCTTAAAACAATATGATCATATAATGTACATCATGATCATATACAAACCTTCTTCTCGGGCAATGGAGGTATGACAAGGGCTGGATACAAGATCTCCAAATAGTTGCGGAGGAGTTCAAATTCACTGTAGCGCCTCCATAGTGAGGTGGTGCCGTCCCCCTTACACTTGACGCTGTTATCTGTGATCCTGAACATTGAACAGACACATGACAGATACATAATAAACATTTTCTCACAAAATATTCAGTAAACACAATGGATGTTTCTGGCAATGTTTTTTGTTTTGTTTTTTAAGTGTGGGGGGAATCTTAGGGATTATAAAATGTCAAAATCAAATTCAAAATGCTAAAGTATACCTTGTCTCCACTAGATACACGATAAACGTATCCTGCATTTTCATGGCTGTGGTTGTGCGCTTTTCTGGCTCTGAGACTGTTATTTCCATCCATTGCAACATGTTTGTCTAAAAAAAAACAGAAAGAAAAGAGTCCAAAATCTTTTTGACTGCTTGACACAAGGATAACTTTTACTGTTATACATGTAGATATCTATTTATCATCAAAAATACAAATTGTTGCTGCTGTGCTATGGTTTACTGTCACTACAAAAGTATTTCAATGATACAGCCAATTCCAGCTAATTACAAGTGAAGAAAGTAGAGCAGAAAGGCACCCAGGTAGAACCACTGACTTACTGCAAAGCAGCTGGAAAGTTTCTCACATGAAAAATCTACTCTGCAGGGACTTGAACCCACAGCGATATGTGGCAAAGTAATTGCAAGTCATCACCCACTAAGGAGACATATTCTTAGAGGATAATGCAAATGCATCTGCTGCAGTCTTGAGCTGATAGTAGAAATTGAGATTAATGAGAATGCCAAGGAATGAATCCTGAAATTGAAATAAAATTCAGTGTTTTTTGGACAGGAGGGCAGTGGTGTTAATAGGAGTCTTAAATCATATTTTTTTTTCTTTTTACAAATGACCAGGTTATCTTGAAAGTAACAGTATGGTTCATCAGGGTATTTCTGGTGTAAGAGTATTATCATTGTATCCCATTTTTTTTTTTTTAATCTATAACTTAAAATTCGGGTTTCACTTCTCAGAATTTTAAAATGGCTGACACCTATTGTTTTAAATTAACCTTTTGAACTACTACATCAGGTTCAAAGTAAATTAAAACTTGTGTAGGTAGATTTATTTTAAAAAAAAGATTCAAGGTACATTCAACTAAATAAGTTAAAACTTAGTGTCAATATACATTTATGAAATACAAAATATTTAGAAAGACAGATAATTCCTGTGGCCTGGCTAAAACAGACAGAGAATATGTCTTCTTCTTAACATTCCGGCCTATTTTCATAGACACATGGTGATGCAAGAAACATTTGTAAAGGACTGGTGTTAAGGATAATGTAATTTTTTTCCAAAATTAGTATGTTAATGTTCAGAAATATACAAAAATCTTAAATTCTCACAAAATATATGTGCAGATTTTTTTGAAACGATTTGTCCACCATGCATGTGCAGAGATCTACATGTCACTCCTGTGTACCCTAACCAAATGAATTACGAACATTTTAGGTAAATGGCCAGTTTGGTAAATTGATTTTATATAGTAATTGGTTAGGACGTTTCAGTAAAATGATCTTTATAGTGTTTACCTATCATCACACCTAAATGCATGTGTGCAAGTTGATTGTTTATATTAAAATATCATTAACATATACATTAATTAAAGTAAATTAAGCAAACAGAGAAAAAGATGTGTGAGAGAGGAAGAATAGAGTTTGAATGAATGAAAGAAAGAAAGGTGTGATATACATACAATAGGTAAACACACATCTTCCTGTCTTGCTTAATTAACTTTAATTAATGTCTATGCTAATGAAATTTTAACAAAAGCAATCTTCTTACACACATGCATTTAGGTGAGATATACATATCATAGGTAAACACTATTAAAATCATTTTACCGAAACATCCAAACCAATCACTACAGTATATAAAATCATTTTACCGAACTGGTCATATACCATAACGTCCGGCCTCAAACCAAACCACCCTGTATAGTATAATACTGTATCCCTAAGTTTAGGTTCCAGGTGTATCATTAGTACACCTCGCCACTACCTTACTTTAAGTTAAATGTGGGATGTATATTGAATGTATCAAAGAAAAATATGAAAATCCCATGGGAATCCCAAATATTTTCAACTTGGTTTATGAATTGCTATCAATTTACTAATTTTTCTTACGTGATGCTCAATATGAAAACAAAATGAACAAAAAACTTTGTTTAAAGAGATGTCTGTTAAGTTATATGGAAATGAGAAAAAAATCGAATTGACACTTCATTATTATTGTTCTCCACCCACATAATTTAACTCTAATGTAGATATTTCAAAGGGAGAAATGGATGTATTATGTAAGTTGCAGAATAAAAAAGTAAAATTCAAATAATTTTTTAACCTTGCCCAATTTTTTGGCTATTTCTATTGGATCTTCCTCCGGGGAACTCGGAAAATGATCCGGGGAGTAGGTTGGGGAACTGTCGTCAGCCATTTTTAGATAATTTATACGGGGAGTTATTTCCCTTGCAAAGAAAAATGTGATAGTTTCCGGGCACTACGTGTGCACCGGTGTTGTGTATTTTTTTTTTATAAAGATATGTTGCGACGTCTTAAAATTAGAATTTAATGAGTAAAGAATAAGACTTACGTAATTGTTTATTTCTTATGCTAACTTATACTTTTTTTTATTTCTTTTTTAATAAAACCTCAAATGAAACCTTAAAACAATATCGTAAACAAAAAATAAGATCATTAAA
The DNA here is from genome assembly GCA_021229015.1 of Solen grandis. Lineage (NCBI taxonomy): Eukaryota > Metazoa > Mollusca > Bivalvia > Adapedonta > Solenidae > Solen > Solen grandis. Next base: position 36,666,828 of record CM037788.1, on the reverse strand, counting down.
ATGGTCCGTTTTAACCAAATTGGCACCGTTTAGCCATATTGGCACCGTTTTTACTTTTTTGAACTGGACCGTTTTGACTATTTCTTGGGGGCCATTTTGACCAATTTGGCACCATTTCAACTTGGGTCAGTTTTTGTTTGAAGTCGTTGTGACTGGAAACAATATATACATATTTTATTGTTTATTTTTTATATATATATTTATTTTTTTTGTTCGTTATTTTTTTTTTTTTTTTTTTTGCTCATTTGTACCATAACTATAGGCTAGGCTGATACATGTATTTACATCGCATTTAGCAGGCAGACATTAAATATACCATTTAAAAAACACAGATATTAAACACATTTTAATTGTTAAATGTTCAAATGTGGTTTACATTGTCTGAAAGCTGGTTTACAAACGTCACATCGACCTTATTCACATCGTCTATATACTAACTTATACCACAAATGCGGTGAATTATTTAAAAAAAAAAAAAAAAGATACCTAGTTGCTTATTAGTACAGTATATGTATAAAATAATTTTATTTCAACGGTATCATGTTGCAGTGGGGTTTGGTTACAAGTTCTTACAACATTAAAATTTGATCTATCTATTGTTTATCTGTTGACATGTTTTTGTTTCACGCTATATACATTATATATAGGGATTATTTGTTGGTTTCAATTGGATGTGGAGTATACATCAGCGGGAAGTGTTACAGTTTTAATGTTTTCACGAAGGCGTTACGCGAGTGAAAATTGTATCACTTCAAGATGAGATATATTCCATATTCACTCAAAATATTTTTTTTCTTTTTATCATATGCTAACTGCTGCTACTTCCAATACCTTTAAGAAGTCAAAAAAGTAGCTGTGGTAGACCTATACCACTCACACTGTGGGATATGGATTTTACATCACTGACAGATCACAGTATTTCATCAGCTAGCATAAATTAAAAAAGAATATTGTTACTTGAACATAACACCTATACGTTTATCTTATTTGATTAGATTTGATTTGATTTTCTCAAATCAAAGAAATTAATTTGATTATTCGTTTAGCCTATTAACACCCATCTATGGTTGCAATATGCGTAATTAAATTCAAGTAATATATTTGGTGTCTCGTTAATCCAGATATTTTGGTGCCCGAGAATAATTCCTGATTAACGTAAAAATAACAATATTATCTGCAAAATAGACTGCGCCTGCAAACAGAAAAAACTCAGAAATTATTTTTAAAAGCTGTTAAAAATATCCCCCCCCCCAAAAAAATAATAAAAAATGAAAATATATTTTCGTGTGAAAATAAAAATTGATATCGTGGAAATTTGTGGTCTAACAGAAAAGTAACTACAATGGTATATGTTAGAGAAAAATAATCCAAATGGGCTAACGTGCCGCGGAAAAATAAAAACATTTTCCCGTTAAAACACATGGAGTAGATATCACAACCGTTTCAAGAAAAAAAAATCAAATTGAGGTTTTCCTCAACTCACGAATCTCAAATCCTGTATCACTGCGTACAGGCATAGATAAAATTCCTGTATAAGTGTTGCTAATAAAAGCTTAAACATGCATTTTTTTTCGTCAGTTAATAGACGGGTTCTAGAGCTTTCAAACTTTGCAAACTTTTGTTTGCGATTTAGTGGTTAAATAATTTTCTTTGTAGTACAACAGTGCAATATGCATTACTTATATCTTCAATTGTGGATTTATATATATATATTTTTTTTTTTTTTAATTTTTTTTTTGAAAAACGTATTTTTAAAATACATTGACTCATTAGTTATCGGCATTGTCACTGTTTACCTACGATAATTTTGCGTATGATAAAATCAGTTGACAAATGGATTGTTCAAAAAGCAATTTCCCTGGGAACATGTTTTATTTCTTGAGAAAGCACAGAGAAATTATCGATATATTTATTTCTATGACCACCCGTCTTCCCAATGTTTAAATTCTTTTATCCCAGGAATCTGAAAACAAACTATTTTCCTGCGTTGAATATTCAGTCAAAGAACAACAGATATTTTGTCTTATCTGAAAATAAGTTGGCGCAAAGTCACCAAACGCATTTCGAAGGCTGACTGCGAAACCGGTCTAAGTGCCTATAGAAATATGAAAAAATAAAACAGTCTCGTGGTCAGCCCCCAGCCTGTACTCTGCCTGCGGTCATGATATAAAAAAAAAATTCTGGTATTTCAAGAATTTTAATTACAAAGCAAATCAGACATTTTATTATGACTTTTACATAACTCGTCGCTGTAATAACATAGAAAATATCTAAATATAAATCACTATTTATGCGGCGTATTGATCTCCATTGGTGATTCCCACTGTATAAGATCAAAAGATTTACAGCGGATATTTAATTTATACCACACCCACCCAGGTTGGCACGAGGGTAATCTGTGTCACGTGACTAAACAACGGGCTATAATCTCCATTTGTTTGTCCCTCTGTGTAACAAACCAGAAAATGTCATCATAGTTTGTCAACAATTCCCACTGTGTTTTGTCCCATTAAGGGATATACCGCGGTATTAATTATGAACTTCGCGAAAAATATTTACTTCAAATATGTGTATAATCTCTCGTTAAGTTGTTACATGTAAAAATGTTATCTTGAAGTATTTTCAATTCTTTGTCTTCAACTTGGATTTCATCACACGGTTTACTAAGTCCATTTGACTTTTCTACATAACAGACGATGATTTATGTATATATATATTTACACGATAATAATATTTTGATATATCTTTAGTTTTCCCCCTAGTTTTTGTGGAAAAATGTATTTAATCACCGGAAAATTCAAGCGGATGGTAGGTCAAAGACCCGTGCGTTCTGGATTAGTTAGACGTCACTGTATGATGGAAAAACTGTCGCGGGGACGGTAAAAGGCGACAGATTCTTCTCTCTTGCAGTGTACTACTACCTGCATCGTCGGAAACCCACGGTATATATTCCGTTTTAAGAAACAAAGCGTATTGTTCCTGAAGAAAGCCTGTAACCAATTTAAAAAATATGGAATCCCCTAAAAAACATGATCCTTTCTGAGATATCAACACTTGATAATGAACAGCAATGCTGATCACGACACCGGAGAAATGCATTTTTACGCAAATCATGTATTCAGCTTTAATAAATAACGAAAATGTCGTTTCGTCGACTATAACCATGACAATTCTCCCCAATATTCCGACTTCATTTCGTTCGTTCGTTCATTCATTCGTTCGTTTATTTGTTTGTTTGGTTGTTGGGTTTAACGTCCCACTGACAATATTTCAGTCATTTGGAGACTAAGTCTCCTTGAGACAGATATAGTGCTGCCACACAGCAGTTTCACGTCAAAGACATGTGACATGAGACATTTCATCCGACGTAATTTCGTGACAAATTATTATGGCCCAAAAGGGACACCACACTATTTTATATAAAGGCGAAACCAAGAAAAGTGTAACTAATTTTCTTTAATTTCACCTTTCCTCCTTCCAACATAATTACACAAAATTCAGAAATTGCACGCTTCCTTCCATTATTTCACACAGTAACCACAACAACACAATACACGAGTACATTTACATTTTACCATCCCCTACCCTTAACTCTGGAATTTTAGTTTCAAAACATAAACTAGTATTATAATATTTAAAAACAAGCTTCGTTCGAATGAACGCCATGCCCCTGGGGTGGGCCTTGACATTCAAATAACCATGACCTTGGGGGTCACGGTTATTTGAATGTCAAGGTCAACTGGCGGGAAGAGCTCATCAAGGTGAATGCACCTGTGAAGGTTGGAAGCTGTAGGTGGAAGGACTTCCGTGTTATGGTCAAGGTTAAATTTTTTTAACAAACAGACAGACAAACAAACAGACAGACCAAAACAATATGCCCCGATCTATCGACCCGGGGGCATTAAAACTTAAACATAAGTTTTCGTGAATACACCTTCCAGCAGCACTGCGATCAGATACCTCTAAATTCGCTAACGTGTGCGTTTGCGCCCCTGTTTGTAGTGTATAGAATGCAAGCAGGGAACCTACTCACGACCATTAGCTTATGTGAGCGACAGTATACCTAATACGGCGAGGATACAGCGGCAGTACATCCTCCAGAATGCAGAAAAACTGGGGTGACCTTGCGTGTGTATCCCTATATTTTATGACCGAAGGGGTTGCCGTAGAGTCACACCTCGGAATTACTCCTAGGTTCGCCGTAGTCATTCGACACACCGTAGTGACCATACGTCGAGCGTACAACGGCCATGCCTTTGTTGCGCGACTGTCCTAAGATTATATGAATTCCAATTGACATTTGCGAACCCCCCAAAATGCGTATATGTAGCAATGATTCATGAATTCCATTTCTTTTTAATTATTAACTACTATGCTTGACAATGACATGTCAAATCAACATGTACAGATACAGGGATAAACTGAGGAACACACGGCCGGTTATCCGGGTGTGAGGACATTGCGCGATCAACAAACCTGCCAGATGGATATAGCCAGCGACCCCACAACTCACCGTACACCTACCTACAACCGCCTCAAGGGGACACTTGGAATTGTAAATGATCTCTTCATTCAAATATAGGTTTAAAATTAGAATGTAATTACAATACGCTATTTTATCAAAAATTATCTAATTTAGACAGTAGAGGGGAAACGTGGACTTACTTCGTATACATGCATCGAATCGTATTGATTGGGCATAACTAAGATTAAATGATTTAGCTGTTTAAACATTTGATTTCTTTGATTAGATAAACGATTTCGCCCGTCATATCCTGGATGTGGAATACGAACGTAGAGTGAAGGAGAACAATTTGTGTGTTATATCAGTGTGAAACGAATAGGCACTGTTACATAACAAACATACGAAAGCAAACAGAGGCGATTAAACTGCGAGAGACAATACTGTGTGAAAAGATATGTCACACAAGATAGGGGTAGAAACGACAGAACTGGGTAAACAGGGTCGCTGAGGAAGTTCTGCATCTATGGCCCTGAACCTCTTGCAAAATACTAAACTAACAAGTCTTTGATATATAAATGATACATTGATTACCAATTTATTATAGTTGCTAATTTGAATTTAATTGAGATTCATATCGTAATTTTAAGAACTCAAATCGGGCAGCGTCGTCTCATCGGAGGCGGTTTAACTGTTTGAGTTTTGAGTCGGTGGAATTAATCTTTGTTTAAACAATTTATACGACGGATTTACAGAAGTGAATTAGTGTTCTTTATTATCCTATCATCGACAATCAGCCATAGATAACATTGCTGTGGTTAAATCATTTTAGAGAATACTTCACATCTTCAGGTGCTCAGATTTTATTGCTACAACTTTCATCTGCTTAAACCTTGCGTTCATACACGAAGACCCAACGATAAGGAAAGCATGTGTGGTCACTACGTCTGTGAAAAGTTTGAGGAAATATAAACAATATACATTTTATAATGTTCGTCATTCAAAACATATAAGAATATTTAAATACGAACAACATTAACAACAACAGCAACAACAACTTAATAGTGCACGTGATTTGTGATCCAGTTTACTTTTTTTTTTTTTGGATAATCACCAGATCAGGTAAGTCTTTTTGGCACCTTCATACTATTTAAGGTATTACATCGACATTGATTTATTGATGAACAACTTTGAATATTGACAGATTGATATGATATAGTGTTCCAACTATGATAAAAAAAGTTTTACGGGTGGACTTTTTGGAGCAATTTTTTGGGGCTCAAAAATGAAAGTGCTCATGCATTTCATTTTTTTTGTATTTAAAGGAAACCTGAAATATATAAAAATAAATCCTTTTAATTTTACATATATGTAACTGACTACAAATAAGGGCACAATTCTGAGTGGCTGGTCGATTTCGACCAGTGTATAAGATAGGTCAGGGGTTAATTCCACCATCGGCGAAACCAAATACTAGTACACGAAAAAGACATTTTTCTATGTAAACATGTACCAATGACTAATATCCACGAAACATCTTAAGACTGTCATATCTTTGGTAACCTTTTATAAATCCTATGTTTCCTGAAATATTCAACTCCCCATCTAAATGACAACTTTACCAAAATCAGATTTTTTCTATCATTATAGGCATTTTTCTTCAAAAGTTAGGAATGATAAACATCGGAAATAACTGATTTCTTGTACCTCAGCAAAAAAAAAAAAAAAAAAAAAAAAAAAAAAAAAAAAGACTGGTTTTGTAAATATATGTACATCGAAACAGTTTCGTCAAAATCAAACCAACAAAACAGTAGTTTTCGCACCTGTTAGTTCATAGAACAGTGATTAAGGCATGTCTTTGTCTTACCATATCTATCATGCAGCAGTTTACTTAGAGTAAATCACGCGGCTTTTCGTCTTTTCTTTTATGGAATAAATGGATATTGATTTTTCCGTAATCGTGAATCAAATCCCGTCGACTTAACTTGTCTTCAAGTTAAAATTCGTGAAAATCGCTTGAAAATGTAATGCTTTTAACATCTAATACCCGCTTATAAATCTGCTCGGAATTGTTCGTATATTCAGCTCTTTAAAAGTTATTTAACGTTTCGATAAAACTAGATATAAACATTTCATTCCATTTCGATTTCGATTGAAGTAAAATGCATCTAAATGCATCAGCTAATTCAGAAACAATCATTTTGTGGTTAACTTTGATAATTTATCTACCATTTTGTAGTTCATCCGGTGTGATTTAAAGCCTATCAACTTGAAAATATTTATTCCTCAGCGACAAACAAGACTGTACATAATTGCATCAGATCAGAATATAGCATATTTTGGATGAGTAAAGGTACGGACTGATTTTCGAATGACTTTAAAAACGTATACTGAGTATATTCACGACGCTGTTTTTGTGTTTGCCGAAACTTCTCGCCTTTGATTGTTTCTTTGTTTAGGTTTAACGTCCCATCAACAATATTTCAGTCAGCTCGAGATCTAGTCTTTATGAGACAGACAAATCGCTGCCTCACTACGATCTCTTACCGAAGACAAGTGGAATGATACCATATTCAGTCACATCTGCACTCACGACTTGTGTAAGTCGCAGCCAGGGATCGAATCTAAGACCTCCCCATAGCACGGGGTTTCACCTTTTTTACATGCATATAAAATAAAACTTATCCATGTGCCAAGCCGTTAAAATTAAACCATGCAGAGAAAACAATATTTTCCTCTGGCTTTTACAGGGGCTTCCTATTTTTGTTTATGATGTCTTTGGTTAAGGTTATCCATCATCATTAATCATGTGATCATGGTCCATCAAATGATCGGAGAAATGTTATAGTAAATACAAGCCTCTATAGAGCCTGCAACTCCACAATGGATGCTTGCATCTGTACTGGAGTCTATTTAAGCGTTTGAATGACTATGATTATAATTTAAAGATGTAGTACCGTTTATTTAAATTTTATTCATTTTACATAGATTACGATGGACGGGCGACCACTGTACCCTCTCACGTACGTTACCAGGAATCGAACCCGGTACGGTTTGGTGAGAAGCGAAGCGCGTTACCACTACGCTTAACACGAATCCAATTACTTAATTACCTAGATTACATACCTTGATAAACTGAATCTCTATTGTTGATAATTTTTATAACTGAAACGAGAATGAAAGAAATATATATGTAGATTTTGGACTACGAATTCTTTAATACATATATGCGTTAACACTTAAATTAAAACATTTTTTGTCATACAAATAATTTTGCCTTTCTATCAAAATATCATGGCATTCGTTGGCAGTTTGCTTAAATACATCTACTTATATGTAGATGTCAATTAAGATAAACTGAGAAATGACAATCAGCCATTGATGTCACTCAAAATGTTTAGGTTATTTTGGTTTCACCGTCTTTGTAGACAACAAAAAGCATATTGTTTGTATTTGTTTACTGTGTAAAAATCATTCTCATTCTGCAATGTACCCAGCCACATCAGGGGGCTGGGGCACGGCATTCTCTGTAACAGTCAGCAAACGTGTGGTAAATTGAATTGAACCCAGCGACATGAAGGAATGGATGAATGAGAAGGTTATCACATGTAACCTACATCTGATGTATGTGTATTGCTTGGTTCAGATAAGAGGGGATTTTGAACAGCATATACCTGCACTGCATCCGCCCGTCCGTCATTCCTTTTTAAAAATGTATATCAATTATATGAGAGTATTTCCCTTTGTGTTAAATAAATGTACATATATTGTGTTGTCTTTTGACACCGTGCTTTTGAGTCATTTATGATTTTCACGATCTAGCGATTTTCACGATACTCACCGGTAATGCACGCACACCGAAATTTCCAATTCGGTTTACAGTATATCATATCTTGAATTTAAATACATCATATGAAAATTGCAAATCGTTTTTGGATTGTCTTTGGAACAAATAAAATAGTTCACACATCTTTAGACAAATACCTGGGGAGATAACGAAGAATAAACTTGGACAGTATCCATTTCAGGAAATTAATATTCTTTTTCAAAATTACAGGTCCCTGTTTAGTTTTTTTTTACTTTATTTACTTTTGAATACATGGAACAAAATATCAAAACATGGAGCATACTTGCCATAAATTTACAATTTCCCGAGATTTTTTTTTATCTAAATCGGAAAGCTTTACATGTGTATATATTCCGATGTAAAACCAGTAAAACCTCAATAATACGACCAGTCAGATGGTCGTAATAATGAGGCAGTCTGATTATCGAGTCGAATCACGTAGGGTCCTGAAATTTGTGGTCGTTATATTGAGGTTATCCTTATATTGGGGTGGTCAACAACGGCGCATCAACAGTCTGAACTCCGAAGGTTTTGATGCTTAAAAAATGACCCACATATTGTTGTTCGCCAACACAAAACAGATCCTGTACAGAACCAATCCGACATTAAGTAATCGAACGGTCTCCTGCGGACAGCCGTTGCAGTAGCAGGACATGATGCGATTACTGGCCCGACAGTTGCCGACAAAAAGCCAAGGGAATTGTTAAAGGTTTTTGAGGAATCGGTCGATTGCCGGCTGATCGTTTTTTTATCGCAAAGGCCCGTAAGAGACATGTTCGATCTGTTTTAAAGTGTATTGCCAGACGAGTCTCATCCACAACAGGGGCCTCCGTGGTCGAGAGAGTAAAGTCGCTGACTTTAACACTCACTCAGCCCCTCACCGCGTGGGTTCGAATCCCGACAGGGTCATTCGGATTTTCATTGAGCCTTCCAGCTGGCTTGCGGTAGGTCGGTGGTTCTAGCCGGATGCTTCCGTGCATTCAGGGTCTTCCTCCACCTGTTATTAGCTGGACGTCGCTATATGACTGAAATACTGTCGAAGCGACGGTAAACTCAAATAGTTAAGTCAGTTATCCATAACAAACGCAAATCGCCATGTGTCGGTATCACGTGACGGGGCGTGTCTGCGATGACGCAAGACGAGGCGCATTGTCAATGGAAACAGCAAACCACAACGTACAACAAAAAAAAACAAAAACAAAAAACACTTCCATGCAGTAAAATTTATGACTACCAACATTTGTGTTGTCCTCGCCGAGTTCTTGAAACCACTGAGGAGCTTCAAATATTTCACCGGCACTTGACAGACATCCATTCTACCTAAGTGCGAGCAATCCCGATGGTATAACCCCTAATAAAGCTGTCATAAGTGTTTTAATAAACAAATTATACGCAATATTTATTGAGCTTATGTCCAGGTTAAAGAAATTATGCTTTTGCTTTTAGGGGTTGTCTACAATGCAATGGCTCTTGAGTTTAGATGGAGAAAACAGATTTTATGTTGGTATAGCTCACTTTTTATACCACTTTGAGAACGAAATCGAAGTATCAAAAAAAAAATGTAAACTTCAGGGGATCCTTTCGCTCGGTCCTCGAATTCACTTATCTTTTAACTGAAATAACTGAATTATTTTAAGACCATACATACTCTCTAGACACAAGAGTGATGAGTCTATAATATAGGGTTCATGAATCAGAAAATAACATGTATACGAAATTTTAATAATATTCTGCAATAATTATCAAGGGACAGGCGAAAAGAAAACAACATAATTTTGTTAACCACAGGTTAATCGCAACCCATGGTTTTCTTTTCACCAAAATGATAAGTTAACCACCCTGTTAACCACCACGTCTTGTATAAAAGACCTTAACCAGTTTACCGTGATTAACCAAAATTTCCCATCATGCAGCATCTCCGTTATCCGGTTATGTTAAAATGTTCAAAACGATTAATGTCAAAGGATGCAGCAAATAAATGAGAAAAATATCATGTCCAAAGAACTTCTCAGTAAGTGAAACGTGAAATTTTGAATAAAATGTGTATATAATACGTCGTTTATTGAATAGAATCAAATTAATTATCACTAAACATAGGCCCTGTCCTATGTATATTGTTATAAAAGTGGTTAGGGAGACATGTATCGATTTTTTTTTTTTTTTAAATGTGAAATAATCTTCTTATACAATCAGGGTTGTATGCTAACAACAGACTGCAACTCAAATTTTAATTACTTGCTGATTTCACCTTTACCCTTAAAAATATGATTTGAAAAATATTCCTTGAACCTTAAATGTTAAACATGTACATGAAACAATGGGGGATTTCTTTGCTGCGACTTTATAGAATCTGAGCTACAAGATTGTATAAGGAGCTGTTCCGTTTGTCAAGGCGTCAAAATACGTCTGAATGACGCCAAGTGGAAGCAGACGATACGAACAGTTGTTCTACTTAACTAATTTCTAAAGTCCGCTAAACATATCTTGGGTCGTAGATCTAAATTCTTAACATATTTTACGTTGCCGATTTAAGAAATTAAACAAATTCTAACAAAATAGTTTGAATTCATTTTCCTTTTCCTTTTCTTTCTAAATCAATTGAAACAAAAAACTTTCCGTTTATAAAATGAAATATCCTTCAGTTCTAAATGAACTTGCTAAATTAAAAAAAATGCCTTAATGCATTAAAAAAATAATTTCGAAGACTGTGCCCACTTTCTGATATATCTGTCGTGTTTGGCCGGGGTTGCCAATGGGTACGTTTTGGAAAATATGGCTCTTGTGTCTATGTTTTACATGCATGACAGAACCTTCAACATTTTTAGAAACTATTTTAGTATAGCTAAGTATCATAAACTTTTCAAATAAAGTATATTGTAAAATACGACATTGACCTAACACTGCGTGTGCTAAACAACTGGCCCTTAAAGTGTTATACAAATATATTTTCAAAATTTAATAGCCCTGTCTCTTGAAAACTAAAGTTGGCCCTCCTTTTCCTCAATTTTATCCTGGCTGATTTCTCATTATACGACACATATTTTGTCTCGAACCAATTAAATATCGACAGATGCAGTTTGAAACGCAGCCTTAACTGTTTTATGATCGTCAATAACGATAACATATTTGTCATTAAAGATGACATAAAAATACAAAATGTGTGCATAAGGCTTTAGCTTTAATATCTGTTACCGTTTGCAACATGAAATTAAAAGTCAATGATTGCATACACCGCTGAACAAATGTCTTACATATTCGAGAAATAAATACATGTACAATCATCGATAATAAATTAAGTTCTACTTGTGCCGACATATTATATCCATCGACACCAAAAAGTCGACCTCAAAAGCTTCCTCTACGTATATAAGGGATTATCATCCAATCGAGATGTTCTTGAAAGATGGGGAACGGAGCCATAAATAAAGATACGAGCCCTCAGTGTTGACTTCTCTGCACATTGCAAATGGATCCCACAGGGAGGCATAATCCCTGGATACATAGAACGATACTTTCATCTAGAATTTGAAAAGTTTGAAAAGCGATCAGTAAACACAGACAGAATAACTGTTAATGTTAACTGCAGTGTCATGCAAGCTAAGCGGCAATATCCCTGATTGTATTTGCTACATTTATAATTAAGGTAATCCATCATTACATTATAACCATGGTCTTTCAACTGCTAAAAAGACTTCAGTGCAGATGTAAGCATCCATTGACTTAGACGTTTTGCTCTAAGATTATAAAGACTTGCATTTACTATATTCCAATAATCAACTGATGGACCATGGATACAATTTAATGATGAATGGATTGCCTCAAGTGATTTATACATGTATTTTATATGTAGTTATTCACTGTTATGAAAGTTGAATATAGCATTTCTAAAAGAGATAAAACACCTTTTTTGTTTTGTTTGTGGAGAAATTTTCATTTGATCTCAAAATTATTTTTTGCCATATTTCTAAATGTTCCATATACGATACGTACAATTTTGAGAGTATGTTATGAAGTTAATTGATAATACTGCTTAAACGGTTTTGAAAAAAAAATATTGACAGTTTATATAGTTTTCATAAAAAACATATAACATCATCTTTTATCACTTAATCTGGACTAGATTTTTTTGATGTCAAATCGTTTGCATTGATATTTCAATAAGTGTACATGTTCTTAATTCTTACCCTTTGGCGATAAACAAAAAAAGTAAAAAAAAAAGTCATAAATCTGATGCGATATAGTACAATATATTTAATATTTAATTAATGATATGTGTCTTATGGACACTATATGAATATAAGGCCACTTGAGATATTCAAAACATGGACGATTAGGTGGGTCATACCTTACACTATTGCTGCAAGAATACTTCAGATTTTACACACATGAATTACAATGCAACATATTACCACTAGCCGTGGGGATTTCAATACCGTATATCAAAATCGAGTGCCCTCTGGCAGGCAAGCTATACGTACACCTATTTGCTCGTACAATCGTTATACAACAAATAAAAATGCTTGCATTACGACCACCTGTTTATTTTACATATCTTACATGAATAAAATAACACACAACACTCGTTTTAATTGATTTAGTTATCATTTTATTATATAAGTCTTCACGGGACACAACGAACGATAACCCTGCAACGATGCATTTACAAGCGGGAAAAATTATCAATAAAGCAAAATACATATGAAGCACCTCTGGCATGTAATATGTCCTTTGTTAATTTAAGTAGAATAGAATTATGTTATTAATTGAAATATGTTCGGCCTTCACAATACAATTATATATTAGCTACGATATCCATTTGATGTGGAAAATCAATAAAACAGTTCCAAATTACAAACCACTTTCTCCTTTACTGTTCCAGTTCATGCTTAATTCAACATTGGACTCCCAGTCCTTTGATTTTAATGTTATTAAAATCATTCAAGGGAGTGGGTACAAAAAAGTGTTCATGTTTAGAATTGGAAAGTGGTCTATATGTCATTATCTAAAAAACAAGGAAAGGTGTACTTGGAAACCTTCAGCAGAAATAAGGAAATGAAGAATTTGTGTATCTTGAACAACTACAGGCACTGTCCTATTTGCTGTGAATTGGGACAACTTTGTTGAGTAGTGATATCTTAAGCTAATGACCGATTTGGAGTGACTGACTATACGCCGCTGAAGCCGTAAGGCAATCCATCCATCATTAAATTATAATCATGGTCCTTCAAACGCTTAAAAAAGACATTGACTTATAGGCTATTTTGCTCAAAGTTTATAAGAAGTTTGCATTTAATATAAAATTTACGACCACTTGATGGACCATGATCACAATTTCTTGATGGATGGATTACCTTAGGCCTAAATACGACATTAACATTGAAGCGTTCCGAACACACGTACCATGAAGAAATATATCTTCTTTTCGTTGGTGATTATTCCCTCGCAAATGAAAGTATGCAGATATACATTAGCCGTCAATTTGCCCTTACGATACCTGGTATTTGCACAGGTCTACTTGACCTACACCCTCTACATGATTTCCCTCCTAATAAGGCCCCTTTACAAACACAACAATTTATTATCAAATGATATCTATATATACATGTATCTGCAGATGGCCTGGGTCGTCTACAAGAGTCCACTCTGGCACAAGGACGCTGTCCAGAACCATATACGGCCACTACCCGACGAGCAAGAGCGTGTATCCATGGAGAGAAACTTTGTCAATGACGCAATTCGGACCCAGGTGTATTCGTACCCTCGGAAAAAGCCGATCATCCCAAAATATTCGGCGGAGGATGACAGATACGCACAGGCCTACTTTCAATCCCCACTGGTCAAAAATATCATGAGGTCAAAGTCACAGTCTCTAGAAGTATGTAGCATTTTTGTTTTAAGTTGGTAATGCATGTACTTCAAAGCGATTTTCCTTCACATTCAACGATGGAATATTCTTTTTTACAATATGTAATTAATTTTATTATATACCTATACATTTTCTGGCCCTAAAACACGCAAAATACGAGACGCAAATACAACTCAACAGATTAAAAATCCGTATTATATCAGCGTCTAATACATAGTATGACGTCACACTGTGCGGACTACTTTCGGCATGGTTCCCGCTGTAAGTGGGCGCTACGTAGTAAATAGAGACGAGAACCAATACTACTGGGAGAACCAGTTTCTATTTTTATCAAAGAAATCATCTCGTCAAATTTATTTAATAAACGATAAAAAAGGATGTTCTTGTTGTTTTTTTAATTATTATCAAAGAAACATTGTTTTTATTTTTTTCTTTAAATTTCTTTACAAACTTATCACAAATAACAGACAAGTTTTCGAGATTCACCGTTATTTCATTGTTGTCGGCTGCAGCAATTGTTTACATTTCAGGATAGGTCTAAAACGCTGACTATCTCTTTCTTCAAAATTTCATTGAAAATGTCAGATTTTGGTTTTGACGATGACATTGATCAGATCTTTCAAAATGCAACGCTGATGAACTGTCCTATCACAATCATAAACAACACCTCGAAAACTGACGACACTTCTCCTACCTTGCCCAAACGCCGGAAAAGAGTCTGTCCAGTTATCACGTCTGACACTGACAGTGATTGAAAAACGAAAGGTTTTCCAGCAGACATGTTTTATTCCAAATTCAGTGTTCATATGTTAGTGTTTTTCATTTTGTTAAAATCCACTTAGCATTACAGTTACCGTGTTGGCCGCCATTTTTTTTAAATACATGAGAAGAGGTGGGGGCGTGGCTTAAATTCCATAGTAAAATTCATCCGCCATTGATGATTTTTTTTTATGATTTTTTTTTGAAGAAAAAATTAATAAAGCCATCAAAACCCTAAAAACTGACTTCTTCTGTTTTGAAAATGTAAAGGTATATAATAAAAGGAAAATTATGTTGCAGTAGCTTTCCGTGGCTTCGTATTTTGCTTCTCGCAGCGTAGGAAGAAAGATATCTCGCTCGACCTTCGGTCTCGCGAGATATCTTTCTTCCCACGCTGCTCGGAGCAAAATACAAAGCCACGGAAAGCTACTGCAACATAATATTCCCTATTTACTTGAAATTCTTTTGCATTCTGTATTAGATTTTCTTTTTTTTTTAAATTTTGATCTTATTTTCTGCAAGTGAAATGGAAGAAATCATATTATTGGGCAACAAACTTCAGTTTTTGTTTATGATGCCCTTGAAAACAATATATGCCATACACTCAACATAACTCTTCAATATTTGACCTTCACCCTTACTGACTCTGGGTACCTCTTCAAGTTTAAAGATAATAAAGGTCTACATTTGTGCAAGATTGACAACGATTTTAATAAGTTAGGTCCATAAGAAGCAATAAAGCTATGTATTTGTACAAGCCTGACATAAAATTAAAATATTGAATATTTATATTAACTCGTATAACCGCAATAACTTTGGTCAAGGAATTGTAAATTTTAAACATTGTCATATACTGTCGATTACTTTCTTTTGAAACTGCAATTACTTTTACTTTTAAACTGATACTTTGAACCTGGCATGTGATCTGATACCCAATATATTGGTTATTGCTTACTATAAAACAAAAGACGGTTCATATGATTATATATACTGAAGGAAGCGCATAGTAACTTTTTGTGTCGGTTTGGTGTTATGTATTTAAATAATAACGTTACAGTATATCGAGGGGTGAGAGCGAAACTAGGCTAAGTGTTTATATAAATATATGTACTTAGACTAGTTTCGCTTTCACCCCTCGAATTATGCAGACTCACAAAACATGCTTTAAGGAGAATGGCTCCTTTAACTGAGGTGGATGGAGCAGCCAGCAAAGTCAGATGGTGACTGAAACTACTCGATGAATTGGGCATGCTGTTCTACAAAGAAAAAATCCAGAAACTTAAAGCCGATGGAATTTAAACAGCGTTAAAACTATATTGATTTTTGCCCAGAAATCTCGCCCCGAAATTTCTACTTTTCGTCTTTTCGCCCCGCCAAACTAGGTTTTTTCGTCTTTTCGCCTCTGACCTTTCGCCCCGAAATCCGCCACAAGACATGACAGAAATCAACCAGAATAGTTTCGTCAACTTTCTCATTATTAGCCCAGATCTTCACCTCTGTTTAGACTTAACTACATGTATATTGTTTTTAGTAAGATCATGTAGCTGTAGACTATCTACATGTGTAATTTTTAATCAGTCATTTTAGTATTTAAAATGAGTGTTATGATGTTGCAGATTTCAAACACTCTTCAGCTAGTTTGACTTGAATTTAGGAAGCCTCGATATTCATCATCCTCCCATCATCATCATCATCATCATCATCATCGTCGTCGTCGTCTATATAAACCACACTATATTTATTTGGCCAATCATCAATTTCTCTCATAAAGTGCATACATCTGATGTCTCTGTGGACTCTTTGTCGTTACAAGCTGACCTCGCCCAATTGACAACTTAAACCCTCTCTACGGGGAAAGTATGTTAAAAGGTTGACGCTCATATCATCCCAAATCCGCCAAGCTACTGACTCGATTCGACACAATAAAAGCCATTTAGTTCACTTTAACTGCTAACTTTTCTATCGTTAGCAAACAAATATGTCATATTTACGCTTATATCCGTTAAGTGTATGTTTAATATATGTCAAGAAAACGGAATTTGTCTTTGAAGTACCATCAAAATA